>JAUCMX010000014.1:4167582-4580082 GCA_033459395.1 Hemibagrus guttatus | reverse complement strand
CCAGTTATATCAGACTGACACTGGAGACTCATTCCAAAAAATGATCAGCTATTATACATTTTTTTGGTCAATATTTGTTTCTGTTTATTGTTAAGCATGTCTTTGGACTGTGGGAGGAAACCGGAGCACCTGGAGGAAACCCACGAAGCATTAGGAGAACATGCAAACTCCACACACACACACACACACACAGTGAGTGGGAGCAAGAGCGAGACTCGAACCCAGGAGGTGTGAGGCAAACGTGCTAACCACTAAGCCACCGTGCCACCCTGTACGATACATGTTATCTATTATATAGGTTTGGGTTTTTTGTGTGTGTAAATTTTCAGGTCCAGTTGGGTTAAGCCTGGGAAATGTCTTCACTTTATTTATTTAATTATCTTTACTTACTTGCATGATCCCCACGCACAAACACTTAAGCAGATGTTAGTGTGTGTGTGTGTGTGTGTGTGTGTGTGTGTGTGTGTGTGTGTGTGTGTGTGTGTGAGTGTGTGTGTGTGTGTGTGTGTGAGAGAGAGAGAGAGAGAGAGAGAGTCTCTGTGTGTGTTTAATTTCATCATCTTCCTGCATGAACAAAAAAATCTTCAGCTTGTCCTTTGTTTCGAGATTTGCCTTTAGGATAAAAATATTTAGCACAAAACAACACAGCTTTTTTCCTTCCTCTCTCCCCCGGATCTGTGATTTAATAACGTCTTCATAATCATGTAAATAAAAGTATGAATAATAAAAAGCCGTAAAGCCCACAAGTCGAAGGATTCCACCGAATCCGCTTCGTACTTACACATTTCATTACCCCTGCCTCGCGGTGTAGTAAAAAGCCTGCGTGATTTACTCGGTAACGTAGAGGAGTCACAGCTTGTCTGAGCTTTTATTAATCTTGTCTTGTAATTCAGGGAAATTAAATTCAAAAAGCATTTGCATCAGTTTGCACATTATTATGCTTTAAAAGATGATGTCTTGATGATCCGCCTGATCTCATGCAAAAAAAAAAAAAAAGAAGTGCAAAAAAAAATAGCTAGGATTGTTTAACCTAAACCTGAATCTTTTTATGGTTTCAATGTTGATATCAACGTTCAGATATTTTCCTTGTTAAATAACAGCATGCTTTTGCCAAAACAAAACATACTTATCCATTTATTATCTAGATTAGATTATGTAAACTATCTACCAAGTTGTAAAAAAGAGTATAAATCGTTAAAATATTAAGAATTAGATAACACTCAGTATTTTAAATGAACAGCAGATTGTTTGATAGTCATAGAGAAAGCAATTCTACAACATCAGGAAATACAGATACTATACTAGCACATATAATTAGAGTATAATATCAGATTTGCATATTAGATTACAAATGAGATGATTGGCTCTTACTTTTTGTGATGTAATAACACTTTCCGTTCAGTACAACACGGATGATGAGTCGGAAAACCTAGCAGCTGAAACAGAAAGTTATCTTAAACCGTTTGAGCTCTTCCAGTGCCGACACGGTAAACACTGGAAGAGAGCGTTTGCATTCAGGACGTTGTGTTTGTTCGACTGTATTCTATGCATGGAGCGCCCCTGACCGTTTCTCACGGCGAGCCCTTTGCTCATTCTCTTTCAGAAGACAGAAAGCTGTTTGTGGGCATGCTGAAGCAGCAGTGGCGAGGACGACGTGCGGCGCCTGTTTGAGGCCTTCGGCAGCATCGAGGAGTGCACCATTCTCCGAGGCCCTGATGGAAACAGCAAAGGTTAGACACTATGGCTCCTACTTTCTTTTTTTTTCGTGTTTGAGAGGTATAACTAGTGAAGCATACGTTTGTTTTTAAGTTCCTAAAGTCTTTTCCATCCTCCTGAGAGGCACCTTAAAAAACATTTGTGCAGTTATCCAAATCCTGACGAAGCCACAGATGGAAGGCTGTGGCTGCAAGTCTGAGACATCTGTGGCTGCAAGTCTGAGAGAGCAAAATTGGCCGTGCTCTTTGGGCAGGAGAGACAATGTACGCTCTTCCCTGTCAGTCACAGCGACACTAGCCAATCATGATCACCTGTCAGCTTATAGGTTTAGGGATAGCGCTTCCCCCAAAGGGCATACAATGAATAGTTTTAAAAAATTGACTGGCTTTCCATGTCTCAGTGGAAGCAAACCTTGGAGAGGTGGCTGCAGGGTGGGAATTAGCCAAGATTCAATTTGGTGGAAAAAAAATTATTTTTTTTTTAAATCATATAATTATTGTATCACTCTTTAAGTATTTTATCCTTTTACACTTAATTGCTTTTGTACGTAAACCACATTGGGTTTTTTTGTTCAATTTCTACTTCATAAGTATGTTTCATAAATGTTTAAACATTTTCTTATTTCAGCTTAAATTTTTATTATTATTATTATTATTATTATTATTATTATTATTATTATTATTATTATTATTATTATTTATATTCCCAGCATGCATAAACACAGTCAGTAGAAACTGGTGTGTGTGTTTGTGTGTGTTTATGTGTTTCCTGTCTTTACCAGGCTGTGCGTTTGTGAAATACTCCTCTCATGCAGAAGCTCAGGCGGCCATCAGCGCACTCCACGGCAGCCAAACCATGCCTGTGAGTACCGAGGGACACCTCAGCTGGGATAGAGGATGCGTTCCATCTGGATTATATTACTGACTGTGTGTGTGTGTGTGTGTGTGTGTGTGTGTGTGTGTGTGTGTGTGTGTGTGTGTGTGTGTGTGTGTGTGTTTAGGGTGCCTCTTCCAGTCTGGTTGTGAAGTTTGCAGACACAGATAAAGAACGCACCATTCGGCGCATGCAGCCCAGATGGCTGGTCAGATGGGCATCTTCAATCCTATGGCCCTGCAGTTTGGAGCGTATGGAGCCTACGCACAGGCAAGAGCCCTCCCTCTGTCTCACACACATACACAAACACACATTCTGTCTATTTCTCTCTCTCACACACACACACACATGCACACACACACACACTCACACACATATACACAAACTCCATCTGTGTGTATTTCGTCACACACTCGCTTCCATCCACAGTCCTGTGTGTATATTCTTTAGTTATTATTTAATAGTATATAGATATGTTATACTGTAATTTTTTTTAATGAATATTACTATTTACTATTACAAGTTGCATTCTATTCTATTCTATTAAAACACAGAATTATCAAATCTGATTGTTCAGAAGCTTTCACAAATTTATCTTAGTGCACTTGTGTTCTAAATGCATTATCGTTTCTATAGTGACGGCTCATTCACAGGGATGCGTATGAAGGATAATGAATAAACAATGCAATCATTAATATGGTGAGGCTTTCAATAAGGAGATGTTTGAGTAACATTTATAGAAGGAGTCTCCAGTGTCAGCGCTTTGTAACAATCAACAGGTTTTCTGCCATAATGAAGAAAGTGAAAAAAATAGAGGTGATGGAACGACACTTCTATAAATTATGGAAAGATACTGTCAAGGAAAAATTCCATTCAATTTCAACTGTAAAAAAAAATACAAAAAAAAAAAAAAATGGAAAAAGTATCTGTGCTTGATGTCACATCACACTGCTATTGATTATTTTTTACTTTATTATTATTATTATTATTATATATTATTATTATATATTATTATATATTATTCTATTATATAAGCTGATTTGGACCTGTGTTTGTGTGTGTGTTTGCCATTAGGTGCAGCAGCAAGCAGCATTGATGGCGTCTGTAGGGCAGGGAGCGTACCTCAGTCCTATGGCTGCATTCGCTGCAGCTCAGATGCAGCACATGGCCACCATCAATGGCCTGCCAGGAGCCCCCATGACCCCCACGTCAGGTGAGTCCTCACTCAACGTTCACTCATACACAACACACTTACTCTCTCAACAAGCACATCCTGTTTTGTCCAAATATTCATTATAAAGTATGAACTCATTTATTTACTCACTTATTATCATCTCTGTTCAGTATAATGCAAATAAAGTGCACTTTTTTTTTACCTTGTGCCCAATTGCTTCTGCTTCCTAATGAACTAATTACCATGAACCAGAAATACTTTAGCTTTTAAAGATGAAATGTTTTTTTAAATTATGAAATAATTGTTAATTCTAGCTCTTTGCAGAGCTCTGCTATTATTGCCAGGATTTTATCACCGGTTTGTTTAATTAGTTTGTTTATTTATTTGTTATTAAAGTTCTGAGTATTATTCCACAGCTGTTATTTTTGTTTGCTCATTACTAAACTGAATTTATTTGAAATGAAAGTTAAGCAGAACTGAGAAAGTTAGAAGTAAGAGAGTTTGTTAGGAGAGTAAAAGGTGTTGTCTCATGAGCCATGTTCATTTTTCTTGTTCAGGAGGAAGCACGCCCCCTGGCATTACCGCTCCCACGGTGACCAGCATCCCCTCTCCAATCAGTGTTAACGGTTTCACAGGACTGCCTCCTCCACAAGCCAATGGCCAGCCCCCCGCGAGGCCGTGTTCACCAACGGGATCCACCCATATCCAGGTATATATACACACTTGTTCATTTGCACAATTTCTACAATTTCTACTATTTGCACTTCTCGTAGATGCTAAACAGCATTTCGTTGCTATGTACCTGTACAATAAAGTCTATCTATTTACACACACTGTATATGGTTGCTATAATGATAAAGTTTCCAGAGAAACATTTGGAACAAACAGTTCATTTGAAAAGTAAAAGATTTTTTAAAGCTTTATGAGGTAAAATTACAATAGACAATGAAATGTAGCTGGAGACTTTTGCTTAACATGAATGAAGCACTGTGTTTATCTCTAAGGTGTTCTTGTTTTGATGTATGGAAGTATGGAAATCCCTAAAACCCACCACAACATGTTGGCCAGAATTCAGCCATAGCTATATCCAACTGGATTTCCGACACGTTTTTGTTTCCAGATGCAGTCAGTCTTAAAGCAGCAGTTTGTCATTCTCAGAGTCTTTGTATTCCAGTATCGTGAAATTGCAATTGCAATGAATGTGTGTGGAGTGTGCATGTTCTTCCCATGCCTCCGGATTTCTTTCGAGTACTCTGGTTTCCTTTCCCAGTCCAAAAACTTGCATTGTAGTGTGTGAGTGTGAGTTCACATCCCATTCTGGATTTCCCCTGGGATAGGCTCCAGGCTCTCTGTAACCCTGTGTAGGATAAGCGCTACAGAAAATGGATGTTCAAGAGTCTTCTCCTTTAACTTTTAATGTTTATAAGTGGAGGAGGCAAGAATGAGCAGCTCTGTTCCTACAGGAGGGGTAATTTCCAAGCTAGAAAATGTACACAGAAGCTTGACGTGTAGAAAAATAGCAGATTGTTGCATGTTAATGTTGTAAATAATATTGTGTTTTTAGTAGTTACTATCAATAATTGATTAAGGATTATATGTATTTTTTTAACATATTTGCCCAAGTAACACACACACAATGAGTTTGAAGATGCGTGGAATAAACGAGAAACAGAAAGAAAACTGAATTATAAAAGCATATTTATCCCTTTCATAACCTTGTTTTTTTCCGCTCGCTCCTTGCTCCATTTAAAATGAGATTCCCACTTTTAAAATGAGTTTCCCTGCTATTTAACTTGATATCATTTTGGATAATTACTTTTACTTCAGCTAGCATAATTAAACACACTGTTTATTTTTGTTTATAATCACTTCCTGGCTTTATTCTCCGTATGTGAGCTCTCAGAGCAGACTTGTTCTTTCCCAAATGTATACAGGAAGTATAGCTGTAGTGGAGCTCCACACACACACACACACACACACACACACACACACACACACCCCGGAAATGCAGCTGAGTTTTAAAGTGTGCATGTTGCGTGTCAATCTGGCAGAAATTCAATTTGTGTTTCCTGGCTGTGTCTCAGTGTTGCAGGAGGGGGTTTTTTTAGGGAAGACTCGGAGAAGGGCGGCTTGGGCGTCGCTCAGCGGAGTTGTTTTGGTGTACAGGGAAGCTGTTTCCTCTCTTCTCTATCTGAAGGTACCAGAACGCCTTCATCTTTTTTTTTTGTTTGTCCTCTGTCCGTCTTGTCTTGTAGTGTGATGTCTTTTGTGTCTATGGGTGTTTGTACATTGTCGACGTTGCACAAGTTTCTGTCTGCAGTGTGTTAGTGTTAGTGTTATTCAATAGCGTTTGGCTCATTACTGCATAGTCACTGCTTATAGTATGCATGCATGCAAGGCATTGTGGGATTTGACACCATTCAATTTGTTGAGGTAATAGCTAAACTGATGTGATCAGCATGCTTTAGAGCCGCTTCCCTGATCTCGTATGTCAGTGCACGTTCCCGGATCTTTAAACCGGGCAAGTGAGCTTTACCTAAAAGCCGAGGAAGTGGATACTGCAGTTTCAGCCATGTTGCGTCGTGCTTAATGAAGAGTGATATAGCAGTGCATATATTGCCGCAGGAGCTCAGGGTAGATTGATGTGTAGTGTGGAGGTGTAGATGTATATTGTTCTCCATGCACGCTGTGGCTGCCAATCCAGCTCTCTCTCACTTTGGAGAAACTTTGCCAGAGCTCAAGATCCTTCCCACAGCTTAATTGTTTGGGGATGGAGTGAGAGTAAGTGTGGGGAGGGGATGTGAGTGAACTCACTGACTCCATGCAGTGTTGCCAACTTAGCGACTTTATTGCTCGATATGTTTACTTTAGCAGCTGTATTTAAAAAAAAAAAAAAACAGCCTAGTGACTTCAACAAGTAGACATAGCAAAGTTCCTTTTACTCAACACCAGTGTGCCAAGCCCACTGACCAATCACTGATGAGGATTGTTCTCAGAAACGAATCACAGATCAACATTGTTTCCTAATGACCAATCCTGTTTCTCAATCACTGCTCATTATTGTTTGTCCCGCCTACATGATACTCTGTCCTTCATTTTCTTTGGCATCTCTCTATGTTTACAAGTAGTAAATATCGTTCAAGTAGTAAAAATCATTCATGTTTGTGTAACACATTTTGATATGCAAATGATCATGGCAATTCATGAAATTGCAAATGATAAAAGTGACTTAAATGCCTTATATATTTACCTAAAAGGACAGGCAACACTGACCCCAAGTTTGCATCTCACACCAGTTTGTCCACAAAAGCTTTTACATCCTGACCTGTATCTCTCTCTCTCTCTCTCTCTCTCTCTCCCCCCCCTCTCCCCTCCCCCCCCTCCCCTCTCTCCCCCCCTCTCCCCTCTCCCCCCTCTCCCCCCCCCCCACTCTCCCCCCCCCCTCTCCCCCCCCCCCCACTCTCCCCCCCCCTCTCTCCCTCCCTCTCCCCCCCCCCACTCTCCCCCCCCTCCCCTCCCCCCCCCCCTCTCTCACTCTCTCTCCCTCTCTCTCCCCCCCCCTCACTCCCCCCCCCCTCCTCCCCCCCCCCCTCTCTCACTCTCTCTCCCTCTCTCCTCCCTCTCTCCCCTCTCTCTCTCCCCCCCTCACTCTCCCCCCCTCTCTCACTCTCTCTCCCCCCCTCCTCCTCTCTCCTCCCCCCCCTCTCCCCTCTCTCCCCCTCTCTCCCCCCTCCTCTCTCCTCTCTCTCTCTCTCTCCCCCCTCTCTCTCTCTCTCTCCCCCCCCCATCCCCCCCCTCTTCACCTTCTCCCCCCCTCTCACTCCCCCCCCCTCTATCCCCTTTTTCCCTTTTTTTTATGTCGTATACACGACACTGTGTTCATGACAGATGCGTGTGTAAATGTAGGTTCTGACACATCGACATATGTGTGTGTCTCAGCAGCCTACCCAGCTGCATACGGACAGATCAGCCAGGCCTTTCCTCAGCCTCCTCCTATAATCCCCCAGCAGCAGAGAGAAGGTAAGATTGCCTGTTCTGTGCATTCCTGTCTACAGGAACTCCAATGCTGGGCTTGCATTATAGCTTCTGGCATGATTTCAACATGATTTTGCTGTTGCTGACATTTTTTTTTTTTTTTTTTGGATTGTAAATCAAACCAGATTAAAAACTTAACCCAGTCAGTCAAATGTCGTAAATAAATTGTGTTAAAATTTAATCAGATAATATGTACTGTGAGCAAGTGTCGCATTTCAATATCCATATCTCAAATCTACTTGATTCTTTTCTCGTCTATTAGCATGAAAAACAGTCGGGATAGGGGAAAAAATCTCATTTTTCCAACTTCAAAGCATTCATGCCTTGTTATTTTACTGGATAAAAATGGTGGTTGTAGTTCCCATTTAACTTTAGCAAGCATTACTCTATAGCTTTGTTCATCAGTTGGTGGTGCAGTTTTAATATCTGTTATATTTATTCTAGTCTGAATTATAAACTAAAATATTATTTTTAATTACCATTGTGAGCAGTGTTGGGAAGGTTACTTTGTAAATGTAATAGGTTAAAGATTACAAATAACCCTATTTAAAATGTAATAAGTAGTGTTGATTACTTTTTGATTACTTTTAAGTTTCTAATGGATATTTTCAACTAAATCATTTCCAGACATTTATACCAGGCAGGGTTAACCTTACAGTAGTACTCAAC
The DNA here is from genome assembly GCA_033459395.1 of Hemibagrus guttatus. Lineage (NCBI taxonomy): Eukaryota > Metazoa > Chordata > Actinopteri > Siluriformes > Bagridae > Hemibagrus > Hemibagrus guttatus. The sequence goes on along the minus strand of JAUCMX010000014.1, from coordinate 4,571,615 downwards.
TCTGTTTACTGTTAGAATTTCAACATCTTACATCACTTGAATTAAGATTATATTCATTTCATTTTAAGCACAGCCACCACAACACCAGACTTCATAACAAAAATTGTTTAATACTGTTTTAGGAATCAAATCTTTGCATAGCTATGACAGGACACACTGGGAAGTAACAATGCCTTGAAAAAAAAAACATAATCTGAAAAAATAAAGCATATACATAAACCCAAATAGCAACTGAATAAACAAATAGGCGAAAATCACACAGCAGTCTAAAGCACTGGTTTTACAAAAGGGCACTCAAAATGAAAATGGCTTAACGTAACATTGCTTTGGCCAGAGGAGTCTGTTGGTGCCCTGAATTTCACAACTCAATGACTTTGTGAGTCATCATAACATATGCTACAATGCTAAAATAACTAAGCTATATTAGATCTGACATTACCAACACATTTTCAAGGAGGAAAAATGTGAGCTATATATTTTCTGTCAAAGCGTTCATAAATAGAAGTGTGCCTGGTAAAGGTAGCTAGCAGACTAGCTCATTTGTTATGAATGTTTTGAATACAGGTCTTGAATACACTATGGGGTCGATGAACGCGCTGGCGTGTTTTGGTGGATTTTTTCCACATAGCAGCTACAGTACATCGACTGACCACTCCGTCACTTTTTATTATACAAAAACGAGTAATACATCATTCCAAACTAAAGGGTCTGTTTTTATTTCTGTACACTCACAATAATGACAAAAAAACATGCTTTTATAAAATAAAGAAAGGCTAGGTTACATACCTGCAGATGCTTCCTCAGGTTCCACATTGAAGCCTTTGATATGGAAAGCATTTTAACAACTGGCAAACAAATTTTGCACTGATCCGTTGTATTTGCGCCCTTATTGGATTTCAGGATAAAATTATTTTTAAATTTCCAGCACTGAAATACATTTTTATCACTCACCATGGTGGCAACTCTCCGACAGGTTGTAGTAGCCTAAAGCTTTCAGCGGTAATGTGGATGAATGTAATTGGCAGACTTGGTGCCGCAAACTCAAACCAGAGAACCAATCAAAAGCCTCAGAATAGCACCGCTTTAACCAATTCTAGCAACACATTAATATTATTCAACGTATCCTAGTTTTTTTTTTTAGAAAATATTCAGATGTAACCCTATTTGTAATGTTTAATATTTTCATAAATAACTGCAATTTAATGACATTTTTTTTTCTCAGTAACTGTAACGAATTACTTTTACATTTATTTTGTAATTAAATTAGTAACGCCGTTACATGTAACCAGTTACTCCCCAACACTGATTGTAAGACTTTATTTCATTAAAGGCACACAGTGTCCATGAGGTCAGTTGCCTCACTTCCACATCTGGGTAGAAAATACTTGCACTTGGTCTGACCACAGTGGTATCGATATACAGTATGCACTACTCATGACTGGTCTTTTGGAACATCAGCCAATCAATTTGCACAGCTTAGATTGTGAAGCTTGATGTTAAAGGTGCTGCTTTATTGCAACCCTTTTCGTGAAATGCTCTACAATTAGACCGAATATTTGTTTAGCGAACAGGCATCAGCTGGGTTTGCTGATGTTACACAATTATGAAGATGCCTGTGGCTATGCCTCCCTCCAGTGGCTGCTGTGCTGAAAGATGCCCTTGCTTCGTGTAATATCATAAGCTAATATTATCCACACCATACTGAAGCAATTCATCACTTTTCTGGTTTAGAGAATAAAGCTTGTCTAACTGTATTGAAGGAAAAGTGAAAATATTCCTCATATTGAACAGTACTGATGAATTGAGTTATAGCTGTTATATTTAAAGATTGTAGAAAATATGTGTGTGTGGAAACAGAAAACTGATAGAACTGATAGTCTTATCTTTTTCAAGCTCTCTCTCTCTCTCTCCTCTCTCTCTCTCTCTCTTTTTTTTTAACTCTGCCTGGATATCCAGGCTGCTTATTCTAATTTCTCCTTTTATTTCTTCTTGTCTGCCCTCATCTCCTCTTCATTCTCCTCATGTCAATATATTCTCTCTTTTCTTCCAATCCCTGCTTTACCCCGCTCACCTTTTGTCTCACTTCAAAATCTCTCTTTCCCGGCTTCATCTCTACCTGTCTGTCTATCTTTCTTCCTCCATCTCTGTGCCACTCCGCAGGGCCGGAAGGCTGTAACCTGTTCATCTACCACCTCCCTCAGGAGTTTGGAGATGGCGAGCTGATGCAGATGTTCCTGCCTTTCGGTAATGTCATCTCCTCCAAAGTGTTTGTGGATCGGGCGACAAACCAAAGTAAATGCTTTGGTGGGTAAAAATGATAAAACACCTGCAAAGATTACTATCATTCTTATTCTCTCACTACTAATGTTTTGACCTCATTTCTCTACCACAGCTAAGGTTTTAGAAAATAGAGACGAGACGTCCAAAATTTAAAAAAAAAAAATAACTCAAAAAATAATAAAATATAACAAACCATGACACACGAGACGAGGCAGTGGATTTAACTCAGTGATCAGTAAAGGGAAAACTGGACTGGAAAGAGGAAATTTGCTGAGGGTGCGGGATGTATTGATGTGCCCTACTTGTAACAAAAATGAGTATCTATATTCAAATGAACACTATCTCCGGCTCCATTGGCTGATTCACTTATCAGAGGCAGTATATGCATGAACGAACACAGCGCTACTTGATTTGAGCTTAATATAAAGCCCTATAGTTACTAGGACACTTCGCTGAGACGTGAGGTGGTGAAATACTGACTAAGCTACAACAGCAGAAACTGAGGGAACTAGAGGGAGAACAGGTTCAAGTTTTTAGCTTTGGAGCTTTATATTGATATATTAGCAATGAAGGTGGTTTTGTTTCCGTGAGAAACTTCACATAGGTTTCTATTATATGCAAAATAAATTCTTTTTCTTTTTTTTATGGTTTAATACACTTGTTCTGTTGAGTCACTAAATATTCAATTTAGACAAAACAAATTCCTAAATTTTGTCTGCTTTAGATATACAGTCAAAATATGTGCTATTTTTTGTACGTTTATATCTTGCCCAAATGTAAATACTTCCAGCTTTTGCTATATCCCTAATGTTAACTTGCATTGTTGCAATTCTCTTGAAAATCTGGAATTTTCCTAAAGCCCTGTTCCTAAGAATATATAGTTTAATCTCTCACATAATATGCAGGTGTTTCCTGCAACAGTTTAATCTACCAAGATTAATCTACTGTTCTTATACAGAGTCAAAGATGTATTTTATAGTTTCCAAACCTGAACCCCAAAATAAAAACTTTATCCATCAAATCCCAACTTCAAACCCAACAACCCAAAACTCCAAACCCCCTTAAAACCCCTTAAACCAAACCAAAACGCTATACCCCAAACGCAAACCCCAAAACTAAAACCTTAAACTACAGCCAAAAAACTTAGACCCCAAAATTTTAAACCATAACCCCAAAACTAAGACCTTAAACCACAAACCCTTTTTCCCAAATCCAACACCTCAAACCCCAAAACTAAAACTTTTGCTAAACATACACCACAAAACCAAACATTTAAACCATAAATGCTACAAACAGACCTTTTACCCCAAAATCCAAAACCCAACATCCAGACCCTAAATCTAATACCTAACACTGAAGAAGTTGCTTTTGGCTGCTCCCTGTTCGGGGTCGCCACAGCGGACCAACTGGTCCGCACAACAACTTGGCAAAGTTTTAGCCGGATGCCCTTCCTGACGCAACCCTCCCATTTTTCCAGGCTTGGGACCGGCACTGCATCCAGTGGCTGGGGTTGAGGCATTGGCGGGAATCGAACCCGGGCCTTTCCCGGCCCCTGCCCCTTAATCTAATACCTAACACTCATTTTTAAAAATAGATTTTATTTAATATTCTTCATTCCCTCCAAGGTTGATATCCCAATTCCCAAACCTCCTTAACCTTAACGCCAAACTCAACTTTTCCCAAACCCCAAAATATAACACCAGATGTGTGACCCATAACATCCCAAACCTTCAAAAGGTCTCGTAGTTTGACATCTCTTCAAAATAGCTTAATCTTCTGCAGGATACTTGGCCCAGAATGGTAATACCAGACATCTTTAATCTTAACCTAAGACTTTTGCCTTTTTGCCAAAAATGTAAACACTTTAACGTGTGGGTGCTTTCAATAAATCTATCAGCTCCCTGGCTATGCTGCTACTTTCACGGCAGAGCTGCTGTGCACAGCTCTTAACCATGCCAAGGTGCTGAGGTATATCTCTGTCAGAATTCTGATTTATTCTGAGTTGTACCTCCCTTACTCTGAAATACATACTGCACCAACTGCGGAGATTCTTAATAAAGCTGAGCACAGCAATCACATCATGTCATATTGAAGGCTGTATCAGGGTGATTCCGCGATCGGGGTGCTGTTCGTGTCCTACTGATATTACATTCATAAATATGCATGTACAAATAAACGTAAAGGACAGTTTAAATATAGGTAAAGCGTCTTTCACAATAACTTGTTTAAATGTATAAAAAAAACTTTTTAATGCCTGTCACATTCACTGTAATATACTTTACCTTTAAGTATAACCATTAAAATACTGATTAATGTGCATTAATGTGCTAAGCAGTGTAACTCATGCTTGAAACATCTTTTATACATTATATGTATTGCAAATTGTGGATTTTAGATCACTTTTATTCAACTAACTGTGTTACCTGAACACACTCACCCTTATGAAAAATTTGGAATCTTCCACAACGATGCTGCATCATCCACATTTTCTAAAGAAGAAATGCTCTCACCCTTTTTTTTTTTTTTCAGTGATATTTTGATATTTACTAACAAGCTTAGTTTGGAAATTTAATTCCTGTTACACAGATGATAAGTTGAAAGTAAATTATTCATTTCAAGAAATTATCATGCCATTAGCATGGATCCTAGTTAATGACATTTCGCTAATTCTTGCAAATCTAAACTCTGGTACTAAATTAACAGTAAAATCCACATAAAAGTATCAACAAAGAAATCTTGAGAAAAATCTCTCAGTTAAAACATTTTTCAGTAGTTAAATGCATGATTTCCTTGAATAAATTTTTAAAAAGCTTTTATTAAAAGATTTTTTAAGAGCTAAATGTCACCCAGATCATGACATCAAACATCAATGCAGTTACTAAACATCAGAATTAATGTTGAAATAAAATCCAGACATTTCTTCTGATTTAAACATCCTATACATACCAGTTTCTCATGCTTAAGCAGTTGATACTGAGTAAAGCACCTGGGTTGTAGTGTACCATACACTAAGTTCGGAAGAGCAAGTCATCCAAGCAAGACATATCCAAGCAAGACATAAACAACTCTCCGTTCTGAATGATTTGGTCTTAATGCATATTGTTTTGTAGGATTGCATGTTCCTGTGTCGTTGGCTATTGATATGAGTGTGTATGCTGTTGTGCTGTATGGACTGGTTTTGTGCCTAGCTGTTAAATGTTAATGTTCTCCTGAGGCCATGTGACTCGAGTAACTGTGGTCGACGCTCCTTTCACTGTTTCATCTTTACTCCATCATGGGTGTCTGTTTCTTTCTGTCTCTTTCTCAGCCTTCGATCTCATTTGGATCATCCTAACCATCTATTCCACCTTTTCTATCTAGTCTCATTCAAAAGGCATGTCTTAACCTGCTGTCCTTTCTGTCTCCCTCCGCCTCCTCCTTCCCTGCATCTTGTCTTCAGGCTTTGTGAGCTTCGATAACCCAGCCAGTGCCCAGGCTGCCATCCAGTCCATGAATGGCTTCCAGATCGGCATGAAGAGACTCAAAGTACAGCTCAAAAGGCCAAAGGATGCCAACCGCCCTTATTAGCCCCGCCCCCTGATGTCCCTCACCCTGGAGGTGAAGGCCACTGTAGCACCGGGGGAACAACAGGTCAGAACTACACCCACAACAGTGATGCAACAGTGTGCAAAAATTTACAACAAAAAACAGGAAAAAATCCACAAGACCATTTATAGCAACAAAATATCTAAAGACATTATGAAAAGTGAATAAAATCCTCAGATAGTGTATATGTGATGTTATCTGCTACTATCTTAAAATCAGGTCTGAAGACTAAAAAAAGGGCCAAGGTCACCTCAAGGTCAAATGTCTGAAACAGTTTTTCTGAAGTATATTTTGAGGGAAGTAATGGAATACACATTAGTAACAAGAAGGAGTAGATTTGTTGGTGGCAGAGACAGCTCCATAAGGGATCGAGATCTCCAGTCCAGTTTGCTTTTGGTTTTGTGAGTAAATTAAGGGCTTTCCCTTCAAAAAATCACAGGGGAAAAGCCTTATATATTTTCGGCCACAGGATGTTCAGGATGACAGAAAGTAACACGCTGTTTAGTTCCTCATGACAAGCTACAATTTCTTTGCATCGTTGTGCTTCAGGAGAAGGAGAAAAAGGCTGGTGAGGAAACAAAAAAATTATAGCTGCTATAAACATAATTGATAAAAGGAACTAACTTCTTATACAGACATTCCACAACGATAAATGTAACTATAAACTAATACAATGTGCAATGTGTTGGTCTTTCATTTTAAAAAAAAAAAAAAAAAGTTGGAAAGTTGTTGCGGTCCTGTATAAAAGGAATAAATCACTTGTTATTGAAAAATAATCAGTTTGGGGATGGTACCAGTAGGTCCGCTTCGTCACAATCCCCTGTCATAGAGTACATTATTTTCCTGTAACAGCACTCCATACTTTATGAAGCAGACACTTGGCCACTGAAATATTTCTCAGTGTTCTGTGTAGGGTGGTAGCGGTGATGGAATTAGTCCTCCCTGTGGTATATCACCCTTGCTGTCATTTTCACTGGCTCCCCGTGTCTCAAACCATCCTCCTACTCCTGAAGCGCCTGAGCCTGCTACAGAGCTGAATTAGACCTCACAGCCTGCTTCTCCACCAAATAACTCAATACACTGACATTTCCTTTTTAAAAAAAGTTTCCCATTCTTGGCTTTTGAAAGAATACAGGATTGATTTCTTCTTCTTGTGTTTTTCTAGGTTTTGTAGAGTGGGAACACATGTTGATAACATGAATAACACACAAAAGAGACACAAAAGGACAAGCTCAACATGGCTGGGGGTGTGGACGTGAGACTGAGGGGTGTGTTGGACATGCGGCGACGCCACAGCGCACGACACATCCATCACCTGCAAAAAAGCTCAGTGGACCTTTAGGAGCTCGGTGGAAACTCGGGAGAGCCGCCGTGTTCCACAAACTATATCGGACTCCCTTTCTGAGTCTCCACAGCCTGCCTGATAGGAACCCTGCTCATTTAGAACCACCGAAAATATTAAAAAAAAAGAAAAGAAAAAAAAAGAAGAACATCACAAAGTGACTCGACAAACAAGGCAAAAGAAAAACAAAACACTTTTAACAATGCTGAAAAACTTTTAGGGGGGAGGGGTTATAATTGTGTTATAATGGACTGAGAAACTTTTTAAAAAAAAAAAAGACATTTTAGAAAAGAATTTGAAAAAAAAAACCTTTTTGGAAGGATGCGACGCTTCAGGAAACAAGCTTGGTGTGGTTGTGGATGGCCATCTTTATCTCGGAGTGCCTGTCCGTTTCCAGAGGCGAGAGCTGCCACGAAGAACTGCGGCCGCACTCCTCTGGGAGACTTAATCCGTCATTCCTTAGTTGTGTAGGGACCAAAAAGACCAAACCTTTTTAATCGAAAAAAAAACCACACAAAAAAGAGAGACTCGTAGCTGTAACATACTCAGACCACTGCATCTCCTTTGCTGTGCCAATCGGTTTAAGAGTTGTATTTACGAAAAAAAAAAAAAGATGTATACGTAGAATATATAAGATTATATGTATAAATGCGTACATATAGATTGCTGATATGCTTTTGAATACTGGCAAAATCATACGAGACGCCCTGACGAGGCTGCTCACTTCGCTAGTTTACAAATGGAAAAAAAATATCTATTTTTTTTTTTTCTCTTCTCATTTGGGCTGAAGGGTACATGAGAAGGGTTGTTCCATATCGCAGCCTTACCTTTTTTAATCTCAACATCCTGACCTTGTAGTTTAAAAAAAAAAAAAAAAAAAAAAAAAACCCACCGCAGGTTTGAGATATAACAAACCCGTTTCTATTTAGCGTACATTTAATATGTATATGTATTGCAAAACATGAAAAAAAAACCAAGATGTATTCATATATATATGCACACCTCCAGCGTATATATGGATACATATGATATTAACCCCCCAATCCTATATGTATTTATATGCATATATTTTATATGTGTGTACATATATATAGAACCAGCTATTCAATATGTAGAAGTGTAATTTTTTTGTAGATTTAAGCTGGAATTTGAACCACCGCTCGGCTTGGAATTTAACGGGAAGAGACTCATATCTGGCAGCTTTCGAACTGCAGGCATTCCTCTTTCTGATAACCTTGTATGCCAACACACACAGAGACACACACACACACAGACACACACACACACGCACACAAATGAAGGAGTGTGTGCTTAGAGATAGATGTATATATGTGTATATGCTACTGAAAAATGCAAAAAGGCCTCCTCTCGTCGGAGAGTTTTAAGAGAATCAGGCTTCAAGAGATTCAGGATCATTTCCACAGGAGCTAGGACGGAACGTTGCGTTATCTTAGACATATCTGCCTCTCGGCCCTCTCGCGTACCTTTGCAAACCCACACACACACACGCACACACACAGAGAGATTCAAACACATATTACATAGCAGTATTGCGCCAGCTTTAATTTGAACCGTGACACTTTCGGATTTCCTGCGTCAGTGGTCAGTGCATGTAGCGTCGGGTTGCCAGCAGGTACAGGTGCCTGGCGTCACCTGGTTGCCTCCCACATTAGCACTGTGCTCCGAACACTGCTAGCTGCCATTGAAGACGACGATAACGACGACGATGATGATGATGTCAAACTCGCCAGAGGCACTGCTCTTTTTTGCAACCTTCAGCTTCTTACTTCTTACACGCGTCTGGAAAGTCGATCCGTTGCAATGCAAATCGCAAAATACAAAACATTTTTCTTCCGCTTAGGGTTCTGATTCAGCGGGCATTACAGTACGTTTGCAAAGCTTAAAATAAAAGAAGAAAAATTCGCATCTTCATCCACGGTGTGTTTACAAGTGTTGTTGGAAGAGCTGAGATGTATTTTGCTATGGGTTTTTTTTTTTTTTGGGTTGGGTTAAATAAAAAGACGAGGTGTGAGGGTGAGGGAGGGGGAGGGGAGGTTTAGGGGTTACATTTCTAGCGGATCGTCATTAGAAGGTCAGCGCCTTGCTTTTTATTTCACGCTTTTGACTGAATTGCTGTATTATAACAGGTTGTAAAGGATTTCCGAACTCACTCCAGGCAGCGAGTTCGTTATTTTGAAAAAGATTTCGTTCAAAAGAATGTCGCATCGCACCATCCGGACCTCTTTGGTAGATAAGCGTTCAGGTACACTAAGAAAGCTCGCTATGATGTTCAAACAGTTGTATCATGAAGTGCTCATTCTGCTCTGAATCCATACCTCGCTCCGTCTCCGCACGTCTGTCTCAATGTCTCACCGTCTCACTTCCTGCTTTGCGATTTCCACTCATGCAACGTTTCAGCTACAACTGTTTACATGATTTTAAAAATGTATGGTTGATAAACTACCAAGAAACAGAGCAGAAGTGTTATTATTTTATTATATATAAATATATACATAAACTACTGAATATACTGTACATTTTTTTTTGCTCTGTTTTTTCTCTGTATATAGGTTTGCATATTTTATAGGACTTTTACTTCTATCTACAAGGACTGAATGATTATGAAATTTAAAATTACATGAATACAAGCGTGAAACTTGGCATGGTTAAAGGGGCGGGGCACCCGAGCCTGAAAACGATTGTGTGGCCCAGTGTGGAAAATGGCCGCCAGGGTCTACTGCGCATCCTTTCTTGGAAATGTAGACGAGCGTTATGTCTGATATTGCATTGTTCTGATCCATTATGATGCTCTGCAATCTGCTGTGCGCTTTTCTGCCCTCATTGAAACCCTGCACTAAAAACTTTGCAAAGACTCTCACTGTTCCAAGTGCATAAGAATTCAAACGAGCCACATGGGTTAGGCAGTCTCTTTGGGATTTCAGGATTTTGCGAATGCAGAAATTATCATAAAAGTCTGCGATATTCGGAGGAGCGTGTAATTATTCCAGATTAACATAGATTTTATGCAGATTTGAGCCAAGACAGGTGATGTCATCACAATACGCAATCGGACAAAGCCGTCTTCAATTCAGATTCATGTGCTCGCAATTTCACCAAATCAAGCAGTTTTTCGCAAAAAAAAAAAAAAAACACAAAAAAATGTAATAATTTAGAAAATTTTGGGAAAAAAAAAAAAAAAGCAAGCATTTCGGCCATAAAAAAAAAAACTCGTGTGAAATCCTGGAGGGATTTTCTAACACTTTCATCAGGTTGGAAAAGTACTTCCATATTTGTGTAAAAATCATTTTAGTGGATTTCGGCATTCCTGAAAAAATGGAATTTTACACACAAATAACTTGCTATAAATCTCAAAAATCATTACTCGAATATTTTCTTTACCAATATTTCCAAACAAATCCTTTATCCATTTATAGTTACATTTAATGTTATGGAACATCAAGTATCACTTACATTCTTTATCATGAAGTTGAACAAACATGAAGAAAGCAAACAAAAAAAACCCCACCAAAAACCAAAATTTGAAGACTTTCCTGAGGAGGAAAACTGTTAGAAACTTCTAGAACTGGAGACTCCTTCCATAAATGTTAAACATCTTCCTGCATGAACTTTTGTTTTGTTTTTTTCTTAAATAGAATATTTACAGCGCAGCCGCGACTACTCTCAGAGCTGCTGTTATAGGACACTTTCTGACCAATTCATCATAATATTTATTTATTTTATTTATATCACTTTAACTGCCTTTTACCACAAAACCAATTTTTTAGTTAAGTGTGTTTTGTTTCCTGTACTTGTCCACCCTGGACTTCATTTGTACGAAATCCATTAAAAAGCTCTGGCTCGTTTGAGTTCCTGTGACTCCTGCGTGAGATCAGGATGCTAATCCATCTGTCTCCTCAGCCATTCCTTTCTATCTCAGCGCTTGCTATCTTCTCAAACTACAGTACAAAAATCATCCCAGGGCATAGAAAATGGCAAGCAACAAATGGTTGTGCGGAGGGTTGGGGGGGGGGGGGGGGGGTGGACAGAAACGAAAAAAAAGAAAAGAAAAGAAAAGAAAAAGAAGGAAGTTGTGAGAATTTTGAGCACATTTGAGGGTGCTGGGTTTTCTGTGTGAAAGATTGCCAAGTCTATCCCAATGAGAGAGAGCTATTAGCAGTCAGAGTGCTTTAACTGCTCCTGCTGTACCTCTGAACTGCGCATTCCTTCTGCTCCCTGGACTCTCGTTTTGTAATTTTACTGAATGATGCGTCTCCGCTTAGCCCGATAATAAAGCACAGTCTAGAATAAACCAGCGTTATGCCTCCCCGATTTCCTGCTGTGTACAAGACTTTTTATGTGGTGTTTTATCTGTTTGTTCATTTTATGGGTTGGTAGCATTACGGATTGTAGACTACAGCCACTTCACACAATCAAGGTGATATGCAAAAACATTCACAAGGTAGGCTGCAAAACTTTTGCTCAACTAAAACTAGGATTCAGCTAAAACCAATCATCCAAATGTATAAATGTTTTCTGTGTAAAAGTTTCATCAAAAACACTGTTATGAATGCATTTCACGTTACACAAGAACCGAGTTCATATCCATGCTTTGAAAAACGTCTGCCAGGGCGTAGAAACGGGACTGGAAAATTTTGCCACCTTCCGATAAAACACATTCTAATGAAATGCAAACACTGCATAAATGCAGCATAAGTGTTATCCAATATACAGAATTATTTGAAATATAATGTGAGCAGGATTTGGCAGTGGAGAAGCATTTACATATTACGCTTTAATGCTGCACAGCTATTGCACTCCAAATAGGAGTGTGTATGTCCTTTCCAGAAAGATGTACGCGAATCAAATCTCTTCTTTTAAAGATAACTGGAAATCAAAAACTGACCTTTTTTTCCCCAAAACTTCTTAGTTCAATTCAACTGCACAACCTACTTAATTTTGCCTCACACCTCCAGGGTTGGGGGTTCAATTCCCGCCTCCGCCATGTGTGTGTGGAGTTTGCATGTTCTCCCCGTGCCTCGGGGGTTTCCTCCGGGTACTCCGGTTTCCTCCCCCAATACAAAGACATGCATTGTAGGTTGATTGGTGTCTCGAAATTGCCCGTAGTGTGTGACTGTGTGAGTGAATGAGAGTGTGTGTGTGCCCTGCGATGGGTTGGCACTCCGTCCAGGGTGTATCCTGCCTTGACGCCCAATGACGCCTGAGATAGGCACAGGCTCCCCGTGACCCGAGTATAGATTGGATAAGCGGTAGACAATGAATGAACCTACTTAATTTATTAGTCGAGCGATCATTTAAAAAAGATTAGACTACTCGACTACTCTTCAGCCACTGTTACAAGACATTGCAGCACAAATAAAGCCAAAACATGGAGAAGAAAGCGTCCACCCGTGGCTCTGACAGAGCTGGACACAACAGAAGTTATTGGTGCTGCACTGCAAGGATTTTATTGAAATTTGATTTCATTTTAAACAACAAAAACACTTGCAGGAGGAAAATCCTTCCAGAGCAAGCAGGAGTGAGATTAAAATATTCGAGGGCACCTTGTTGTGAAGTGATATCAAAATTGGTTTCTGATATACACTATATGGCCGAATGTATGTGGACACCTGAACATCATACCTGTATGTGGTTTTTCCCCAAAACCGGCACAAAGTTGGAAGCACACAATTGTACATTTACATTTATGGCATTGGCTAGACCCCCTTATCCATAGTGACTTACAATTTATCTCATTTTATATAACTGAGCATTTGAGGGTTTAGGGCCTTGCTCAGGGGCCCAACAATGGCAGCTTGGTGGACCTGGGATTTGAACTCACAACCTTCTGTTCAGTAGGTTTTTTTGTACAGCACCATTGTATAAAGCAGGGGTCCCCAACCACCAGGCTGCGGACCAGTACCGGGCCGCAAACAAACAATAAACTCATAACATAAAATTATATGTATTTTATTTTTTAAAAATTGCCACTTCCACCCGCACCTCACTCCCGCATTACATTAGTAATGCCGAGTTCACACTGCACGATTTTAGCCCTGATTTTCACTTGCCGACAGGTTTTATGAAATCGCCGACAAATGCCCGAAATCAGAGGCAAATCGGAGCTCGTGCACGCGAGTGACTATCACACAGTGTGAATTACCAAAGACACGATGTGAGAGAATAGCTGATGCGTCACCGAGCCCCGTGAAATATTTGGCATGCTAAATATCTCGACCTGTCGGTGACTCAAAATCATGCAGTGTGAATGGAGTTCTGAAAAATACCTCGGCGATGACCTACAGCCACTGAGAGAGCGAGATACAGGGCAGAGGGCAGTTCAGGGAGGAGTTACAGACCACAATATCAGCAAGCATGGCTTCAGCTGGAGCACAATTATAGTTGAACAGAGTGTATAGGTTTTTTATCAGAAAAAATGTCTTAAATATAGTTATATCAGAATAAATAAGCTTTACAATTACATCAAACAGAAATAAAGCAGAAATATTTGCTTGACCAGTCGCATCAGCAGCAGCACATTGCAAAATTATTCATTTGTTTAATCATGCAGAACGCACAATCCTTGTTCCCCGCACTGACCATTTGGATGGCGAACTTTTTGTGGGGTTCCATTTCCAGTCTCGTGTGAGAACTCTGATCTCACGTGTGATCTTGCGTTATTTCTTTATCACTTCTCGTGAGCGTTCGGTTGTGAAACGCAGTTTGCGGACCAGACAGAGTTGTCTGCGATTCTTCTTATTGTGAAGTCATGCAGTGTGAAACCTCCTGTCGCCGATCCATCGTGCAATGTGAACACAGCAGCGACTGAATGCTACCCCAGATAGTCGTGCAGTGTGAAAACAACCGTGATCCGACCGCTTTGATAATCGTGCAGTGTGAACTCGGCACAAGTCCGCAAGCTAATGACCCAAGAAGAAGTATCACTAGAGAGCTCCCCCTATCAATCACAAACACCACCCCTCCACCGCAGGGCCGCGGAAGAATTGTCCGGTATCAGACTAGCCCATGGTACAAAAAAGGTTGTGGAACCCTGGTATACAGTATCTTTGTATGCTGTATGTTACAGTTTTCCTTCACTGAAACGAAGAGGTCTAAGAATGTTCCAGCATGACAATGCACCTGTGCACAAAGCGAGCTCCATGAAGACAAGGAGTGAAAGAATATGACTGAATCTCCCACTATTTGTGACATTTTGTGTTTTTTGCTTAATGGTATAGTGTAAGCCCTTCTGATAAAGACATGCACAAAAAAAACCCTGATGTTCAGTTAGAAATGTGCTCCTTTTTATAAATACATTATATATACACCTTAGTTAATGCTTTCGGCTACTCCCTGTTCGGGGTCGCCACAGCAGACCAACTGGTCTGCACATCAACTTGGCAAATGTTTTATGCCAGATGCCCTTCCTGACGCAACCCTCCCATTTTTCCGGGCTTGGGACCGGCACTGCATCCAGTGGCTGGGGTTGAGGCATTGGCTGGGAATCGAGCCTGGGCCTTCCGCATGATGGGCGAGAAACCTACCACTGAGCCACCAATGCCCCACATTATATATACACCAATCAGCCTTAACATTAAAACCACTGTCAGTCAGTGCTATTCTCTTCACCTATCTTGTTACAGTGGTACCTGTCAAAGGGTGGGATACTATATAAGGCAGGAAGTAAATAGTTCTCAAAGTTGATGTTGAAGTGGAAGCTTACGAAGCAAAGTGACAAGGAAATTGTGATGGCCAGATGACTGCGTGAAAGTTTTTCCAAAACAGCAGGTCTTGTGTGGTTTTCCTGGTATGCAGTGGTTAGTTCCTACCAAAAGTGGTCCAAGGAAGGACAACCAGTGATCCAGCAACAGGGACATGGGTGCCTAAGATTCACTGATCACTAAATATGAAGAGTAGCCAAATAGACTAGCCTGTCTGATCCCACAGAAGAGCTACTGTAATACAAAAGAATTGCTAGTGACTATAATAGAAAGGTATCTGAACAGAAAGTGCATCTAAGCTTGCTGTGTATAGGGCTGCATAGCTGCAGGCCAGTCAGAGTGCTCATGCTGAAACCTGTCCACCACCACTGGACCATGGAGCAATGAAAGGAGGAGGCCTGGTTTGATGATTCACATTTTCTTTGATATCACATGGAGAGCCGGATGCATGTGTGTACCTGGGGAAGAGACAGCACCAGAAAACAAGAACATGTGATACTCTGGGCAATGTGGGAAACCGTCGGTCCTAGCATTCATGTGGATGTTACTTTGACATGTACCACCTACCTAAACATTGTTGCAAACAAAGTACACTCCTTCCTTGTGTAGGAAGCAGTGTCCTCTTTCAGCAGGATAATGCTCCCTGCTACACTGCAAATATTGTTCAGGAATGGTTTGAGGAGCAGGACAGAGTTCATGGAGTGAAAGGGCCTCCAAATTTCCCAGAGCTCAATCCGATCAAGTATCCGTGGGATGTGCTGAAGAAACAAGTCCGGTCCATGGAGACCCTACTTCGCAACTTAAATGAACTGTTGTTAATGATTGGGTGACAGATACCACAGCTTCAGACGTCTTGTGGAGTCCAGGTCTCAACGGGTCAGAGCTGTTTTGGTGGCACAAGAAGGATCTATGTAATATTAGGGAGATGGTATTAATGTTATGGCTGATTGGTGTACATGTATATAAAGTGTACACTTGTATTTGGACCACAGAAGCAAAAATGAATAAATACATCATTTTTATTGTCATTAAAAAAAAAAAAAAAAAAAGAGTTAATCTTACAAATAATAAAACCCATGATTGCTTTGGCACAACTTTACAATTAAGGCAGTAACACAAAGGCATTGTAAAGCAATTTGAGACCAACAATCGAACAAATAATTAGGAATCTAGTAATGAAATTAAAAATGAAATAATATGCAGTTGTTTTATGGTTAGCAATTAAGCTCCATGCACATTTTAGGAGGTGCTCTCATTAAGGTTCTGGTGAAGATTTTTAGCAGATAAAGAAGATATCCTCCAGAATCTGACTCTCCTGCAGCTCTTCCTGTGAGGGCTTTGTTTGGCCTCGGGGAGAAAGCACAGAGCTGCGCGAGGGACGGACGGCGCCGAGAGGCTGACGAGGGCCAGCGAGACTCTTGTGTGTAGACGAGCTGACTCTGCTTCTCTCCACGTTACTAATCGGACTAAAAATATCCAAGAGCTCAATCAGAGAAGAATCCAACCTGTGTGAAAGAGAAAAGTTTGATTAAAAAAAAAAAAAAGCTTAATAAAAAAAGATGTAACGATTTGTGTTACAAACCTCACATACTTCAGAAATGTTACGTTAGATTAATTCTGGGCTCTGTGTACATGCTAATCATTCTGTTGAGTACCGATGAATGGTAAAGTCTAGGGTATTGAAAGAAAGAAAGTGTGCACGTGGAGAGAACACGAATGAGATTTTGCCTTCCTCGCAAGAGAGAATGCATAAATAAAATAAACAAAGATTAGGCTAAATGAGATTCCACGTGTCAGTCAGGGGGGTTCGATAAATTATTCAGGAAGAACAGAGTCGGAAGAGTACACGACACTGCAACACGTATTAAACATGAATTCTTAGAGAACACTTACGATATTCATATAATTGGCAGTTAATCTCATCATTGGGTAGATAAAAAGAAGAAAGAAAAACAAACATAATGTTAATGGTGTCTCGTGTCAGCACCACTCTGTTGAAGGAAATCATTTATTACATTCTCAAGGGTGGACAAATCATAAATTCATTAGCAAGCCCACAGGGAAAATAAAAGCTCTAGTAAGGCTTGGCCAGTTTCATGTTTGTCTGCAAAACCAACTGACTGAACTAGTTAGCAGCTTTAGGTGGTTTTCACACTCAGCATGACTGCTGTGATCCAAACCTGAGTGTCATTGTTCCTGGTGTCCCCTCACTGTTGGTCTGGTTTCAGACTCGCTTGATTCTATCAAACCCCAGTGCATTTATGTTCATCTTACATAATCACAAGAGTGTATGGAGAACAGCTCTCAACTCACCATATTTTTTGGAGTTTTTAAAATTATTATATGCAGTAGGAATCTCACCTCTTTGGTGTCCCACAACGTTCCCCTGCCACTCATGCTACACACGTGGTGCAGAAACTAACCATTGTCGCCATCGGCTTAAACACCCCGTTACTTTAGTTCCTGTATGAGCACCACCTGGGAACGAGTTGCATTCATATTCACAGGAACTCACACCACCTCCTACAGGTAATCTCAGTACCGCAGTGCATTTCCTGCTTTGCATGACAGCTTCCATATTACTAATTTCACACTAAACTGTTGTTCTGAAAGCCCCTTATGTGCATTAAGACAGACTAGTAACCAAAAAGCACCAAAAAGTTCTCCATCCTGAAGACTTTCCTTTAGTGAAAAACATACTGATTGTTAGAAAGCACCGACACTGAAGACTTCTTATGTAAACTTCACCATATCAACAATTTTTTTTTCTTAAAGTAATATTTGGGTGTAACAGAAAAAAGTTGAGACCAACAGAGCAAAAAAAAAAAGCAATAATAATTATATCGCATTACTATAAACCCTTGATTTGAATTACTCTTCTGTCATAGATGTTCTGACCAAACAGATTAAAGATTAAAATATTCTGCCATATTTCTGACCACAACTGGATATACATGCTGCCCTAGAATATTGCTAAAACACGTATCACGATATTAAAGCCTATAGACAAGTGTCTACAAAAATAAACTTGCTGAATATAACACGGTGCTAGCGAATACAATCAGCTACTTATTGCTATACAGCTTTATTTTGAGAATGTATCACCACTTCGTGTTATTAGAAGGCTCTCTGTGCCTGGTCTAAATCTTTCTTCTAGACAGTTAAGCAGTGCTCTTGTTCAGAAGACACCCGTACTGTAATTTATCACCATAATGATAACAATCTCACCTACATTCAGATATACACTTACATTTTGTCTTTCCATAAATAGATCGCCAATTAAACGGGGGAAAAACACTAGCATTCTCTCATCTATCTAAATTTAGGGAAACTATAGCGAGAATACAAGTGCATGCCAAAAAGGAGGGGGGTGACTGGTAGAGTAGGACTTTGGCCACGTTCCCTCTCGAAATGTGAGAATTTGCATTTTTATGTGTTGATTTATTTAACGGACAGGCCTCTCAAACAGCCATCCATCAACAGACGACATTGCCGGTATGAATAATGCATCACTTACCGCCGGTCACAATCTATAACAAGGCAAGAGGGGTATAGTTTGAGCAGGGAGGGGTTGGGAAGTCAGGGTTAGGAGGATATCGCTGGAAAGAATGCTAATGTCTCTGGCAGTCATATCTTCCAAACCCTTTCACTGCTTTTCATAAGAGGCACTGGGAAGTGAACATGAGATATTGATGTCACTTAAGAGACAGTGCCACTAATCCAAAACCCTATAGGTTTATCCGAGGAGACGGCTGGAAATCGCTCATCCAAACGCTCTAATTCGGAGAGACGCTGTGATGGGGTTTCAGCTCTGCTTCACTAAAGCCAAACAAAAGAGTGTTTATTAGCTTTCTCGTCCTCAGACCCAGTTATTTTACCGTTCTCATTAAAAATGTCCGAGACGCTCGAGTGCTCCTTTCATTTGGAGGCCAAACAGTAATAAAAAAAAAAATAAAAAAAAAATAAAAAATTAAAAAAAAATCCTAAACTGGCAAAAATGCATGTCAATTTCATCCTAATCAACAGAATGCAAAAGGAGAGTGCTGAGAAAGAAAGCGCAGAGCCTATAGGCAGAAAAATTCTCATTACACACTCGCTATCAAGACCATACTATGCCTTTTCACCAAGATAAAATTACAGGATTTTTTTCCCCCTGGGAAATGAACCAAATATAGTTCAACTATGAACAAATGCTCTGTCCAAAATACATCACTTGAAAGACTTATTTTTCTGAATAAAAATTAGAACGCTCTAAAATTTTGTATTATAGGCTCTCATTAATCTCTAAACTGTGGTAAAAAACTGGTGAGATTTTATCCATCCCATCCATCTATCCATCTATCTATCTATCTATCTATCTATCTATCTATCTATCTATCTATCTATCCATCCAAGTTATCACGTTTGCAGCATCACTGGTTGCTATATAAGGAATAAAAACACAATAAGGTGTGCCACTACGGTACAGTTACCGTAACGATGTGGTGAAGTGATGTATAAAATTGTTTTATTCCTCTTATATCACAGCATCGATGGTTTAATTTGTTAATCAACACACTGTATACTTTAATGATTTTTATACCACAGTGTGTTTGAAAGCTCAAATCTGATTGGTCAGAAAGTGTGCATTATTTTCAGCTAGGAAAGTATTTCCAGCTATAACACACCCTATAACAATATGTCTGCAATTGATCTATTATTGGGGGCGGGGGGGGGGGACACACTTATCTGACTTATCTCTCAGATGTTTCATAACATTAAATCTATGTACAAACTATAAACTGCTAAAATGCACAACGTGTCACTTAATAAAACAAATAAATAAAACATTGTAGTCACTGGCAAATCGCAGTAGTCTAAGCGGAATAAAACACTCCAGAAAAAACATGCACTTCAGGGATTATTACTGGGTGCAGGGTGAAAACCCCAAAGCGCAAAAATCCCATCCTGATGATTTGCCATGGAGGAAAAACTTGCAGTTTACCTGTGAATCTTATAATCACCTTTACGATGAAGACTCCTTCCAAAAAGTTTCAATAAAAATCTCCTCACAATGCATCAACAAATACAGTTTTTTAACCCATTTATATATATATATATATATCTTCTTCTTTCAGCTTTCCCCTTCAGGGGTCGCCACAGCGAATCATCTCTCTCCACCTATCCCTATCTTCTGCATCCTCAACACTTGCACCCACTAGTTTCATATCTTCATTAATTCCATCCATATACCTCCTCTTTGGCCTTCCTCTTTGCCTCCTGCCTGGCAGCTCCATGTCCAACATTCTCCTACCAATATACTCACTCTCCCTCCTCTGAACATGTCCAAACCATCTTAATCTGGTCTCCCTAACTTTGTCCCCCAAAAGGTCCAACATGAGCTGTCCCTCTGATGTACTCGTTCCTAATCTTGTCCAATCTTGTCACTCCCAAAGAGAACCTCAACATCTTCAGCTCTGCTACCTCTAGCTCTGACTCCTGTCTCTTCCTCAGGGACACTGTCTCTAAACCATACAGCATGGCCGCTCTCACCACTGTCCTGTACACCTTCCACTCGATTCTGGCTGATATTTTCCTATCACACAGAACTCCCCACACCTTTCTCCAGCCATTCCAACCTGCCTGCACTCACTTCTTTACCCCTTTCCCACACTCTCCATTACTCTGGACTGTTGACCCCAAGTACTTAAACTCCTGCACCTTCTCCACCTCTTCACCCTGTAACCTTATATAATTATATATATATATATATATATATATATATATATATATATATAATATATATATATATATATATATATATATATATATATATAAATATAAATATGTATATAAATATATAAATATACACACACACACACACACACACACACGGCATATACACCATACACACCCCTCTGCGTTGTTACTATAGAAACGATATTTGAACTGCACATTAACATAAAGGACCGCCTCAGAATGCCTGTCCGAGCTGCTGCTATGTAAAACAACTAAGTTACATTTCGCTTTTTTTTATTAAAAATTAAACGTTTGTTAAATTAAACATGTTTACCCATTTAATAATATTAAATTTATTTAAGTTTTATAAAGTTTAAGTGCATGCACTACTAACTGCTTCAAAGCTATAATTCATTTTAATAGCAATATTTAAAATATTCATGAAGTCGCATCAACACTAATTCATTCTAAGATTATTAATTCAGTTAATGAGCGAATTGTAGCTAGGACCGCTGGTTCTTTTCCTTGTACAAACCTCTGCAAAACAAAACCCTTAAAATGACAAGCTTCATCGATTCTCTCAAATCAGATTCACAATTAAATAATGCAAAAGAAGCCCCAGTACAGTGGACTACAATAAAATATTTATTGACCATAAATAAACTTACTTTCCACACAGCTTGTTAGCTTAAGCTTTTTCATGTCAATAGAATCTGAGCCCTCATCAGGATTAGGCTACTCTGACAAAATAAAAAAAAAAAAAAAAAAGTTAAATTAATCAGCCTTGTACATCTACTTTTTCTTCTAAATCAATTGGATAGTTGAAGCTTTTGGGTTTAAAGTTGGACTTTAGGTGGCATTTTCCCAATAGTCACATCGCGCCTATGCTGCACTCCTGGGTTGCAGCTCCATTTCATTACAACAAAATGAGAATTTTAATGTGAAGCAACCGCTAGGGATTCGAGGATCCTGCTGATCACAAAGGCGCCATGCTTGTCTGCAAGACGAGGACAATGAGAATCCCCCTCCCAGTCAGCGCTCTTATTCCTCTGCATATACCATCCATATAATTCTCGAGTATATGCAAACGAGGCTGATTTATTGCTCGTCAATAACACAGAGGTCCGGTTATTAAAGAAAAGATTTGGGCTTGTATTAACGTGAAATATTCACAATACATACTGCTGAAAGCAGAAGGCAATTAACTCGCACGGCGGATTGTTCATAAAATAGCGAGAACTCTTTACAAATGACTTACAAATATTTCACATTTTTCAGAGGACGCCGTACTAAGCGAGACGTACTTGGGCTCGGAGAGGGAGTGGAGGAGGAAAAAAAAAAAAGACATGCTGTCACATTAATTACCTTTCCATGTTAAAGGGAAACAGTAATGAATTTCCTTCCCTTTCTCCAAGTGTGTCTCATGCTAGTGTTCAGTGATTCATTCTCTGCCTCTCTCTTTCTCATTAAGCGGGGGGAGGCTGTGCATTCGTGGCCCGGGCTGGAGAACTCTGTTCAATTACACCTGCTGCTGAGGCCTGCTATGCCAGCTAATGGGACTCAGCTTGGCTTCTGTCAGCCTGAGCGCTAGCCGGCAAAAATCTTCATTTAGTTTCTCCACTATCTCATACGCCGCATTCAGACTAAACCGCTTTTCCTGTTTTTTTGTTTTCTTTCCTTCATCCATACATCACCCCATGTTCTTTTCATTAGCATAAAAAAAGCTCCATCAGAGAAGCAACATTTCCCAAAACACAATTAATACTTTTTACACGGCGCTACACTCTCGCTTCTTTGCAGTGGGGAAAGGAGCCCTGCTGCGTTGTTCAGACAGAATTGCTGCCTTCCCTCCTCTTTTCACTCAATCCAAAACCACGCTTGTTAAATTGCATTTATTCGGATAGGTCTTTTTATTGGACTTGTTGAGTGCTGCTCCTGTCAGCCGCTGATTTTTTTTCTTCCTTCTTCTTTTTTTGGGAACGTTAAAATAAAAACCATTCTGCTGCTGAATGGCCAGAGTGATGAGCAGAAATGAAATGAAATGTGTTGCTCATGCAAAGCCACATTTCCACAATCTACAATCATGTATAAAGCAATATGTATGAGATATTATTTCTGAGGAAGGAAGGGAAATAAAAATATACACCAGCTCTAAAAATTTGTACATAAAATTCCATGCTTATAAATGGTCCACATAAGCAAATGACATGACTGAATGGTGACAGTGCAATTTCGGTGCTGAAGCATTAACCATGTGTTTATGGCTATAACTAAAACAAATTAAAGTTTTATTTCACACTGGGGACCAATGTTCATTAGAGCCATGGACTCTACATCTGTTCTGAATTTGAGCTAGGTAAATAAATGCATACTTCTTTGACAACTGGCCTTTAAACATTAAATTTTCATAATTGAATACGTGGTAAACCATCTTATCAGTCCCCTTTCACTAACCCTGTAATGTCTTTGATTTATATAAATGTATGTCATTAGATAAGCAGAAAATTAACAGAAGATCTGGTTTACATTAGAAAATGAGTCACTACAGCCTACAACTAGCTTTCTTTGGACAACTATCAGCATAAGCACAGTATTTTTCAAGCCACTGAAATATTTTTCAGGGTCCACATGAGGACAATGCTGCCACCTGTACTAGCTAAGTCTGGTATGTCAAACCACATTAACAACAAACATGAGGCATCTAATTGCACAGACATTCGTCTATTGTTAACCCTCGCCTTTGATTCAATGATCCAGAAAATGATCAAAAAAGCTGATAGTTTGTGTAACACAATAATATCGGCTACAACTCAAGGTTAGTGTAAAACAGGGCTGTAGCTGTGCTGCAAAAGAACACATCCGAAAAGAAGCTGAAATAATTGTAGTGAAGCAACAAGTAAGCTAATTTGTTGCTCCCTGCTGTCCCGTAGGCTGGTTATTATTGGAACACAGAACACCAGCAGACACATAAGACTGCATTTCCATTTCACAGTCATTTCAAAGTCACCACTCTAGGGAAAATGCTGTAATTTACTATTTACTCTGTTTCATTTGATGAAACTTTACAAGCTGGGTGTGAACTGCATGTTGGGTTTAAGAATACATTTTGAATGCAAGTGAAGGGGAAAGAAAAAAAAAACACAATTTCACTTTTTTTTTGATATTGCCAAGGTGGACAAATCAGTAGCATATACCAGAAAGATTAAAATTACATGTCAAGGTTATTAGTTTTTTGTTTGTTTATAAATTTATGGTTGGGAGACAAGTATGCTAGCAATCACTGGTGTTTTTGTTCTCTCTCATTCAACAACCAGAGAAAGAAAAAAAAAAATCTTGCTATTAACATAAAACAAAAATGTAAATTTGGTATGAATACATATATATAACAAAAATAAATAAATAGTGCAGGTACGTAGAATCACTGATAAAACTGAGCAAAGCATAAAGCTTTTATGTTCGACGAGAACAAAAAGTAGACCACAGCTAAGCATTAACCAACAACTTGCTGACTTTTTGTTAATGGCACAAGGGTAACCATCATGGCTGAGTTGTTCCATACTCTAGGAAAAATATAATTTTCTTTCAATTAATTTTTTTAATTAATATGTGTGTGGATTTGTGACAAGCAAGATGAATTATAAACATATGACTATATGGTATAAAAGAATGTGATCAATCAGTTTGGACTGCGTATGTTTTAGGATTTAACCTGGAAACGTGTTGGGCATGCAAGTTGCTTACTTTGATGTCTTTGGGGTTTTGGGATGGCTGACAGGCAACGACTGGTGTGAAGACTTTTGGAACTTTTGGGAATGCAAAGGAGAGGTGGCCATATCCTTCTTGGCAACTGTAGAGATTTTTAGAGAATACTATTTTTCAACTGCAGCATTTCAAATATTCATTCATATAAGCATCTAATAATTACAAGTGTTATGATTTCAATCTGTTTCTCTACACAAACGCACTTGCACATCCTACCGTTTGAAAGTCTGGGTTCAGCTTCTTGAACATTGTGCTCCTGTGGTTGAACTTCATTTAAAGGCTGTCTGACACTTCCCTTCAAGGCCTGAAGACCTCCCTCTTTTCTTTCACTGCAGGATCAAATGAAGAACAAGCGGGAGAGTTATAGAAAGATCTGTTTCTAGAAAAGACAGCCTGGTGATACACAAGCTCCCTGCTGCGCACACACACACACACACACACACAAAAATCCCTACTGAAACAGCACCTGGATTTGGTCTTGCAGTGTTACATAAGAGCTATTTTTAATGAATAGAAATCACCTGTGTGGATCTGCAGTGGCACTGGGCTGAGGTGCTTCATTAAATCTGATTTCATTAAAGGACTGCTCTAATTCTTGCTGGAATCTGAAAGCAGAGGGTGCTGTGTTACCAGAGAAAAATATGAAGACATTCAGAAACTTTGAATTTCGCGTACCTGCTGTGGTTGAGACGGGATTGTCTGAGCTCCTGGTTCTGTATCAGCAATCTCTCTTCTTGTTCAGCAAGCCGAGCCTGCAGTCGCTCTCTCTCCTCCTCCAGCTGCTTCTTTTGAACCAGCAAACGCTGGCGCTTCTCCTCCCAGTCCTCTCTGCCAATGTAGGGCACCGTCTCTCTGTTCTCCACGCAGCTCCCGGTTCCATTTTTCAGTCCCAAACCGTGCCTCGAGTCGCTCGGTTTAGTGGCATTGTTGCCCAGCTGATCCCTTTTAGTGCGTACACCATGTGCTGGCTCACACCAGTCACCCCCTAAACACTTGTGGACACCTGCTGTGTCTTCCTCGTGGCTTCCTCCGTCATGCTCAATACAACATGGGGGCATAGAGGATGGCCCAGAACAGACGCCAGCTAAAAATGAGTGAGCACAACCTGCTGACCCTGTTCTTCCCAAATTAGGGGGATCCAAATAAGATCCATCGAGAGCAACACCTCTCCCTCTCCCACAATGGGTTCTGTTTAATGTTCTCTCACTGCTGGCTATCTGTGGAGAGAGAAGAGACAGTGAAATGGCCACTGACTTCATAATAATGCAGCATAAACACAGTGTACTGTAGGGAGCTGTTGAGAAGGTGGTGGATGGATTATCTACCAGCATGTGCAGTAACCCAAGGTCATCCAAACAAGAGATAAACACTCAGGGCAAAGGGGAAGTGTCCGCCTCCTCGAGGACAGAAATGGGCTGCTGACTAATTCAAGAGGAGGTCACGGAGCATGAAAACATGCATTACTCACAGCCAAGGTCAAAGGACAAACTACTTTTTTCTTACTACAGTGGTGGAAGAAGAGAGAATAAGGAGAAAGAATAAGAGAGTCAATGGTCTGGCTGTGCTAGGACTTTACCGCTCTAAATCGACAGCTCAATAGAATTCTAATGAGTTACTATAATGTGATATAATGTGCTATTGTCCCATTTTCTAATTGTCTTGTAATTCATTATGAGCTTCCTAACTGTGTAAATGCAGTATGAACCACAAACACTGACAAAACAAAGACTACTTAAGAGGAGATATTGCCTGTGAATGCTTGGGGAAAATTGGACATAAACTTGCATACAAGATAGTAGCTTCTGGTTTCACATGCCTCGAAATGCACATTAGATCTCACCCTCCCGGACTGGTCATGCAATAGTGGGTCGGAACTGACAAGTTGAAGGATAATTATATTAGAAGTTGCTTTCGGCTGCTCCCTGTTCGGGGTCGCCACAGCGGACCAACTGGTCCGCACAACAACTTGGCAAATGTTTTACGCCGGATGCCCTTCCTGCCGCAACCCTCCCATTTTTCCGGGCTTGGGACCGGCACTGCATCCAGTGGCTGGGGTTAGGGCATTGGCTGGAATCGAACCCGGGCCTTCCGCATGATAGGCGAGCAACCTACCACTGAGCCACCAATGCCTCCCTCTCCCTGAAGGATAATTATATTAAAAAATAATAAAAATCAAGATCCTATTCATTTCATATCACATTTACACAAAGAGATTACCTTGCAGTGGGAGCGGGAGTGATTCAGCTGGGAGATGGACTGGTTAAGTTTCTCCTGCTGTTGGGAAAGGTATTGCTGATAGAGTCCCAGCAGCTCTTGGCACTCCTTGTACTGCTGCTGCAAGCCTGAAGCGTAGGTCAAGGGGCAATACACACTGAATAACTCCACTACTGTGCTCACTTGCAGCCACACAAACCAATCCGCTTTCCTCCAGTGAGGTTTTGTCCTCCGAACATTGATAAGGAGAGACAAGCGCATAAATTACAAGGCACAAAGAACAAAAAGGCACAGCTTTTTACTTTTAGGACACACTGACTATCTAGGGTGTATAATACATTCAGGATTTGATCAGCCCAAAACAGACAATATATAGTATAAAATATATTTCGCTAAATCATAAAATAATTCAGGTGTAGTATTGAAATTGTTCTATGAAAAAAGCCCAACTGCTGTGCTGTAAATGACGCGCATTAACTTATATCAATGATAAAAGGAGTCTATTATGGCTTGTGGCACATCTATGAACATCTATGAATTTAAGCAGCCGGTGCTTTTGTGACTTGGTGAAAAGTGAAGCAAGTGAGAAAAGGAGTAGAGAAACTGGCTCACTGCTGGTGGATGACACCAGTTTCTTCAAGGCGAAGGCTTCACAGGCTCCTCCATCTGCGTGTGGCTGGCCAGGGCAAGGCACAGTGCCAGGCTCGGAGACAGGAAGCTGGCACACACACACTGTAGCAGCTAGAACAGGACCGATGTGGAGCAGAACCGCTGTCACGCCGAGTGGGCCGTCTAATGATGGCGTGACACAGCCAGCTCAGCTTCTTTCCCTCTTCTGTCACCAGCCCACACACACACGTGCACATTCAGCTTTCAGTGGTTCTGCCTTTTAACTTTACAGCATATGTTTTAGAAAGCCAGAAGCCTCAAGTATATTTAACCACATTTATTGCCTAAAGCAGTGCTTTTTAAAATGACACAGTGCTGTGTAGATCCTCTAATACTACTGATATAGTTCCTATAAGTGGGTATAGCATGGTGTTGTTGATTTCTCACCTGTCTCAACCTGGCAGTTCAGAAGGTGTTGATTAATATGTTATTTCTACGTAACAGCTTATTCACAGCGACTTGTGTGGCACACACTTCACATAATCTAAACCTAATTTTAAAACAATTGAAAAAATGCCTTAAAAATGTTATTTAACCAAGAAAACCATACACTCATTAATATGGCTAAGCTTTCTTAAAGATTTTGCTGTTATTTTGTGATTTTTACTGCAGCTTTTTTCAAAATTTCCGGTGCAACGTGGGGAGATTTGGGGTAATACTACTTGAACTGGCGAAACTGCAAGCACTGGATTCTTCTTTTAAACTCCTACCAGTGAAGACTGTTTCTTTGATAGCTGTATTCGGTGCACGTGAACTGAAGAGGATTCTGGCTGAATGCACGTTGTGATGACGTCTTGGCCTAAATCTTTTACTAAATGTAACTATTATCTATAAATGTAAACTGCTGTTGTGTAAGAGGAATAAAACATGGGATGTACTGTGTTGGGAAATAATTAACTATAAATTACTATCTATTAAATAATGTCGCACTACCCTGTTTTTAAACATTCTTCAAGTGTTTTATTCCTGCTATTTGAATGTGATATTTTACTTAAATTACATAGTGACATTAGTATTATATAGATCTCTGTCACATTCACTCTTACCCCTCGTAGAACCTCATAACTCTACGAGGTATACTATAGTAAGAGTACAGTTCAGTATAGTGTACATCTCCAGATATTCGCAGTCGTATGGACATGTAGCACCAAGAATAAGTGACAATCCGCAGATAACTGTCAACTTTTCTCATAGAGAATAAGCAGGGCTCTCGTTTTAAACCCGGACGGAAAGCTCGTCGAGTGCTCGGAGCTCATCTCATTAATGCAGCACGTCACATACACACGCGATCCCACTTGCTGAAGACTCTTTGGATTTTTCGATAGGCAGGAGGGGCGTCAACATGCACACTAACAGCAGGAACTCTCAACAACTGGAGCGAGTGGAGCGCGACTGATAAGATTCTCTCACACAGCGCACCATACACCGTGGCAACTCCACCGGTCAACTGCCAATCGCAGTGAGCTTCACGGGCCCGACATCAGGGGAGGAAAAAGCGTGGCCGATGGCGTCTCCTCCCCCGTCCAAAAACACACAGTTCGCATTCGATATTTCAGACAGGCACTGTCAACATGATTCACTCCCCTGTCAGCCTGCACAGAAATGAAATAATGAAATCCGCCTCAAGGTGGAACAAAATCCTGCTGAAGAGAATATTTTAACAGCTCAGTACCAAGCAAGCCTAGTCATCGAGTATGAGAGTGTGTGTGTGTGTGTGTGTGTGTGTGTGTGTGTGCGCGCGCGTGTGTGCATAAGCTGTGATGCAAATTGATTAGCAGGACAGCTATATTTCACTTATTACGAAAATGTGGTTTGTCATTTCCAGTTATCAGAACGTGTGGAAAAGTAATTACTCATAAAAAACTCTTGAGTAATGGCTTTGTGATAGAAAGCTAATTCATGGGTTCTTGCCCCAAAGAACCAGAGAATCAACAAACTCATAACCAAGCAAACAAACTATTACAAAAGTGGTTTTAGTATTCCCATCCATCAATGCTTTTCAAAGAACTGCCACCCAAACCTAAAGAAGATTAATGATATTGATGAATGCGTTCTATTTCCCTTTTGTGTCTTCTATGGTGGCTGATGTAAATTTGTTTATAGCGGAACAAGGAGCCTCTCTCTCTCTCTGTAATGGAATCTAGTGCTCGGATCCGTGGCGTAGGATGCCAAAGACGATGTGATAAAAATTCTAATTTCATTCTATGCGTAAGCTTCAAATTTCATCCTACATCAGAGAATTTAATGATTTTTTTTTTTTTTTTAGCACTTCAATCCAAAGATGAAGAATCCCCATGATAACGTTGGTCTTGGCAGATAAGACCGAGCTGATTGTTCTGGAGATTATTCGACACAAGTCTCCTTAAATGAGTTTGCCTTTCGCCTCCCCTTAACCTTTTCGAACAGCCAGAAAAGCCGTGGTGCCTTCAGACAGCATGCCACCGCAGGAGACCCTCGTACAGTTTGTCTTAGAGTAAAATCTCTTTTTAATGGGGTTTGAGGTTTAGTGCAAATGCCAGGACGTGCAGCTAAAGTGCACTTAATTGAGTTGAGCGCTGCTAATTTCTGAGCTCTGGTGCCAGTAGGGCAATTTACCAGCTGCTGATTTCCCCTCATATTTCATGTCGTTGAGCGAAATTGACGCTTCGGCATTCTCTGACCCACGTCAAAATGGCAAAATAACGTGGAGCTGCCAAATATCGGATGTTGTAAACTACTAGACTGAATGATGAGCCGTCACAGGGAATAAAAAGCCCTCACGCTCCTGATAATTCACAGCTTTTAATTTGAAAGGAATAAACCGGATAAAACGATCTGTAAGCCTTATCCCAAAGCCAACAAATACTCACAGAGCAGCCGGCCAAACGGTTTCGCCTATCATACTGCAGACATCACCAGCATTTTACAAAAATAAACATGAGTTTTTTGAACAAAGCATCCAGGAGATAAGTTTGTATTGTGGTCTTGTGCTTAAAATGAAAATACAGCCCAAGGAGGGTTTTTTATTTAAACAAAACTGCTGCCCCCTGCTGTTAGTTTATAAGTATTGCAAAAACATTATCTGAAAACATATAAGTCTATAAATAACTCGCTTGTAAAAAATGTTTTACAAAAAACAAAACAAAAAAACACACCTTCCTCTCCATATAAAACATAACCGCACAGTAAGCCAGATACGCAAACTTTGCATTAGTAGGAAAAACTAAGGTTCACTTTGATATCATTTCATTCAAGAGATGAGTAAGCTCTGTCTTTCCGGTTCAATTTTAAACACAAAAGTGCATCTCTGTACTGTTTGAAGTGGAAATTTCCATATGCCATCCGTTACGGCCGCAACGTAATTTACACACCTGGCGAAAAATAGTAACAAGCATTCTGCTTCAAAATCAGAAAAGGCTACTTTAAAATTCAGCCAAAATTGTTAAAATTAAAATTCAATTAAAAAAAAAAAAGGCATTAGACGTCAGCCTTGCACAGAAAAAGCTTGCATTTTGTAATTTCACTTTTTTATCCATTTTCTACAGTGCGATGCAAGACTTGGCTGAGGTCTGTTTATTCATATTTAATACGTGACACTGTCCTCTAGTGGACAAACTGGCCAACACCACGTAAAAGTCAGAACTTCAGCAAATATGAAAGAAAAAATGATCTCTTATTCTCCTCAAACTACTGCCTTTTCAGCGCTTACACAAACCTGGATAACAAAGGATACTTTCTCTCTCCTGTACGATGAGACAATTCTGCTGTTCCAGCTGTTGGATCTTTTTCTCAAACGCCTCCTGTTCGTCTTTGAGCCTCTGCACAGACTCCTCTCTCTCCTCACTTACTCTGCAGGGTGGACAAATCAGACACAACACTTGTTTTTACCACTGCAAAAATTAATACATGCTGCTGCTAAATGCTGGAATCTGATTGGTCAGATATGGAGTTATTTTCAAACAAACTGCAAGTTTGACAGCATTTCAATCTGTATATTAATGTGCTTGTGCTAATATTTGACCATTTTTATACGCCACATACACCGATCAGGAATAACGTTATGAGCACCGACAGGTGAAGTGAATAAGACTGATGATCTCCTCATCATGGCACCTGTTAGTGGGTGGGATATATTAGGCAGCAAGTAAACATTTTGTACTTAAAGTTGATGTGTTAGAAACAGGAAAAACGGGCAAGCGTAAGGATTTGGGTGAGATTGACAAGGGCCAAATTGTGATGGCTAGACCACTGGATCAGAACATCTCCAAAACCGCAACTCTTGTGGGGTGTTCCCGGTCTGCAGTGGTCAGTATCTATCAGAAGTGGTCCAAGGAAGGAACAGTGGTGAACCGGTGACAGGGTCATGAGCGGCCAAGGCTCATTGATGCACATGGGGAGCGAAGGCTGGCCCGTGTGATCCGATCCAACAGACGAGCTACTGTTACTCAAATTGCTGAAGGAGTTAATGCTGGTTCTGATAGAAAGGTGCCAGTATACACAGTGCATCGCAGTTTGTTGCGTATGTGGCTGCATAGCTGCAAACCAATCAGGGTGCCCATACCATTATTTACCATAACTGTGGTGAAAGAGGAATTAAACACTTTATGATGTGATGTTATTGGAAAATAAATAACTTCATAATTAAGCTCTGCCTCACATCTGCCGTCGTATTGTTTTCCTATAACACACCCCACAGTGTTTTACAACTTTCTGTTACGTTCAAAACAATTTTACTTTTAATCCCTGGTTTCTCTTTCAAACTGTGAGGTAAACTGTGGACTTTTTGAGATGGGGTCAAAAACATACCAAACAAGTGCATTAGTTAGAGAAACCAAAATAACATTTTAGATCAAACACTGTTTTCAGTAGTGTAGAATATTCTCTGTTATGACACTCCAAGTTTGTTAATGAGCTTAATTAGCAGGGACGAATACGCAGAGCAGGGGTACTCCAAAATCAAGAGCAAGAAATTCATAAGCACATTCAGCATGACAGGGGACAGGAATAAATAACACACTTTTCCTTTCATTTGGAAAAATATCACATGGCATAAAAGATCCATTCATTTTATAATGAATGCCCCTTTGGTAATTCAACAAATGTGAGGGAGTTCACTGATCACAGACGTGTATGAGAAGCGCTTATACTTTGCCAGCTCTTCGATCAGGTTGGCGATGCGTCGCTTGTCTTCTGGACAAAGGTCCTTCAACGAAGCCTTGCTTTTGACCTGCAGTCTATGAGAGATGTCCTGTAAAAAGTAAAAAGATTATTAGCAGTGTGTTATGTTTTCTTATATTCCAACTGAAATGGTAAAAACAAATGCGTACACACCTGAACCTGTGACATTTCCGACACCTGAGGTGGAGTTTTGGATTTGAATGAGAATTCTGAGCCTTTCTGTAAAGACGATTTCGCCACGGGTAAATCAGTTACCCGGCTCAGCTTTTTCCCGGTCCTCCCTTTAATGTCTAAGGCAGGTTTTCCTTTGGTTTTTCTTTCATGGCTGGATAAGGATACAGACTTCAGTCCCATCTTTTGGCTCACTCCTGGAAAAGGAGCAAAAAAAAAAAAAATGAGGAGTTGCTGAGGAAAACAATCTGATGAGTAAACGACAAATCTGATATGTTCCTACCATGCAAAAAGATCACCATGGGGTGTGCTGTTATAGGAAATTAATCAACAGTGGTGTGGTGTGATGTGGTCCAACCTGAAGCTGAGTAACTGTACTGCTAGATGTTGATTATTTTTCTATAAAGCACATGCCACACAGAGTCTTATATTTTACAGAACTTTGCCAGTGGTTAACGTTGTGGAACTGGTCCGCCGTTAACATCAGAAAACCTTAATACTTCAGGGACGATCTGAGAAATCTAAATTTTCCAAAGTAAAGAGATTGACTCATGTGCCAACATTTATTTTACTTTATTGTTTCACTGAATGCCTCACCTGGAACAAATACTAAGGACTGCTCGTCTTCTGAAGCTGCTAAGAGTTAAGCAAGACTTTCTCAATTTCTGTATTCAGAAAGGTTCCTGAAAGACAACTGCAGTGAAATGTCTGAACATTACCGTTATTATTAATATTATTATATTACACAATATTTTGTTTTAGTAACCTGCAGCTGTATAAGTATCACTTTTTCTGGCGTCCTGAAACACTCAGCTGCTAGCTATAGCTTTTAGTCAGAGTTAACTTCTTATTTTTCTAGTTGTTTACATCATACATTTCACATTTAGCATTTTATTCACCCTGAAAATCTAATTATTAGCATATTAATGTAATATTTTATATATGATAAGGAAAGGAAAAAGAAATGAAAATGTTTATCTACGTGCCTTGCCTTCTCCACAGCAGCAACAAACCCGTTCACTTCAACCCACTGTTTTAAATTTATATTTAATACCATTACACATAAACATAGTGAGCTACGATCATAAACAACAACCTTAAACTACATGTTTTCGCGTAAACAACGCGGAAGGATACTGTCGTTAATCCAATAAATCCCAACAGCATCCGTTTTTCCCTCAGCAACCGCCGCCATATTGAAACAAACCGCCACTTCCCGGGGAAGTTAGTAAGCTCCTCCTGTTTTACCGTCCGTGGTTATGATTGGTTTATTCAATCAGGCTCAAACCGGATATGAATACATCATTCGCTGAAAAAGCCGGCTATCATTTTATTGACCAATAGACATTCAGTATTTCTGTGTTTTTGGTTACTGTGTGAGATCCTGAGTCTATACTGTACATTTCACACCCGTATTCAGACAACTAAAATGTAGCTGGAGACCCGGAAACGTGGGAGTCGACTCAGATTTCAATTCCGAGTGTTGGAAATGATTCTGCACAATTAGCGATAGCGCAAAAGATCCTGTCAAATAAATTAATCCAGTAGATAATATAACATAATGATAGTAGTATAGTCTGACTGAAAAAATAATAATCTTGGCACTAACTTCACATGGTATTATTTATTCAAAACTAACGACTTTAGAATAACATAATCGGAAGTGATATCGAAATATACGGCAATTGTTTATGATCTTATCTTTAATACCTTATACCTACCTGATATATTACTCCGTTGTAAGATAAAATAACGTGTGTGGGGGATATCAAATTTATGACATAAATAAATCTGCTAATTCACCATTTTCACGTTGCTGGTGCTTAATCAAATTCACCTTATGGGAATCGACTCCGAGGCTCGATTCCCAATGCCTCGCACATAACTGTCTATGGCGTGGCATCGTAGAATCGACTCTCTTTGGGGATCAACTCACGACCCTTTTGTCTAATAGCCAATCCTAGCGCAGAAGGCGGGATTTACCAGATTGTGGTGGGTTTTAAAAAAGACACTGGCAGGTGGGAATGGAGGATGCGAATGATGAGAAGACGTATTCCAAGTCGTTTTCGGAAACACTTACCCTCGGAATAACCCGAGTTTTAGGTGTGTAAGGATTATGACTGTTTTAACTAAAAGATGCGTGTACCTCATCATTTAATAATCAAACATTGCATGAGCTGAGTGAGGTGTGTTGTACATGGAAAGCATGACTATATATGTATGCAGAACCAATGGTTTAATCTCCTTATTGCTCATCAACATTATTACTTAAATATGTTTTTTTTTTCATTACATCCACAGAAAGTCTTCCAGGTGTGTCAGATGTGCGGTTTGTTGAGAAAGAACCTGCAGAGAAGCGATGTCTCCTGTCATGGGAGCAGGTAAGTTAAAAAAAAACAAAAAAAAAACAGTTATTATAATAGTAAGACATTCACTCATTCATCGTCTACCGCTTATCCTATCTATTCTTGGGTCACGGGGAGCCTGTGCCTCAGGCGTCATTGGGCATTAAGGCAGGATACACCCTGGATGGAGTGCCAACCCATTGCAGGGCACACACACACTCTCATTCACACAATCATACACTACAGACAACTTAGAGATGCCAGTCAACCTATCACGCATGTTTTTGGACTGGGGGAGGAAACCGGAGTACCCGGAGGAAACCCCCGAGGCACGGGGAGAACATGCAAATGCCACACACACGGCGGAGGCGGGAATCGAACCCCCAACCTTGGAGATGTGAAGCAAACGCGCTAACCACTAAGCCACCGTGCCCCCTCCACAGTAAGACATATTTCTGTTAATAAAGGGAAAATATTTGCTTCTGTATCCTTCAGAAGAACAACTGCATTTTGCCGGAGGACCTGAAAAACTTCTACCTCACCACAGACGGCTTTACTCTTACCTGGAGCTCCAAGCTGGAAAGTGAGTTCCTGTTTATTTCCATTCATTCCCACATCTTTTATTCTGGTCAGGATCGGGAAACAAAAGAACCCAGAGGAAGACAGCATGGACATGGGTGAGAAATTTCTTGCACTGAAACCCCACACAGAAAATGCTAGCAGCATTGCTTACACCTATGAAGTTTAAAATTTAGCAAGATTTCAGTGAAAAAGTACATTACTGTGGCTAATACGTTTTCTAATAATCTGAAATATCCTTAAGAGATTTAAAAAAAAACAACGTTACTTCATTCGATTTCATGCTCAGTAATCATGGCAGTTGACTGGGGAGTTTTTTAACTTGTTCAGATTGCAAGAAATACAGAACATATACAGTTTTCCCCAAACTTTCACAACTTGGTACAGAAATATGGAAGGCGTTGAAAAACAGTATGATTTTCTGCATTCACCAAACATGCATAAAATTCATGTAGTGCTAAGGCACAATCTCTGAAAGGGAAAGGATGTTGAGGGTGAAAGATTTATAACATTATTACCAGACTTTGACCTTGCTATTTTCTGTTGCACATCCGAACAAATATTACGTCCATCAGGGTGGGTTTTTTTTTTATTTTTTTGGGAGGGGGGGGGTGGTTTGCCTGCTAAGATGTTCTTGCTCAGTGTTGTTGACAATAACTGTGTTCTACAGATGAGCCAGTCTCTGTTGGCTGCATGGTAATCAACAATCTAGCAAAGCTTCATCTGCTAGTTCAGTCCAACATTTACTCCCTCCCTAGTGCACCAACGTTAGCTGATCTTGACTTCAAGGATGAATTCGAAGGTATTGAGGAAATATTCCGAATATTGTTGCCAATTTGTTACAGAAACTGTTTTTACAGTGCATTATTACTGCATTCATGCCATCACATAATATCCTTTTGTTAATTCTCTAGGATCAGAGGAACGAGAAGAGCCTCACTTTGATTCCCGTAGCCGAATATTTGAGCTTGACCCCTGCGGTGGAAATGGCAGGGCCTGTCTTGTTTACCAAAACTGCACTCCAGGTGAGCATCTGTCTGAAGCCCAACCTAGGGCACATGGAACAAACGAAGCAATTTGATATAATGTATAAATGACTTGTTCTTTCATTTTGTATTGTTCTTTATTCTACATCCTGATGGCTGGTGTTGTCAAGATGCCGTGGCTGAGCAGAGTGAAATATGGTTCCTGGACCGGTCTCTATACTGGCACTTTCTTACTTCCTCCTTCACTGCATACTACAGGCTCATGATTACACATTTAGGACTGCCAGAGTGGCAGTACATCTTTACTCCATATGGGCCCAGTCCACAAGCCAGGGTAGGAATAATCTCATAGTCACATCACCTCGTGTTACCGTCAGACAACATGAAATATTAAAACCATTAAAAAAAAATAATGAAAAAGGCTGGTGTATATTGTTAGCGGGCCATTTTTTTAGAAGTTAATTACAAAAGTAGATCTTGTTAAGCCTATTTGTCCAGAGTAGGGTCCTAGATTCTCTCTATAATAAGAAGAACTATATATGTTTACTACCTGACTTGTAGCTACATCTTTCAGAGGTAGTTAAACCGTTTTACACGTTTTTAATAAGCTGATGGAAAATACAGAAAATCTCCACAATATACTGTATTTATAACTTAAAGTAAGTAAGCAGCTCTGTGACACCCTGGAATTCACAATAGTTCTCCAACAGTGAGGAAGTCCCCCTATGTAAACAGTTTTCATTCTTTGCTGCTGACCTTCCTTACTGATTTCTCTCCAGTTTCTCATTTATCGCCTACACCGCTTCCTTCCCTCAAGTCGTCACCATTCTGAACTCTGAGCTAATGCACTAACCCAGCCACCCACATCCAAGCCATTCATTGTATACCCATTTCAGCTCTACTGTTCTAGTTTGCATATTGACACAGCACATCACAGTGACTCATTTTTTTTCTCATTCGCTATCTCACTGTCTCTCTATTTTAATACAGCAGTGGGCATCTCTTTATCAACCCCTTACCTTCCATGGTGACTCTGGTACGCCTGGTGAAACGTTCCTGAACAAACTGGACCCAGACAAGGCTTTCCGCGGCAAAACCAAACCTCCTGCTCCCAAGAAGAAGCAGCCCAGCCAGACCCCATCAGGTGGAGGTCCTGCTAAAGGTCGGGGATCAAGAGCAGGCAAAGCATGAAGAGACAATCACACGGCCACTAGGGATAGAATGTTTTATTTGAACATACTCAAAAACTTGAGTTTAGAATGCAATATTCTAGTTGTAGTGCATGAACACTGAGGTCAGATTAATGCAAAGCATAGAAGTGTCAGATTCTATCAGTGATGAATGATGGAAAACATCCCTTTTACTGTAGCTTCATTGCAAGCTGTCTTTTTTTTGTGTACAGTAAA
Organism: Hemibagrus guttatus; assembly: GCA_033459395.1. Taxonomy (NCBI): domain Eukaryota; kingdom Metazoa; phylum Chordata; class Actinopteri; order Siluriformes; family Bagridae; genus Hemibagrus; species Hemibagrus guttatus. The sequence goes on along the minus strand of JAUCMX010000014.1, from coordinate 4,533,683 downwards.
TCGATTAAACCTTCAACAAATGTGTACTGCAGTGCTGTTGAATTCTCAATACTGATGGCTCAGAAGGTGCTGAATCATTTTCTATAACAGCAGCTCTGGCAGTAGTTCTTGTTGTAATATAAATCAGTTAATTCTGCATCAATGTGAGTGTTGTAATACAATATCATTCTTTTAACAACAATTCAGCCACGTAATCTCAACCTGCTAATCAATGGATAGACTACAATAAAATCAACAGTTTTATGACAGACATCAACAAACAGGGCTTTGGGGGTTTTTTTTTTAACATGTGACATTTCAAACATATGCAATTTATGTCTAATTAACTTGAAGAGACTATTTTAAAAAAAAAAAGGGTGACTAGTGAGGGAATGACTTTCTATAACTAATCCAGCATTGTCACGTGCATCTGGGATAGCCTATGAAACTTAAAATGTAAATTTAATCTGAAATATGTAAATAAAAATGTAAATTATGCCCCCATGCAGTTTTATGGTTGTTCCAGATGAACATTTTTAGTTTTAGTGGTCCTGCTAATGTGGTGGCATAAAATTACACCATTATCTCAAATGCATTTGGAAATAAAATCTTTAAAAGAGGGGGGAAAAACAGTTCCTTCATTCCAGTTCATTCTTCAATGGTCATGGTAATTGTTTGTCCACTGAAACAGACAGGAGCTGATTATATCACTTATCACTTTTCATGGTTCCAGTGGGATTTGACTTGTTAACAGTTCACACACTCCTCAGCGTTGTCTTTCTTGCACTTATCCAGAGGTATGTGCTCTGATGGTCCACTGGGCTCAGGTGTTTTATCCTTATTCTTAGGATGGAGCAGCTCCACAAATGCTTTATATATCAAAGCGCCAGTCACTCCACCCACTAATGGTGCCACCAAGGGCACCCACCACCAGTTGTTACCTGCCCTGTGGGAAAGATGAAAGCAGAAATATATTCATTCTTTCCTGGTAAGTAGGTGCTATTTGCTAGTCAGGGTCATCGTGGATCTGGGGGCTATGCCAGAACACTGGGCATGAGGGGGAAGTACACAAAGATGGGACACCAGTCCACTGCAGGGCACCTGGGACAAATCTAGCATAATCAATCCTCCTAGCATATTTTAGGCAGGAAACTGGAGAACCTGGATAATACGTTAAGCACCAAACCCAAGGTTACAATCATGACCCTGCTAAAAATTTGTTAAATAAAATTGATTTAACACCATAAAGATGTTTTATGGTGTTAAATATAGGCCGTAATTTACCAAGGCATGATTGTGAAACCTTGACAACACCTTGTGAAACCTGATAAAATGTGCAAAAGCTAATAAACAGGGCCTGTGTCTCTCAAATGATCGAAATAACATGTGCTTTTATATGTAGCTCTTAGGAATTTTCTGTTTTCCCATGTCTGTACAGGTTTCCTCCCACCTCCCAAAATCATACTGGTAGTTGGATTAGCTATGCACAATTTCATCTTAAATTTCAATGCTTTTTGAAAGATCAACCAGGGTGTACTCCCGTCTCACGGGTATAGACTCAAGATTCGCCAACATAAAGCAGATACTGAAGATTGTGAATGATCAATAAATAAATACAGTATTTTTTTGAAAATCACTCACCCTTGCCTGCGAACTGTGCATTATAATCTGGGAGCTTAGGTACATTATTCTGTTTGCACTATACTATTTATACTACTTTCTTGATCTATTATGCATACCTGAAAACTTCTACTCCCCACCCCGCAATTGCTGTAAAGACTCTTGGACTGAGGTCTCGGGTGGGATTGATGGCGTAGCCACTGTTGCTGCCCATGGAAACTCCAATCAGCAATACAAGAGCTCCAATAGCAAAAGGCTCTCCACCAGTTGGGGCAGGCTGGTTCTTCTTATCTGCCAGAGCCATCAGACATAGCAACAGCATAGCAGTCCCAAGTACCTGAGTGAGACATATAGAAATATACTGAAATACTCAAATTCGAATTATGAAAATGAAAGTATATTGTAGTTAGAAAGATCTCACAACATGGTCTTGAGCAATTGTATTACTTTTCTCTCTTACGTCAAAGTGTTTGTTTAGTCCCCAAGACAAGACAAGATAGATTTTACCAGTCTTACCTGATCCAAAAATCCAGTTTGTATTGAGAGATAAGGAGCAGGATAAGTGGCAAAGATCCCTGCTGTTGCTTTGGGTCCAAACACTGTGAAGTTTCCTCCACAGTAGTGATATATGGAATCTATAAACAATAAAATATTTTAGTAGTTATTAAAAATTCTTTATCCTTCAAGGTTTAAAGCTGAATGTGCATGTTCATTCACCGTAGTACAGGGTGAAAATTGTTCCCGCAGCAATAAAGGAGCCCAGAAGTTGTGCAACTACATAGAGTGGGAGCATCTTCCAGCTCAGACGGCTAAATACGCACATAGTAAAAGTCACTGCTGCATTCATGTGAGCACCTGCGTAATAAGATGAGAACACTAACATGTTTATTCATGACATGCTTTGATGGCACTTTTGGTATTAACCTCTACTCCACAACCAGTCACAGAGATCAGACTTTTGCTTCATTGTAATGTCATTGCCCTGCTGCCATATGACTGGCTGATTAATAAATTTGCAGGTTTTCATAATAAAGTGGACAGTCAGTGTAAATGTTTATGATTGGAAAACTGTAGTACAAGAGAAATAAAACACTATGCTGAAGTCATGCTGTTATTTGAAAATAAGCAGCTTTAGGGTGATAACAATATCGGTCCTCATCACACTACCTTGATGTTGATTATTTTCCTATAACAGCACACACCTATTGTGTTTCATTCCTAACTTATCTACGTTTGTGTCTGTTGTCATGATGGAGATGATGCAGATAGTATACAACCCTACAGTATATACTGTAGGTTTAGTAAAACTTTACTGAAATGTTTTATTTGGACATTAGAAACTGTACTTATATTTACGTTTATTGTGGCAGATGCTTTTAACCAAACGTGCACAAGAAAGAAAAAGGTAAAAGTAAGTGCCACTTTCAGTAAATGATGTGATCTTATAATCTTATCAGACTTGGAACAAGATTCTAAAAAATTCCGACAAAGCACTCTGATCACTTTAACAGATAAGGGGAAAAAAGCATGGCAAAATAAAGAACAACGCATAGATAGACACGTACATGCACAGACATGTTACAGCAGCATACCTGACACTTTACCCCCAGCATGTATGCCCATCGCTACACCAAGACCAAAACCCAGATTAATGCTCAGGTAATCTCCAAAAACACCCCCTCCTGTGACCACCTGAGCAACAGAACCTAGACCAAACACCTGAAAATCAAACAAAAATTCTCAGAGCCGAGGGTAAACGTCCAGATCACCAGATGATAACAGGTGACAAAACAAATGCAGTTCAAGGTACAGTCAGTGGCTAGAAACCAGATTGCACATATTTGAATATACGTCACAGAATATATTAAAATGTAAAAGTTCTACACATTATTCATAAATAATAAAACAATTACGGACCTTAAATAGCAAAATGTGTATGAGTAACTTTTTTTTTTTTACTACATCATGGTTTTGTTTGCCTAACTTCTACTTTTCTCTATAGACTTACATTTCATAACTAATTACACCCAAGGACCAAATATTCTCAGAGGAGATTTGTTGGAAACTGTAAACCATGTCTACTCGCTGTTAACCTTCCAAATGAATCTCCAATAACTTACATACTGTTACATACATACTGAAATTTGATAAGTCCTGTAACCAGGCTTTGAAAAACTGATTGTGTTATGGATTTCACAAGTCAATATTCGCTTTTTGTAGCTAAGCCAAACTGTTTGGTTTGGCTCAGCTACAAAATCAGACATCAGAAGACTACAGAGAACAGTTCGGACTGCTGAAAGGATTATTGGTGCTCCTCTGCCCACCCTTCAAGAACTGTATACATCCAGAGTGAGGAAAAGGGCTCTGAAAATCACTCTAGACCCCTCACATCCAGGCCATCTCCTTTTTGACCTTTTGGCATCTGGCCGACGCTACAGAGCACCAACTACCAGGACAGCCAGGCACAAGAAGAGTTTCTTCCCAACATTGTGCAAAAAAAAAAAAAAAAAGAAAAAGGTGCAACTCATTCTATTCTATTCTGTACATACAAATTACTTTATTTTCCTATTTAAATATGTGCATTTTTATTTCTCATCCTATTTTTTGTTGTTGTTATTTGTATTGTTGTTGTTGTCTCTGTGCACTGGAGCTTGTGACACTAAAACAAATTCCTTGTATGTGCAAACACACTTGGCAATAAAGCTTTTTCTGATTCTGATGCTGATTCTTTAAAAACAGCATACAGGCAAGCATATGCACATATTTTCAAGCTTGTGACTAGCTACGTGTACAAAAGATAAGAGATGTTCTAGGTATCAGTTTTCTATAGTAGCAACTCATTCACAGAGACTTGAACAGCAGACATGCCATACAATATAAGCCTAGTAATAAAGACATTTTTTTTTTTAAAAAATGTGTTTGTGTGCTTATTTAACAAAAAACAACGTATAATTTTTATGGTGAAAGTTTTCTAGTGTCACCCAGAGATGAGACTTTTAGCATGACGGTTTCGCATTCCAATCATAAAATTCAGAAATATCGAAAAACTAGCAAGAATCATGCCAGTTCATCATCTGACATTATCTTTAATCCTACGCAATGTGTTTGATATCTATCCATGTGCATTTGATGATGGATGAACCACCAGACAACCATGTCTTGAGGATCCGCAGCTCAGACCTTACCTCAGTAAAATATTTTAACATGCTAGTGTAAGCAAATACTTTAAAATGAGCCTTACTGAAAGAGTATCCTGAGAAATCTAATATGAAAAAACATGCTGAGGTAAATTTCACCAAACTGCTAACATTAACCGGCTTTCGTTGCTAATGGCAGCTTAGACTAGCATCAATTCCAGTAGCTAACATGCTAATAACAACCTGGGCATGGTTGCTTTAAAACAGATATTGGCTTCTAACAGGTTTAAATAAGTCATAAATGTTACTTTACAAATAAAAAGTACACATGGCCAATTTCATCAGTTAAAAATGTTAACATTTTAGTGTAGTATGTGAGTAGTAAAAGAGTAGCAACATTTATAACTTCCAGTTGAAAACAAAATTCAGCACATTTTAGCTAGATACTTCCTCTTTTAATTGAATAGGATTCTTTGAAACATTATCTTTCATTTAAGCATAATTTATGAGTACTTTTCCCACCCCGAGATGTTATTTTGCATGTAAAGATGAATTGCATTCTTTGGCTATATAGGGAAAATAAGTTCTTGTGGATTTACCGTTGCTGCTAAAAATAGGATTTTGGCTAAATCTATGTTGTGCATGCATGACTGTATGTGACTCTGACTTTATGTCTGTGTGGAAACATTGCAAAAAAATCTGATTGCTTTCAAAATGCATAGCTGAAAGAATTATATCTAAAACTCAATTAGAATGAGATAGATGTTAGAATGGTTATGTGGTTTTATGAAATATGTTCTTGGTGTGAATTGAGTCATCGTACCATCATGACAAAAGTGCTGAGAGTTTCTGCTAAGCCCACTCGAACATGCTTCTTTCTAATCCAGCATGAGATTCTTCTCCTGGTCTTATTCGTCTGCTCAACCTTCCCCTCTTCAAGCATGCTTGTGGGCTCTTTCTTTTTTCCTTTATCTCGCCTTCTTTTCCTGCTATTCAAGTGTTACTTGAGTGTTCCTGCTGTAAATCACTTACAGATTTTGTGCATTTCCCATAAATATTCACGTGGTAAACTGTCTAGAGTGCGTCCTCCTTCTTGTCCCTCCCCGTCACACCCCCCCAAACAGCCCTATAGCCTTCTGGGTAGCAGTTGTACTGGGAATTGGCAGAGTGGTGTTTTTTTAGGAAATCTGAGGCCAGTGGGGTTATTTCCAGCCCAGCTTTGAATTCATGTACAGTCTATGCAGTTACAAGGTTGTTCAAACAAAGTTGTCAGTGTTACTAAATAACAAATTATGACATATAGCCAGATAACAGTGTGCATATGATATTATTTAAACTTTTGATTGTGTTCAAGTATTTTGTTATTATTACTTCTAGTTTATATCAACAGTTTCTGTATTTTATTATTAGTGTTGATAGCTGTTAGTTTTCCATCCACTTCATTTTATATATCAAGACTGCTATCTGTTTACTTACATAGGTGGAAGAATTTGGCTTAAACAGGCAAAAGCACACCTGTTTCGAATTCCTTTGCTAACCCTGGCTAATGTTACAGTGTCAATCGTGAAGTCTTTTGTTAAAAGAGGTCTGCAAATACTTATTTGAGCAAGTATCTAGTTTAAATATTATGTTTTGGAAAAGACAGCTGTTATCTAAATTGATCACATATCCTTGCTGTTCTGCTTCGAGTTCATAAGGAGTACACTAGCATTATCAGTAACGAATAACAAGGCTAGTTCACATGCAGTTCCATCTGTAAGTTCTTGTCTTGTGTGTCAAGGGTTCAGTTCTTACATAATTGCACTGTTTGTCTGTTTTTGCCCCTATCCACAGAGAATTAGAATGCTGTAAACAAGACATTAGCCTTTTGCAGACACCAGATTTCAGCCTAACTGAACTCCTATGGGAGATTTTGAGGTAAAGTGTTAGACAGAGCTCCCTCACACCACCAGCTAAGAAAATATCTTTTAGAGAAATGGTGTTTATCATACCAGTGCAGTTCCAGAGACTTTTACAATCTGACCTAAGGCTTGCAGTGGACTAACACCCTGCAAATAAACACTGTTTTGCTTTTTCATATAATAGCTCTCAGATGTACAGATAAATTCTGTAATGCCTTATTTTATATTTTAAAAATATAATAATAATAATAATAATAATAATAATAATAATAATAATTATAATAATTATAATAATAATTAAAAGAAGTAAAAAAAGTACAATAATAAGTCATTCTTAATATATTCATACATTCTATGAATGCAGTATAAGATTCTATGAATCTATATCAACAGATATAGGCACAGAAGTCACTGGACTGTGACCCCCATGGCTAGATTATGTATATGTATATATATATATATATATATATATATATATATATATATATATATATATATATATATATATATATATATATATGCATACAGTGGTGTGAAAAAGTCTTGGGCCCCTTCCTGATTTCTTATTTTTTTGCATGTTTGTCATACTTTAATGTTTCAGATAATCAAACACATTTAAATATTAGTCAAAGACAACAAGTAAACACATCATGCAGTTTTTAAATGAATGTTTTTATTATTAAGGGAAAACAAAATCCAAAACTACATGGCCCTGTGTGAAAAAGTATTTTTACCCCCCCTGTTAAAACATAACTTAACTGTGGTTTATCACACCTGAGCTCAATTTCTCTAGCCACACCCAGGCCTGATTACTGCCAAACCTGTTCACAGTCAAGAACTCACTTAAATAGGACCTGCCTGACAAAGTGAAGTAGACCAAAAGATCCTCAAAAGCTAGACATCATGCCGAGATCCAAAGAAATTCAAAAACAAATGAGAAAGAAAGTAATTGAGATCTATCGGTCCGGAAAAGGTTATAAAGCCATTTCTAAAGCTTTAGGGGCTGCCATGAACCACAGTGAGAGCCATTATATACCCCACAACAACATCCAAAGAACTGCAGGCCTCACTTGCCTCAGTTAAGGTGTGTTCATGACTCCACCATAAGAAAGAGACCTGGGCACTGGAGTTCCAAGACGAAAACCGCTGCTGAGCAAAAAGAACATAAAGGCTCATCTCAGTTTTGCCAAAAAACATCTTGATGATCCTCAAGACTTTTGGGAAAATACTCTGTGGACTGACGAGACAAAAATGTTTAAATTTTTGCAAGGTCTGTGTCCCATTACGTCTGGCGTAAAAGTAACACCGCATTTCAGAAAAAGAACATCATACCAACAGTAAAATATGGTGGTGGTAGTGTGATGCTCTGGGGCTGTTTTGCTGCTTCAGGACCTGGAAGACTTGCTGTGATAAATGGAACCATGAATTCTGCTGTCTACCAAAAAATCCTGAAGGAGAATGTCCGGCCATCTGTTTGTGACCTCAAGCTGAAGCGAACTTGGGTTCTGCAGCAGGACAATGATCCAAAACACACCAGCAAGTCCACCTCTGAATGGCTGAATAAAAACAAAATGAAGACTTTGGAGTGGTCTAGTCAAAGTCCTGACCTCAAGCCGATTGAGATGCTGTGGCATGACCTTAAAAAGGTGGTTCATGCTCGAAAACACTCCAATGTGGCTGAATTACAACAATTCTGCAAAGATGAGTGGGCCAAAATTCCTCCACAGCGCTGTAACAGACTCATTGCAAGTTATGGAAAACCCTTGATTGCAGTTGTTGCTGCTAAGGGTGGACCAACCAGTTATTAGGCTTAGGGGGCAAACACTTTTTCACACAGGGCCATGTAGTTTTGGATTTTGTTTTCCCTTAGTAATAAAAACTTTCATTTAAAAACTGCATGATGTGTTTACTTGTTGTCTTTGACTAATATTTAAATGTGTTTGATTATCTGAAACATTAAAGTGTGACAAACATGCAAAAAAAAAGAAATCAACACTTTTTCACACCACTGTATAATTTAGGGGGGTATGGTGCCTCCGCCATGTGTGTTTGGAGTTTGCATGTTCTCTCCCTGCCTCTGGGGTTTCCTCTGGGTACTCCGGTTTCCTCCCCCAGTCCAAAGACATGCATTGTAGGTTGACTGGCATCTCTAAATTGTCCATAGTATGAGAGTGTGTGTGTGACCTGCGATGGGTTGGCACTCTGGTATCCTGAATAGATCTGGATCAATAGAATAGATCTGGATCAATAGAATAGATCAGATAAGCAGTGCAGACAATGGGGAAAAAATGGATATAGATTTAAGTACTTGTTTTTCCTCCTATTTTGTGACCTGCCAATTTCCAACCAGCTAGCTTTTTGTTATCGCTCAACAGAGTGAAGGGTGGGAGGGTGAAGGCCTCCCTTTTTTTTTTTTTAAACTGCTGCTCCTAATGTTTCACAATGTGCCGTAACACCAACACAGAGCTCCCGGGTTCCCATATTCATGTCAATATACACAAAAAATCTGGTGAAGAGCAAAATTATAAGCAGTATATCATCATAAACCAAATTAATACATTTAAATAAATAAGTAAATATTGAATAACTACATTGTGCAAAGATACTGTTTTTCCATTCAGAAGAATGAAATGTTGGGCAGCAAATAAACAAGACATGTGGTCTTTCACTAATAACAATAAAGAACCAGATTGGAATTGACATGGAATAGCAGTTACAGATGTCTTTCGAAAAAGTCTCTTCCAGCTTAGCAGAAACCCTGAAGCTAAACTCCAATTTCTCAATTTCAAAATCACTCTCCATAACCTATTGAGTGAATGGGTCATTAACACTCACAAATTATCCACTGCAATTTTTTCAAATATGCCAGTTTGAATTTATTTCACAGTTTCATTTTTGTTTCTGCTGCCAGACTGGGAATGTTTAACAAAAACAACAGATTTAACAGGATCACTGTTGAACTTTATGACTAAATGTGGGACATTTCTTCTCAAGCATAAAAAAACAAATTATCCTGTTATAGGCAGTGGTCCAGCGGCAGGATCTGCCCCTCTCATTGCTGCGGCCCGGGTTCGATTCCTGGGCAGGGTGCTCAGAGTTAACTCTCAGTGCCGGTCCCAAGCCTGGATAAAATGGGAGGGTTGAGACAGGAAGGGCATCTGGCATAAAACCTGTGCCAAATTGAGCGGACCAGAAATGATCCACTAAAAAGAAGCAGACCCTGCCGTTGCGCGGGACAAACGCTAAGATAAAATAAAAAACAGGCAGTGCTTAAAATAAATTAAGCTCACTGGTTTTTGCATCGTGGAAAACATTATGGTGTGTACTAAGACAAGACAAAATGTAGAAGATTTTAAATTAAGATTTTAAGTGTATGTATACTTTCCATCCAATCTCTCTATCATGTTTACTAACTAATGCAAGGGGACAATAATAACAAAAATATCTTGAAGTTTGGCACACAATGATGCTAAACATGTTGCTAAGGGTATAAGCCTATTAAGATTTGCACTGAACCTTGAATATCGTATTGTGTATTGTTAGGGAATACATCCCTAACAACAAATATAATCATTGGTGCTGAACTGGCTGTGATGACTATATATACAAACTGCAAAAAATACATACGTACCCCCAATCAATGCATGAGCTTTCTAATCAATAAACTATGAACTACAACAAATCACAAAGATGACATATATTTGATTAAATCATTAACCTTTATCTTGTTTTGGAAAACTCTTGCCAAAAACTGTATGTGCACCTTGATGAACACATGATTTTGCAGACCCTACTTGCCTCCTGGAGGTCCAGGAGCAGGATCCTACGCTGTCATGTCTGTGGCCCGGGTTCGATTCCCGGCAAGATTGACTCTCAAAGCAGGTCCCAAGCAGGGTTTAAAGGGGAGAGTTGCATCAGGAAGGGCAATTTGTGCCAAATCTAAGATACAAGAGGACTAAATGGTCCGCCACCCCAAACAGAGAGTAGCCAAAAGAACAACAACATTCAAGCCAGGGCCTACACTCATACCATGCTACATCCAGTTACCCACCATGGATAGGTTTTCAAAACTGGTTGGTTTGGGGTTTCTCTTTTCATATCATTGGGAACACTGCTCCCAGTGCTAACATTAAATAAACTGGCAGAATCATCCCTGACCACTGGACGAGAATTAGGGTACATTTCAACTAACAAATTTTATTATGTGTGAAGAAAGTACAATGATCAGGCATAATATTATGACCACTGACAGGTGAAGTGAATAACACTGATTATCTCCTCATTATGGCACCTGTTAGTGTAGAAGAATTTTATCAATCATGATATGTAGAAACAATACCAGCATTGAAATTAGCTAGTGTGTCTGTGTGTGTGTACAGGAATGTGGGTGATATGGTCTACATGTAGGACATATTGTAGCTTAGTGTGTCCAATGTGTGTGCATTGGAATGTAACCATATATAGTAACGTTAACTGGACCTAGGCAGAGTGGCCCCACCGGTTGTATACTTTTGGGGGTCCTAGATATGAAACAGAGGTTTGGATGGTGTGTAGGAATGCATAGGGAAGCCTATATATTGTGTACAATGTGTTAGAACGGGAGTCGCTCGGCCGACCGGCTCAGGCGGTTATTGCATGATAATAAAAGCCTTATCATCTGGCAACAAAACCCGAGGCGTTGCGTGATTCCTTCAACATTAGTGGGTGGGATATATTAGGCAGCAAGTAAACATTTTGTCCTCAAAGTTGATGTTAGAAGCAGGAAAAATGGACAAGCGTAAGGATTTGAGTGAGGTTGACAAAGGGCCAAACTATGATGGTTAGACGACCAGATCAGAGCATGTCCAAAACTGCAGCTGTTGTGGGCTGTTCCCAGTCTGCAGTGGTCAGTATCTTTTAAAAGTGGTCAGCGAAGACTGTCCCAGGTGGTCCAATCCAACAGACGAGCTACTGTTGCTCAAAGTGCTGAAGACGTTAATGCTGGTTCTGATAGAAAGGTGTCAGAATACACAGTGCATGATGGGTCAGGGCTGTTTTGGCAGCAAAAGGGGGACCAACACAATATTAGGCAGGTGGTCATAATGTTATGCCTGGTCAGTGTATATATTCTGCCGTTTGGGTTGGAAATGAATAAAAGAACAGTTTGTCTATAAATGCGAGTACTGATGCTTCATTGTTTTGTGTAAACATGTTGTCTCCAAAATGTCAGAAATAAACCTGCACATATTTTTCAAACTACACTACGTCAGTTTTCATTTAAGCTGAATTGGGTTCAAGATTTGTATTTTCCAATGTGTTGCTAAAGGCAAACATTACTACTACACGTCAAGTTTAAACACGTAGTGAAATTTCATGAAATTACAGCTTTGTTACCATTATAATGCATTATGGCTTCTCTGTTGATTTCTGTTACAGTTTCATGTTACAGTGTTAATGAAAGTAAGTCCTTTCTATCTACAATCAGCGAACGATAAGAATCAGTTCAAAGAGCCGATTCAGTCGTGTAAGACAATAATACTAAAACATTCAGACTTACTTTCCTACTTTTGTTAAAACTGCAGATACAGTAAATTTGTTAGGTATTAAGCGTCGGTTCACTCAACTCGAATTGACAGTATCGAAATGATTATGGCTTCTATACTCATTTTGATGCAATCGGATCATTTCAGTCAGGGAAAAACGATTCTTTGGCTACGCGAGTCGACTCCAACTGTCGCCGACGACAGTGCTCGGAATTTTGGACTTTGCGTTGTACTTCGATGTATACGCCAAAGTTCAGGCGGGATTGACAGAAAACGTTTCTTATTGCCAAAAACGACATACACCAAACCAGGTTGCTAAATGTCTTGGGAGATCTCCGACTTCATTTCGCATCCCCTGTGGATGGTCTCCACGCTCGTTCTGGCCGCGGTTACGCGGGCGCAGCGCAGGGGACAATGGGACCCGAGGACATGTCCCGCTCGGCTCACGGACAAAACGGCTATCGTCACCGGAGCTAACACAGGTACCCTTAAAGTCATATGCGCATGAAATTGTAAATAATTACACTAAGAAACCTTGTTCCAAATGTTCCTTGTTCCAAATGTTGCTCTACACATGCTCAGAAATAAAGTGTGTGCTGAGTAACTTAGAGTTTAAGCTCTAAACACTGATCTTCAATTATCTGTTAAATTTCCAGGTAAAATATTCATACTATAGGTACAAAAATACAATATTTTATTTCTATTTCTACACACTATACGCTACAAAGTGCATTTTGGGGTAACTCATTCTGTACCTTCCATTATAGATCAGTAGTACACTAACTCTAAGTAGTGTATTGTGGGATTTCATGACCACAGCCATATAGTACAAATTCAAAACTGCCACATATAGTAATATCATGTGTGGTAATAGCTGCCAAGGTTTAAATCTGACACATTTAATGTTTATCTGGAAAGTGGTGTAAAAAAGACCCAGTCTGAAGCAATACTTGTGCTGCATTTACATTTTATTTCTGAAACAAAACTTCAGAAACAAAATAAAGTTTCTGCCTTATCAGTGTCTGAAATGTCATGGTGCCCTGCAAGCAGATACAGATGGGTTTATTGCTCTCGTTTCAAGGTGAAAGATAAAGGTGATAATGTTGTGTAATCAGTCACTGGAAGCGTAGGTTCTCTTGAGTCAGAGTTGAAGCATGACACACACACACACACACACACACACTACAATGAATGCATAGTACCTTATTAAATCAATAAGGTATCAAATAATTACTGTCAATGGTATGATTTTTCTTTATGTACTGCACATAACCCATGCTTCTACTGAAAGTCTAGATGTTAACATCAGAGTTGGAGACCGATTTGTATAAGGCAGCTTTTTCTTTTTTTGCTGTAATAATTATAATAAACCGCTCTGACCTTCTTAACCTGAACACTGGTGAGAATCGAAGTGTATTCTTAGGAAGTGATTGTGACTCCACAATATTTACCTTTTCTGGAATTTACACTATAGACCCATTTATTTATTGATCAGATTAGTTATAACAGAATGGTTTATCAGATAAAGTTATAACAGAATGGTTTCCTGATGTCTGGGGTTTTGGGAGTTCAGGGTTGGGTTCCAAACATTCATTCATTTATCAGATCTAATTTAAATTCTATACTCAAGATCCTCTTTTTGTGCCTTTTTTAATCTCATTTTATGTCTTTCTTCCAGGGATAGGAAAGTTCATTGCCTTGGATTTTGCTTGTCGTGGGGCAAGGGTGATCCTGGCATGTAGGAGTGAGAGTCGTGGGATGGCAGCACTGAAAGAGATTCGCCAGCGCAGTGGAAATCAGAACGTACACCTGAGAATCATCGACACCTCCTCCCTCGAATCGGTCCGCAAGTTCGCTGCTCAGATCCTTGAGGAGGAGAAACAGCTTCATATACTAGTCAATAACGCTGGGGTTTCAGGTAGACAGTGAACAATATACAGTGGGGCAAATAAGTATTTAGTCAGCCACCAATTCTGCAAGTTCTCCCACTTAAAAAGATGAGAGAGGCCTGTAATTTTCATCATAGGTACACTTCAACTATGGGAGACAAAATGAGAAAATAAAATCTAGAAAATCACATTGTCTGATTTTTAAAGAATTTATTTGCAAGTTATGGTGGAAAATAAGTATTTGGTCAATAACAAAAGTTCATCTCAATACTTTGTTATATACCCATTGTTGGCAATGACAGAGGTCAAACGTTTTCTGTAAGTCGCCACAAGGTTTTTACACACTGTTGCTGGTAGTTTGGCCCATTCCTCCATGCAGATCTCCTCTAGAGCAGTGATGTTTTGGGGCTGTCGCTGGGCAACATGGATTTTCAACTCCCTCCAAAGATTTTCTATGGGGTTGAGATCTGGAGACTGGCTAGGCCACTCCAAGACCTTGAAATGCTTCTTACGAAGCCACTTCTTCGTTGCCCGGGCGGTGTGTTTGGGATCATTGTCATGCTGAAAGACCCAGCCACATTTCATCTTCAATGCACTTGCTGATGGAAGGAAGTTTTTACTCAAAATCTCATGATACATGGCCCCATTCATTCTTTCCTTTACACGGATCAGTCGTCCTGGTCCCTTTGCAGAAAAACAGCCCCAAAGCATGATGTTTCCACCCCCATGCTTCACAGTAGGTATGGTGTTCTTTGGATGCAACTCAGCATTCTTTCTCCTCCAAACACAAGTTGAGTTTTTACCAAAAAGTTCTATTTTGGTTTCATCTGACCATATGACATTCTCCCAATCCTCTTCTGGATCATCCAAATGCTCTCTAGCAAACTTCAGACGGGCCCGGACATGTACTGGCTTAAGCAGGGGGACACGTCTGGCACTGCAGGATTTGAGTCCCTGGCAGTGTAGTGTGTTACTAATGGTAGCCTTTGTTACTTTGGTCCCAGCTCTCTCAGGTCTTTCACTAGGTCCCCCCGTGTGGTTCTGGGATTTTTGCTCACCGTTCTTGTGATCATTTTGACCCCACGGGGTGAGATCTTGCATGGATCCCCAGATCGAGGGAGCTTATCAGTGGTCTTGTATGTCTTCCATTTTCTAATAATTGCTCCCACAGTTGATTTCTTCACACCAAGCTGCTTACCTATTGCAGATTCAGACTTCCCAGCCTGGTGCAGGTCTACAATTTTGTTTCTGGTGTCCTTTGACAGCTCTTTGGTCTTGGCCATAGTAGAGTTTGGAGTCTGACTGTTTAAGGTTGTGGACAGGTGTCTTTTATACTGATAACCAGTTCAAACAGGTGCCATTAATACAGGTAACGAGTGGAGGACAGAGGAGCCTCTTAAAGAAGAAGTTACAGGTCTGTGAGAGCCAGAAATCTTGTTTTTTTGTAGGTGACCAAATACTTATTTCCCACCATAATTTGCAAATAAATTTTTTAAAAATCAGACAATGTGATTTTCTGAATTTTTTTTTCTCATTCTGTCTCTCATAGTTGAAGTGTACCTATGATGAAAATTACAGGCCTCTCTCATCTTTTTAAGTGGGAGAACTTGCAGAATTGGTGGCTGACTAAATACTTTTTTGCCCCACTGTATGTCATTTCCAGCCTGAAAATCTGTATATATTTTATTTGTTTTAGCTCCTGGAGAATTTTTTTTGTGTGTGTAATAATAAACGACTGACACAAGTGATTTGTGTGCAGGTCTACCCAAGGGAATCACCGCAGATGGACTGGAAGTGTCTTTCGCCACTAACCATATTGGGCCCTTCCTTCTCACCAATCTCCTTCTAGGTCAGACCCCACATCAGTCTCACCTCTGTTTCATGCCCTGGCTTCTGCTGACATTTTTTAAGAGTATTCTTTTTTCTTGACTTCTTTGTCAGATCTCTTGAAGAAATCGGCCCCAGCTCGCATTGTGAATGTCTCCTCAGCTAACCACAAGAGAGGCAAGGTCGACTTCTCGCATTTCCGTGGCAAGAATTTGACTTACAAGATGGACACCGTATACAACCACACAAAGCTCCACAATGTTATCTGGACCAATGAGCTGGCGCGCAGGTTACAGGGAACAGGTAAAATACACAACTGCATTCTGCAAATATTATGCGTAAGCATCATACTCACAAGTTATGTGAGTCAAGACCACACAGACACAAAAAATTCTTATTTTACTGGCAAATATGTTTGCTTCTTTCTAGACATGAAAAAAATCTGCATATAGAACAAGACCATAGTAGTGTGGATAGTAGAAATGTCTAGAAATAGTTTAATAGTCAGATTTTTTTTTTTTTTTGGAAAAAGGAAATTCAGAATATTTTCACATGGATGACATTTTGTCTAGTGTTCTTATCAAGGAATGTGTGGTAAGACCATCAGGTTCCTCAGTATGTGTCATGGTTGGCAAAGTTCCCTGTTGGGCCACTAGGGTACTTCTAGCAGGGGTTTTGTTTCTCTGTGCCATGTGCGTTTTGTGTTGACATTTTAGCCCCGCCTGTTCCCGCCTCTGTTCACCTGTCCCTTGCGTTCCTTTGATTATTACCCCTATTTATATTGGTTGTCGTGCCTGTGTTTGTTGCTAGTCCTCGTCGTTATTGTGAGTCTTTGTTCTGTGTTTGGTTTTCTTCCCCTGTGTATGAGTGTTCCTATTTTGAATAATCCCGTTTTGCGTCTATCCCTGCGTATGGATCTGCTCTTTCTCGCCTGGTACCACCGGTACGTGACAGAATGAATCGTGATATTGACATGATAATATCTACTTTTTTTCCTGGATTAAAAATGAATACAGAAAAAACTGTACTGTTTAAATACACTACAGGAAACCTAGTTCTCATTGTGTTCAAATTCAGAAAGACAGTAGAAGTTGCTTTCGGCTGCTCCCTGTTCGGGGTCGCCACAGCGGACCGACTGGTCCGCGCAACAACTTGGCACAGGTCTTACGCCGGATGCCCTTCCTGCCGCAACCCTCCCATTTTTTTTCCAGGCTTGGGACCGGCACTGCATCCAGTGGCTGGGGTTGAGGCATTGGCTGGGAATCGAACCCGGGCCTTCCGCATGATAGGGGAGAAACCTACCACTGAGCCACCAATGCCCCTAAATTCAGAAAGACAGTATATATAAAATTATTTTTAATGGCAGTGAAAATAAAGACCACTTGTTGAACCACATTCTTTAAAACCAGCAAGTTACACTGCAGTATTGCATTTTTTGTTAACAGTAGAGTGATCAGCACATTGACCAGCACATGAATATAAATAGGACCTGTGGAAAAAATATCTTTGTATAACACTAAATCAAATCTGTCGGACTCTAGCACATTAATACTTTACCACTATCTGACTTAAAATTACAAGGTGCTCACATGGAACATCTCATCAACCCCACGAAACTTATATCCATGTTTCTTATCACACATGATGACATCAGCCTAACTCAAGTCAAAACGCTCCACCTATTTTTCTTTTGTGGACTTTTCCAGGACATTATTATATTCTAATTTTCCATTATTTTCCATTCAGCTTTAATATAAAATGGAAGTCTTGTCCCGATCATTATGTTTTGGTTTTTTAACATTTTTTCAGTGTGAAACATTTTCATGTTAAAAAGACATCATGGGTATGTCAGAGTCACCGCCCCTTTTCCATGTTAATGTTTATTCTAAGCTTATAGCTAATTTATGTATTTTGAATATGTTTTAGCTTTGACCTGGGGTGAACTTGATTTTCCCAGACCTTTTATCAGTGTGCTTCAACAAAGCACTGATTCTCCCAGACTTCAGCTGCAGGTGTCTCACAGATCTAACACTGCTCTGAGCAGACTACCTGACCTTGATTTTAACTTCAACTTTAGAGAACGTACAATGGATGCTGCTGTGCAGACTCTCTGTCTTCGACAAGACTTGCAACACAAAGACTATTCATGCTTAACAGGCACACACAATGTGTCCTTCTTGTGAACCTTACTTCATTAAACCAATAACAGAAATGGTGTTCAAAACTACTCATGATGTCACCTCATCCTTTTACAATCACACAAATTCATATAGGCCTAAAATATTATCCCACAGACCCTAACAAACTACCTAACTAACTAGCTAACTAACTACCTGGCTTGCTAACTAGCTGAAAGAACATGCTAGGCACAGATGGTACAGAACAGTTTTAAGCATTCTCAGCTCAGTAAATTAAAGATATTTGTGAAATAACCAATATTTTATCACTAACAATATAACATACACTGATCATCCATAACATTATGACCACCTGCCTAATATTGTGTTGGGCCACCTTTTGCTAGAAAAACAGCCCTGACCTGTCGAGGCACTCCACTGGATCCCTGTAGGTGTGATGTAGTATCTGGCACCAAGATGTTAGCAGCTGATACTTTAAGTCCTGTAAGTTCCGAGGTGGGGCCTCCATGGAACGGACTTGTTTGTCCAGCACATCCCGCAGATACTCGATTTGATTGACATCTGGGGAATTTGGAGGCCAAGCCAACACCTCAAACTCGTTGTTGTGTTCATCAACTGTTAGAACAAAAAAGGATAAATCAGTTCTTCTCAGAGGTTGTCAACTCTTGAGATCAGTAGACACAGGTACCCAGCAACTGAAGATCTGCAAAAGACAGGCCTGGAGAGATATCTCAATAAAGAGGCTAGAGTTTCAGCTTACTAAGACATCTCTGATTTTATTGTTGCAAGGCATGAGTATATATACAGAGACAAAGGGAAAAGGTGACCTTGTGCTTTTACAAGATAAACACTTGTCTCTGCAATAAAAAGTTCCAGCCGTTACTCAGAAGAGGCACCATCTTGCTGAAATGACAAGTTTCTTCCTGATTCTATGCGTACAACAGAGGCAGGAAGTTCGTGCAGAACAGATGTTCAGGTATGGAAATAGGAAGTTGTGGTCTCAGACCAGGGGTCATGTGTGTGTAGGTACGATACTAAAGGTAAGAAGGAAAAGAGCACAGGATACAGAGTAAAGAATGTGTTGCAGTAGACAAAGAGATGAACTATTATGTACAATTATTCTTACATCAACCCTTTCAGGTGCCATGATGAGGAGATAATCAGTGTTATTCATTTCACCTGTCAGTGGTCATAATGTTATGGCTGATCAGTGTATATCCCCTTTTTTTCTTTACACTGCAAAAACATCTTGGAAAGTGAAATGATCTTGATTATAGTCAAGTTTATCTAGTATTTTATATTATAAAACCAAATATAAGATTACTAAACACAAATATGTTCACTAATTTTAAGCTTGATATAGTCTTCCTGCAGGTGTTGGCAGATAATTTTGCAAATAATTAAGCAATTTTAAACAAGTCCATTTTCATGAAATCTTTATTGTAAATAAGACATGTTTCTCATATCCTGTTTCTCTTGAAGTAACCTAACCCTTGCTGTTGTTGGCTTTAGGTGTGACAGCAAACTCTCTACACCCAGGTGTTGTTATGACAGAAGTTATGAGACACTATAACTGGATTTTGCGATTAATCTTCAACATAGTGGGAATATTTTTCTTTAAGGTACAGTATAAACTGCTTCAGCATGTAACATTTAGTCACATAACACCAGATTACATTCACAGCCAATGAAGAAAGCATCATATGTGACTAAAGAATACATTTATTCATGCTACTTTAAATCCGATCAAGTATGTCTTTAAGTATATTCAGTCAGACGCCATGTGTTTATGTTCATGTTGGTTCTCCACAGTCTGCTGAAGAAGGTGCAGTCAGTACAATATATTGTGCGGTGGCAGAGGAGACTGAGGGGATCTCTGGGAAATATTTCGACAGTGATTGCTCCCTCGTCCTCCCAGCTCCAGATGCTCGGAACCCAGCTGTTGGAGCTAAAGAATTTGAGTATTGTGAGAGGCTGACAGCGAAGCTCTGAATAACCAGATAAACATTACAACTATTACACAATTTACTGATATCACCATGAATCAGTATTGTGTAAATACACTTAAAAAATACCTTCCTTTTTGTATGAATTGTTTTTTCTTGCTCAATGTCAAAGACTTTTTGTTTAGTCAGTGATCTTTAATCCAAAAGATTTTGAGGTCAGGGTTCTTTTACTGCAGTCTTGAAAATCCATGTGTTTATAAACCTTGCTCTGTGTATAGGGCCAATATAATGTTAGAACATGACTGAGATAGACATTGTGTAGCTTCCAACTTTGTGGCAAAACTTTCAGGAAGAACCACATATGGCTATGATGGTCAGGGGTCCACACACTTTGGGCCATATAGTGAATATATGTTTTACAATCTTTAATAAGTATAATAAATGTTATTACCTAACAGCGAAAAAAAATCATATTTTGTTGGCCCCTTTTTTTTTTTTTTACCTGACAGCTATTCTCAAGTAAAAAGCAGCTGGCATTAGAGGAGTCTGAGAGCATGACAAAAAATATTTATGATCTGATAAGACAAAGACTGTGCTACGTCATTCATTAACTGGAAAAACCAGCCTTGTGCTATGACAATACATTTCAGTTACTAGGAAAAAGGAACTCCTCAGAATTCTGGGTAGGAGGAATCAAGCCAAATACAGAGTTCGCTGAAGAACACCAAGTCCGGAGTGCACACAATTGCGTACTTCAACTCCACAGAAAATTTGTGCCAAACTGCCCAAATTCACTGGCAAAATTTTATAAAGTAGCATACAAAGTGTATAAATTCTTACCCAAAAAGATTCAAAAGCTGTAACTGCTGCTGAAGGTGTTTCTACAAAGTACAGAATAATAAGTCTGAATACTTATCTAAGTGAGAAAATTTCTTTAAAAATAAATCTGCAAAAATTCTGCTTTCCTTTCATTGGTGGCTCAGTGGTAGTTTTCTCGCCTATCATGCGGAAGGCCCGGGTTCAATTCCCAGCCAATGCCCAAACCCCAGCCACTGGATACAGTGCCAAGCCCAGAAAAATGGGAGGAAAAATTGCGTCAGGAAAGGCATCTAGCGTAAAACCTGTGCCAAATTGTTCTGCGGACCAATTGGTCTGCTGTGGCGACCCCGAACAGGAAGCAGCCGAAAGCAACATTCTGCTTTCCTTCAGTCCATGTCTATAGATTCAACAGTCAGGATTTCCATACATGGATCATGAAGGTTTATTGTTTAAAAAAAAAATCTACATAATTAGAATTTTATCATTTTGATTTTTTAGCTAAATTAGCTAAATTAGCTAAATTACCTGCAGCTATTTTTGTTTCGCACTAGCAAGTTTGAAGCTTGCCATCGCTGATTTAGCTAGACATGCTAAAATGTATTTAACAACTTATGCCGAGTTCACACTGCACGATTTGCAAAGTGAAAATCAGGCCAAAAATCGTGTAGTGTGAACTCGGCATTAGCTAGACATGGCAAAAAATTATTTAGCAAACAGATCCACTGCCGAGTGTCACAAACACATAATTAACACAAATAATAAAACCATCAAAGTATTTGATAATAACAAACATATTATTATTATTATATTATTATTATATATTATAATATACATGATAGGAAAATATCAGCGAGAATCAAGGGGAAGGTGTACAGGACAGTGGTGAGACCGGCCATGCTGTATGGTTTAGAGACAGTGTCACTGAGGAAGAGACAGGAGTCAGAGCTAGAGGTAGCAGAGCTGAAGATGTTGAGGTTCTCTTTGGGAGTGACAAGATTGGACAGGATTAGGAATGAGTACATCAGAGGGACAGCTCATGTTGGACGTTTGGGGGACAAAGTTAGGGAGGCCAGATTAACATGGTTTGGACATGTTCAGAGGAGGGAGAGTGGCAGGAGGCAAAGAGGAAGGCCAAAGAGGAGGTATATGGATGGAATAAATGAGGATATGAAGCTAGTGGGTGCAAGGGTTGAGGATGCAGAAGATAGGGATAGGTGGAGAGAGATGATTCGCTGTGGCGACCCCTGAAGGGAGAAGCCGAAAGAAGAAGAAGAAGAAGATATTATAATATACATATTATATTATTTAGCTAATAGTTTACAATAAAGATATGTTTTTTTCATGCACGGGAAGCACTACAATCCAAAAAGAACTATAAAACATGGCGACTTGCATATGCACAAAGAAATGAGCTACAGGTGGCAGCAAAAACACGATAAACAGACCGAGAGAAACAACATGAGGAAAAACGCCAAAACATGGCCAAAACACAAAAGCACAGGTCCAGAATCTCATTCTCAATCTGCTCCGACAGTATTCACGCCAGGTGAGAAAGCTTAGTGTAGATATCTATTAATATTGTTACATAACAGTAATGTCATATATTAAAAAAATATGCTGCTGCTAACATCTTGGTGCCAGATACCACAGCACACCTTCATGGATCTAGTGGGGTCCATGCCTCGATGGGTCAGGGCTGTTTTGGCAGCAAAAGGGAGATCCAAACAATATTAGGCAGGTGGTTATAATGTTATGCCTGATCAGTGTAAAACAACATTAGATCTATTTTCTAGATAATGAGTACAAATGTATATAGAAATATGAAGTGGCATATGTATATGTTAAAAAAATGTTTTACAGTACTTGCAGGATTTCTTACATTTCAGTCAATGAAGAAATGTTGTCCAAAATGAGTTTACTCTACTGGAGTATACATTTACATAGGATAAGATGTGGCTTCTTTGTACATTACATTTTTAAGACAATGTATAGCAATTTACGTTGAAATAGCTCAGGAAATTGTTGTCCAGTATGATAAATGATTCTTCTGCTATAGTCACCTTTATCAGTTGGCTAATGACATCAGCAACTTTATTAAATGTTTCTTTTAACAGCAGAGTAACTAGTGCACATCTGCCTTTTGCACCAGTTTCATGTTGCTTTTTGCTGTTTTTAATGCAAGTGTTAACATGCTGTTGGAGGCAAATGTCATATCTACTCAAAAGTAGAATCAAGTCTTTTGCTTCTTTCGTGTTCCATTATCGTTTGGTGAACGTATCAGTCTTTCATGCCTCCCTTTATGAAAGGGCCATCACTTACCAATGGTGCAAATGCCAAACAAACAGAACAGAACAGAGATTGTCTTTTGTCACAGTAAGTCAGCCACCTGCGGTTTGTTCCATCTTTGCTATTGAAAAGCTTTGGTATAAGAACATTTGAGGAACATTCTTTAGGAACATTTGAGGAACATTCTTTAACATTCACAGCACGTATCGTGCGGAGCCCCGCCTCTGTTATGCTAATTCCAGCATACAGACCACTCGTCAGACACACTAAACTGGTTCTGAAACAGGTGAAAAACTGTCCAGCAGGAGCCATCTCTGCCTTTCAGGACTGTTTTGAGTGCACTGACTGGGACATGTTCAAGGAGGCTGCAACCAACGGTGAAACCACAGACTTGGGGGAATATACATCATCAGTGACCAGCTACATCAGAAAGTGCATCAATGACGCTCCAAACAGAAGCCGTGGATGACCGCAAAAGTGTGTGCGCTGCTCAAATCCAGGGATTCTGCCTTCAGAGCACAGGCCAAACTGTCTCAAGCCATCAGGGAGGCAAACCATGCACACTCCCAGAGAATCCACGGCCACTTCCAGAGCCGCGGTGACACTTGGCGCATGTGGCAAGGCATCCAGTCCATCATCAACTACAGGCCAGCTTCAACCTGCCTGTGACAGTGATGCCTCCCTTCCAAGCTGAACAGCTTCTACGCTCGGTTTGAGGCACGGAATGACGTGACAGCGAGAAAGACCATCCATCCTCCAGTGGACCAGGTGCTCTGTCTCACCACAGCCGATGTGAGTAAAATTCTCACAGAGTGCTCTCACAGAAACACAGAGTGCTCAGGGATTGTGCAGAACAGCTAGCTGATGTCTTCACTGACATCTTCAACATCTCCCTGAGCAGCGCCGTCATCCCAACGTGCCTAAAGACCACCACCATCATCCTCGTGCCGAAGACGTCGCCAGTGTCCTGCCTCAATGACTACCGTCCCGTTGCACTCACACACATCATCATGAAGTGCTTCGAGAGGTTCGTCATGAGGCACATCAAGAACCTGCTGCCACCATCACTAGACCCCATGTAGCTTGCGTATCGTCTAAATCGCTCCACAGACAATGCCATCAGCACAACCCTCCATCAGGCCATCACACACCTGGACAATAAAGACACTTATGTACGAATGCTGTTCATAGACTTCAGTTCAGCATTCAACACAATCATTCCTCAGCTTCTGATCGAGAAGCTGAGTCTGCTGGGCACCAACACCTCCCTCTGCAACTGGATCCTGGATTTCATGACTGGGAGACCTCGGTTAGTCCGGATCGGGAACAGCATCTCCAGCACTACCACATTGAGCACTGGAGCTCCTCAGGGCTGCGTGCTCAGCCCACTGCTGTTCACTCTGCTGACTCATGACTGTGCAGCAATGCACAGGTCGAACCACATCATCAAGTTCGCTGATGACACAACCATGGTGGGTCTATGCTGTCGATGAGTCAGCATACAGAGACGAAGTGCAACGGTTTACAGCCTGATCGTCAAGAGCACCAAATTCCTTGGTGTTCACCTGGCGGAGGACCTCACCTGGTCACTCAACACCAGCACCATCACCAAGAAAGCCCATTAGCATCTCTACTTCCTGCGAAGGCTGAGGAAGGCTCATCTTCCACCTCCCATCCTGACCACCTTCTACAGAGGGACCATCAAGAGCATCCTGAGCAGCTGCATCACTGCCTGGTTTGGGAATTGCACCGTCTCTGATCACAAGACCCTACAGTGGATAGTGAGGACAGCTGTGAAGATCATCGGAGTCTGTCTTCCCTCTATTACGGACATTTACTCCACACACTGCATCCGCAAAGCCAGCAGCATTGTGTTGTGGATGACCCCATACACCCGTCACACACACTCTTCACCCTCCTGCTGTCTGGAAAGGGGTACTGAAGCATTCAGGCCCACACATCCAGACTGCTGAACAGCTTCTTCCCTCAGGCAATCAGGTGTCTCAACAGAGAACTGAATTGAGGAACACGGACACACACACACACACGCCCAACTGATCTTGTTTACATGCACACATCACTTTAAATATTTGTACCACAATTTAAATATTATAACTGTAATAACTACTTCTGCTGCTCTCACTCACTGTCCCTAACCCTGTTCTTTTTTTGCACTCACTGTACAATTTTGCACACAGTCGGCGTTATGTGTCTTGTTTGTCTGCACTGTCTCGTTATTCGCTGCACTTATGTTGTATGTTTAGTTTAAAAATTCTGCACCTTAGTTTAGCTTTATGTTTGTCCGGGTCACCCTGTATTTTGTTTTTTGCTCTATGTAGCACCTCTGGTCCAGGAGAAAGGTTGTTTCATTTCACCATGTACTGCATCAGCTATACATGGTTGAAGTGACAATAAAGCTTCTTCGACTTTGACTTGACTTTGATGTGAGGTTTGCTGAGGATGATAAGAAAAAAAAGTTTGTGTATCCTGTGACTGAGGTCGAGCAAAGTAATCAAGACTATCAACAGAACTATCTTTATCTACCATGTTCCTAGCTAGTGCTTCTAGGCTGAGTTGTTGCCTCCTTTATCTATCCCTGAGTAAACTCTGCTCTCCCTTTCACACTTCCTTCTGTATCCCTAGACTTGATGCACCTGTATTTAAGCACAATAAATAGCATTCTGTAAGCTTTAACACATTTGACATCTCTTGATTAAAAACATAATAGGTCACTAGTAACACTCGGGCATAGAAAGTTGTTATATTTTAACTAATGTGATCATGTTTGCTTATTCACACACACTGTGGTACAACAGCTTACCTGTGTCTTCTATAGTGAGAGCTTCATTCTCATGCATGATACAACTGGGTCCTGGCTCTGCTTCTGACACTAAATGAAATTTTAAAAATGGCCATATTTCTCATCACAAAACAATTCTCCCCTTTTACAAAGCTTTCTAATCATGTCAAGTCAGATTCATTAATGTAGTGCTGCTGAATCATCTGGTATCATTAATTATCTCAGGCCATTTTTCATTGAGCAGGTGTACACCACGCTCTTCATTAATATTCATTCTTCTAATTCTTATATTCACTCAATGACACTCCTACCTGCCCTTTCGGGTGTGTTGGGCTCATGACTGGTGCTTGGTAACTTTACTGAGCTTGGTTCTTCACTGTTAGCAGCAAACTGGACTAGAGGCTGCTGCTGCTGCTGAAGAGCTACAAGAAAAAGTTTGATACATAAACATGAACGGTGGTTTGCAAACAACGTTGTTTTGCACTAGCTTAACGTTAGCTTACTGTCTGACTCATCTTCATTTGTACTCTCAATAGTTTTAAGGAAATATGTACTCAGCTTAGTACCAGGGCCTTGCACAGACATTTTAAAGGGCAGTGGCCCAAAACAAAAAAAGGGCAGTTACAAAATACCCACATAAAAGACAAGACACCAGGCACAATATAATAATAATTTTCTGTCTTTATTGTAGACATTTTAATGATAAATCATGAATGCACATCTCTGATACCATGAACTTTTAACATGTTTTTCTTTGTCTCTCAGTATCTCTTAATTTCACAGCAAAACCTTTCTGTTTGGTACCATTTTCTGAAAGATTTTGATAACCTCATCTTTTATGATTGGGATGTCCTTCTCGATGGCCAGAAGCAGAAGATCAGAGAGGCGTTCTTGTAAATCAATCTGGAGATAATTTCTCTGTTGTTTTGGCTTAGTCTTTCTTTGGTTGCTTGTGCTGCATAGTCAGCCTTATCCAAAGCAATATCCAATGCCTTTCTTTTAAAAGCATTCCACCGAATCATGCCTAGCATGTTTGCCTCTGTTCTACTATACTCCTTCATTTTCCCTTTAGCCTGCTTCCATGGATATACCCCAATAGACTTCCATCCTGTCCTGCTCTTATAGTTTTCATCATTCATAAAAAGTCTGCAGCTGAAACAGTACATTGCATTGTTCTCCGGAGAATATTCTAACCAGGGATGTTCCTCATACCACTGGCCCTGAAACTTTAAAATTTGACGACATGGTCCTACGGAATTCAAAGATTTTGTGAAGGCCACATTGTACTCTCTGTTGTATTTCTTTGCATGGGAAGGATCTAATGGATTTTGTAACTGAATCAAAAACTCATAATCATCTGGTTCTTTATCTCTTGCTGTGGCTGCCGGACTCTCCATATATTCTTGTTCTGCTTCTGCCTCTTTGCTTTCTGCCTCCCTCACTTCTGTTTCAATCATAATGATCTTTTCTGTCTCTGGCTCACTTCCAAGTCCTTCACTTTGATTCTTTTGAGCTGAATCTGAGATGATCTCAGCATCTTAATTTGGAGAATGAGTAAAAGCCTTTTACAATCATAATCATATAAATAATAATATAAATATACTAGTTGTGTTTTGTGCTAGTTTAATTAAATAACTTTTGTATTTAAATAATCCAATGTCCATCATTCAATCACACTCCAGTGACGGTCAAACAGTTATTATACCTGTAACTGCCTGCTCTGGCTGAGGATCAGTGGGCTCTCCCTCACTCTCTGAGTCTCCCTCTCTGCCTCATCTTGAATGAAGGCATTATAAATGCAATTTCATTATTACTGATACTACTTTACTTCTATACAACACACACACACACAGCTATGCTATATGCAACACGTTTATAATTACATTTATGATGATAAATTATATATTTTTAGAAGAACCATACTTCACAAGAGTTGTGAAAAAAGTGTGACAAAGTGGTTGCTAAATGTTTTGGAAAATGATTGACCTGCAGGTTTGCTGGAGCGTTGAAAGCAGCTATGCAAGGTTACACTTCTCTTCTCTCTTTCTCTCTCTCTGCCTTCTTTTTTGAGAAGGCATTGTTATTCGTCTGCAAAGTGTACAATAATGGCAAACTTTGGTGTTGTTTATGTCCATATTAAATCAGATCGCGTCCAATAATAATTTGATTAGACAAGGGACCTTCTAAAGACGCAAATATTTAGGAACACTGTTACTAACTGCGCTAACAAAAGACCAAGAACAAAAACAATACATTACCGAGAGAACTATAAACAGTGCATCAAAATAATACTTTGAAAACAATACTATTTTCGTATTTTATGTACCTGTCGACCGGGCGAACTCCGGTGACCGAATCGAGTGACTGTGACTGACTGCTTGGGAGTGAGTGAGAAATAGCGGAGCGGAGTACGTCGAGTGACCGTAAGAGACTGCGGCTGCTTGGGAGCGAGCGAGAAAAGTAAAACCCGGAGTGGAGTGCAAAAATCTTTAGCGTTCTCTAAGGGCACCTCGGCATGTATAGGCAAACGGGCAGTGGCTTAAGCCACGCCCCCACAGCCACACACCCCTGAGTTAGTACGTTTGACCGCGTCAGTTTCGAGAGCTTTCTTTTTTTATTCTAGCCTTTTCACCGCCAGCTTTGCGCTTTTTATTATCCATTTATAGCTCTTGTTTTTTTGCTCGCATATCACCAACAATTTGCGTGTCGGGGGAGTCGAAAGACAATTAATAAAAAAGTGGGGTTGTGGTAAAATAATACATAAAAAGAGTGAGGCTGCGGTAAAATAATAATAATAATAAAAAGTGGGGCTGGGGTAAAATAATAATAATAAAAAAGTGGGGCTGGGGTAAAATAATACATAAAAAGAGTGGGGCTGTAGTAAAATAATAATAATAAAAAAGTGGGGCTGGGGTAAAATAATAATAATAAAAAGAGTGGGGCTGGGGTAAAATAATACATAAAAAAGTGGGGCTTTGGTAAAATAATAATAATAAAAGAGTGAGGCTGCGGTAAAATAATAATAATAATAAAAAGTGGGGCTGGGGTAAAATAATAATAATAAAAAAGTGGGGCTGGGGTAAAATAATACATAAAAAGAGTGGGGCTGTAGTAAAATAATAATAATAAAAAAGTGGGGCTGGGGTAAAATAATAATAATAAAAAGAGTGGGGCTGGGGTAAAATAATACATAAAAAAGTGGGGCTTTGGTAAAATAATAATAATAAAAAAGTGTGGTTGTGGTAAAATAATACATAAAAAAGTGGGGCTGGGGTAAAATAATACATAAAAAAGTGGGGCTGGGGTAAAATAATACATAAAAAAACGTGGGGCTTTGGTAAAATAATAATAATAAAAAAGTGGGGCTGTGGTAAAATAATACATAAAAAAGTGGGGCTGGGGTAAAATAATAATAAAAAAACGTGGGGCTTTGGTAAAATAATAATAATAAAAAAGTGGGGCTGGGGTAAAATAATAATAATAAAAAAAGTGGGGCTGGGGTAAAATAATACATAAAAAGAGTGAGGCTGTGGTAAAATAATACATAAAAAAGTGGGGCTGGGGTAAAATAATAATAAAAAAGTGGGGCTGGGGTAAAATAATACATAAAAAAGTGGGGCTGGGGTAAAATAATAATAAAAAAACGTGGGGCTTTGGTAAAATAATAATAATAAAAAAGTGGGGCTGTGGTAAAATAATAATAAAAAAACGTGGGGCTTTGGTAAAATAATAATAATAAAAAAGTGGGGCTGGGGTAAAATAATAATAAAAAAACGTGGGGCTTTGGTAAAATAATAATAATAAAAAAAGTGGGGCTGTGGTAAAATAATAATAAAAAAACGTGGGGTTTTGGTAAAATAATAATAATAAAAAAACGTGGGGCTGTGGTAAAATAATAATAAAAAAACGTGGGGCTTTGGTAAAATAATAATAATAAAAAAGTGGGGCTGGGGTAAAATAATAATAAAAAAACGTGGGGCTGGGGTAAAATAATACATAAAAAAGTGGGGCTGTGGTAAAATAATAATAATAAAAAAGTGGGGCTGGGGTAAAATAATACATAAAAAGAGTGGGGCTGGGGTAAAATAATAATAAAAAAGTGGGGCTGTGGTAAAATAATAATAATAAAAAAAGTGGGGCTGTGGTAAAATAATAATAATAAAAAAAGTGGGGCTGGGGTAAAATAATAATAAAAAAGTGGGGCTGTGGTAAAATAATAATAATAAAAAAAGTGGGGCTGTGGTAAAATAATAATAATAAAAAAAAGTGGGGCTGTAGTAAAATAATAATAAAAAAGTGGGGCTGTGGTAAAATAATAATAATAAAAAAAGTGGGGCTGGGGTAAAATAATAATAAAAAAGTGGGGCTGTGGTAAAATAATAATAATAAAAAAAGTGGGGCTGTGGTAAAATAATAATAATAAAAAAAAGTGGGGCTGTAGTAAAATAATAATAAAAAAGTGGGGCTGTGGTAAAATAATAATAATAAAAAAAGTGGGGCTGTGGTAAAATAATAATAATAAAAAAAGTGGGGCTGTAGTAAAATAATAATAAAAAAGTGGGGCTGTGGTAAAATAATAATAATAAAAAAAGTGGGGCTGGGGTAAAATAATACATAAAAAGAGTGAGGCTGTGGTAAAATAATACATAAAAAAGTGGGGCTGGGGTAAAATAATAATAAAAAAGTGGGGCTGGGGTAAAATAATACATAAAAAAGTGGGGCTGGGGTAAAATAATAATAAAAAAACGTGGGGCTTTGGTAAAATAATAATAATAAAAAAGTGGGGCTGTGGTAAAATAATAATAAAAAAACGTGGGGCTTTGGTAAAATAATAATAATAAAAAAGTGGGGCTGGGGTAAAATAATAATAAAAAAACGTGGGGCTTTGGTAAAATAATAATAATAAAAAAAGTGGGGCTGTGGTAAAATAATAATAAAAAAACGTGGGGTTTTGGTAAAATAATAATAATAAAAAAACGTGGGGCTGTGGTAAAATAATAATAAAAAAACGTGGGGCTTTGGTAAAATAATAATAATAAAAAAGTGGGGCTGGGGTAAAATAATAATAAAAAAACGTGGGGCTGGGGTAAAATAATACATAAAAAAGTGGGGCTGTGGTAAAATAATAATAATAAAAAAGTGGGGCTGGGGTAAAATAATACATAAAAAGAGTGGGGCTGGGGTAAAATAATAATAAAAAAGTGGGGCTGTGGTAAAATAATAATAATAAAAAAAAGTGGGGCTGGGGTAAAATAATAATAAAAAAGTGGGGCTGTAGTAAAATAATAATAAAAAAGTGGGGCTGTGGTAAAATAATAATAATAAAAAAAGTGGGGCTGGGGTAAAATAATACATAAAAAGAGTGGGGCTGTAGTAAAATAATAATAAAAAAAACGTGGGGCTTTGGTAAAATAATAATAATAAAAAAGTGGGGCTGGGGTAAAATAATAATAAAAAAACGTGGGGTTTTGGTAAAATAATAATAATAAAAAAGTGGGGCTGGGGTAAAATAATAATAAAAAAACGTGGGGCTGGGGTAAAATAATACATAAAAAAGTGGGGCTGTGGTAAAATAATAATAATAAAAAAGTGGGGCTGGGGTAAAATAATACATAAAAAAGTGGGGCTGTGGTAAAATAATAATAAAAAAACGTGGGGCTTTGGTAAAATAATAATAATAAAAAAGTGGGGCTGGGGTAAAATAATACATAAAAAAGTGGGCTGTGGTAAAATAATAATAAAAAAACGTGGGGCTTTGGTAAAATAATAATAATAAAAAAAGTGGGGCTGTGGTAAAATAATAATAATAAAAAAGTGGGGCTGTGGTAAAATAATACATAAAAAGAGTGGGGCTGTAGTAAAATAATAATAATAAAACGTGGGGCTTTGGTAAAATAATAATAATAAAAAAGTGGGGCTGGGGTAAAATAATACATAAAAAGAGTGGGGCTGTAGTAAAATAATAATAAAAAAGTGGGGCTGGGGTAAAATAATACATAAAAAAGTGGGGCTGTGGTAAAATAATAATAATAAAAAAGTGGGGCTGGGGTAAAATAATACATAAAAAAGTGGGGCTGTGGTAAAATAATAATAAAAAAACGTGGGGCTTTGGTAAAATAATAATAATAAAAAAGTGGGGCTGGGGTAAAATAATACATAAAAAAGTGGGCTGTGGTAAAATAATAATAAAAAAACGTGGGGCTTTGGTAAAATAATAATAATAAAAAAAGTGGGGCTGTGGTAAAATAATAATAATAAAAAAGTGGGGCTGTGGTAAAATAATACATAAAAAGAGTGGGGCTGTAGTAAAATAATAATAATAAAACGTGGGGCTTTGGTAAAATAATAATAATAAAAAAGTGGGGCTGGGGTAAAATAATACATAAAAAGAGTGGGGCTGTAGTAAAATAATAATAAAAAAGTGGGGCTGGGGTAAAATAATACATAAAAAAGTGGGGCTGTGGTAAAATAATACATAAAAAGAGTGGGGCTGTGGTAAAATAATAATAAAAAAGTGGGGCTGTGGTAAAATAATAATAATAAAAAAAGTGGGGCTGGGGTAAAATAATACATAAAAAGAGTGGGGCTGTAGTAAAATAATAATAAAAAAGTGGGGCTGGGGTAAAATAATAATAAAAAAGTGGGGCTGGGGTAAAATAATACATAAAAAAGTGGGGCTGTGGTAAAATAATACATAAAAAGAGTGGGGCTGTGGTAAAATAATAATAAAAAAAGTGGGGCTGTGGTAAAATAATAATAATAAAAAAAGTGGGGCTGGGGTAAAATAATAATAAAAAAGTGGGGCTGTAGTAAAATAATAATAAAAAAGTGGGGCTGTGGTAAAATAATAATAATAAAAAAAGTGGGGCTGGGGTAAAATAATACATAAAAAGAGTGGGGCTGTAGTAAAATAATAATAAAAAAACGTGGGGCTTTGGTAAAATAATAATAATAAAAAAGTGGGGCTGTGGTAAAATAATAATAAAAAAACGTGGGGCTGGGGTAAAATAATACATAAAAAAGTGGGGCTGTGGTAAAATAATAATAATAAAAAAGTGGGGCTGGGGTAAAATAATACATAAAAAGAGTGGGGCTGGGTAAAATAATAATAAAAAAGTGGGGCTGTGGTAAAATAATAATAATAAAAAAAGTGGGGCTGGGGTAAAATAATACATAAAAAGAGTGGGGCTGTAGTAAAATAATAATAAAAAAGTGGGGCTGTGGTAAAATAATAATAATAAAAAAAAGTGGGGCTGTGGTAAAATAATAATAATAAAAAAGTGGGGCTGTAGTAAAATAATAATAAAAAAGTGGGGCTGTGGTAAAATAATAATAATAAAAAAAGTGGGGCTGGGGTAAAATAATACATAAAAAGAGTGGGGCTGTAGTAAAATAATAATAAAAAAAACGTGGGGCTTTGGTAAAATAATAATAATAAAAAAGTGGGGCTGGGGTAAAATAATAATAAAAAAACGTGGGGCTTTGGTAAAATAATAATAATAAAAAAGTGGGGCTGGGGTAAAATAATAATAAAAAAACGTGGGGCTGGGGTAAAATAATACATAAAAAAGTGGGGCTGTGGTAAAATAATAATAATAAAAAAGTGGGGCTGGGGTAAAATAATACATAAAAAGAGTGGGGCTGTAGGGAAAATAATAATAAAAAAGTGGGGCTGTGGTAAAATAATAATAATAAAAAAAGTGGGGCTGGGGTAAAATAATAATAATAAAAAAGTGGGGCTGGGGTAAAATAATACATAAAAAGAGTGGGGCTGTAGTAAAATAATAATAAAAAAGTGGGGCTGGGGTAAAATAATACATAAAAAAGTGGGGCTGTGGTAAAATAATAATAAAAAAAACGTGGGGCTTTGGTAAAATAATAATAATAAAAAAGTGGGGCTGGGGTAAAATAATAAAAATAAAAAAATGGGGGTGTGGTAAAATAATAATAAAAAAAGTGGGGCTGTTTGGGAAAATAATAATAATAAAAAAAGTGGGGCTGTGGTAAAATAATAAAAATAAAAAAGTGGGGCTGGGTAAAATAATAATAAAAAAGTGGGGCTGGGGTAAAATAATAATAAAAAAGTGGGGCTGTTTGGGAAAATAATAATAAAAAAAAGTGGGGCTGGGGTAAAATAATAATAAAAAAAGTGGGGCTGGGGTAAAATAATAATAAAAAAGTGGGGCTGGGGTAAAATAATAATAAAAAAGTGGGGCTGTGGTAAAATAATACATAAAAAGAGTGGGGCTGTAGGGAAAATAATAATAAAAAAGTGGGGCTGGGGTAAAATAATACATAAAAAGAGTGGGGCTGTAGTAAAATAATAATAAAAAAGTGGGGCTGGGGTAAAATAATAATAAAAAAAGTGGGGCTGTGGTAAAATAATACATAAAAAGAGTGGGGCTGTAGTAAAATAATAATAAAAAAGTGGGGCTGGGGTAAAATAATACATAAAAAAGTGGGGCTGGGGTAAAATAATACATAAAAAAGTGGGGCTGTGGTAAAATAATAATAAAAAAAAACGTGGGGCTTTGGTAAAATAATAATAATAAAAAAGTGGGGCTGGGGTAAAATAATAATAATAAAAAAGTGGGGCTGTGGTAAAATAATAATAATAAAAAAAGTGGGGCTGGGGTAAAATAATAATAATAAAAAAGTGGGGCTGGGGTAAAATAATAATAATAAAAAAGTGGGGCTGGGGTAAAATAATACATAAAAAAGTGGGGCTGTGGTAAAATAATAATAAAAAAACGTGGGGCTGGGGTAAAATAATAATAATAAAAAAAGTGGGGCTGGGGTAAAATAATAATAAAAAAACGTGGGGCTTTGGTAAAATAATAATAATAAAAAAAGTGGGGCTGTGGTAAAATAATAATAAAAAAACGTGGGGTTTTGGTAAAATAATAATAATAAAAAAAGTGGGGCTGTGGTAAAATAATAATAAAAAAACGTGGGGCTTTGGTAAAATAATAATAATAAAAAAGTGGGGCTGTGGTAAAATAATACATAAAAAGAGTGGGGCTGTAGTAAAATAATAATAATAAAACGTGGGGCTTTGGTAAAATAATAATAATAAAAAAGTGGGGCTGGGGTAAAATAATAATAAAAAAACGTGGGGCTGGGGTAAAATAATACATAAAAAAGTGGGGCTGTGGTAAAATAATAATAATAAAAAAGTGGGGCTGGGGTAAAATAATACATAAAAAGAGTGGGGCTGGGGTAAAATAATAATAAAAAAGTGGGGCTGTGGTAAAATAATAATAATAAAAAAAAGTGGGGCTGGGGTAAAATAATAATAAAAAAGTGGGGCTGTAGTAAAATAATAATAAAAAAGTGGGGCTGTGGTAAAATAATAATAATAAAAAAAGTGGGGCTGGGGTAAAATAATACATAAAAAGAGTGGGGCTGTAGTAAAATAATAATAAAAAAAACGTGGGGCTTTGGTAAAATAATAATAATAAAAAAGTGGGGCTGGGGTAAAATAATAATAAAAAAACGTGGGGTTTTGGTAAAATAATAATAATAAAAAAGTGGGGCTGGGGTAAAATAATAATAAAAAAACGTGGGGCTGGGGTAAAATAATACATAAAAAAGTGGGGCTGTGGTAAAATAATAATAATAAAAAAGTGGGGCTGGGGTAAAATAATACATAAAAAAGTGGGGCTGTGGTAAAATAATAATAAAAAAACGTGGGGCTTTGGTAAAATAATAATAATAAAAAAGTGGGGCTGGGGTAAAATAATACATAAAAAAGTGGGCTGTGGTAAAATAATAATAAAAAAACGTGGGGCTTTGGTAAAATAATAATAATAAAAAAAGTGGGGCTGTGGTAAAATAATAATAATAAAAAAGTGGGGCTGTGGTAAAATAATACATAAAAAGAGTGGGGCTGTAGTAAAATAATAATAATAAAACGTGGGGCTTTGGTAAAATAATAATAATAAAAAAGTGGGGCTGGGGTAAAATAATACATAAAAAGAGTGGGGCTGTAGTAAAATAATAATAAAAAAGTGGGGCTGGGGTAAAATAATACATAAAAAAGTGGGGCTGTGGTAAAATAATAATAATAAAAAAGTGGGGCTGGGGTAAAATAATACATAAAAAAGTGGGGCTGTGGTAAAATAATAATAAAAAAACGTGGGGCTTTGGTAAAATAATAATAATAAAAAAGTGGGGCTGGGGTAAAATAATACATAAAAAAGTGGGCTGTGGTAAAATAATAATAAAAAAACGTGGGGCTTTGGTAAAATAATAATAATAAAAAAAGTGGGGCTGTGGTAAAATAATAATAATAAAAAAGTGGGGCTGTGGTAAAATAATACATAAAAAGAGTGGGGCTGTAGTAAAATAATAATAATAAAACGTGGGGCTTTGGTAAAATAATAATAATAAAAAAGTGGGGCTGGGGTAAAATAATACATAAAAAGAGTGGGGCTGTAGTAAAATAATAATAAAAAAGTGGGGCTGGGGTAAAATAATACATAAAAAAGTGGGGCTGTGGTAAAATAATACATAAAAAGAGTGGGGCTGTGGTAAAATAATAATAAAAAAGTGGGGCTGTGGTAAAATAATAATAATAAAAAAAGTGGGGCTGGGGTAAAATAATACATAAAAAGAGTGGGGCTGTAGTAAAATAATAATAAAAAAGTGGGGCTGGGGTAAAATAATAATAAAAAAGTGGGGCTGGGGTAAAATAATACATAAAAAAGTGGGGCTGTGGTAAAATAATACATAAAAAGAGTGGGGCTGTGGTAAAATAATAATAAAAAAGTGGGGCTGTGGTAAAATAATAATAATAAAAAAAGTGGGGCTGGGGTAAAATAATAATAAAAAAGTGGGGCTGTAGTAAAATAATAATAAAAAAGTGGGGCTGTGGTAAAATAATAATAATAAAAAAAGTGGGGCTGGGGTAAAATAATACATAAAAAGAGTGGGGCTGTAGTAAAATAATAATAAAAAAACGTGGGGCTTTGGTAAAATAATAATAATAAAAAAGTGGGGCTGTGGTAAAATAATAATAAAAAAACGTGGGGCTGGGGTAAAATAATACATAAAAAAGTGGGGCTGTGGTAAAATAATAATAATAAAAAAGTGGGGCTGGGGTAAAATAATACATAAAAAGAGTGGGGCTGTAGTAAAATAATAATAAAAAAGTGGGGCTGGGTAAAATAATAATAATAAAAAGTGGGGCTGTGGTAAAATAATACATAAAAAAGTGGGGCTGTGGTAAAATAATAATAATAAAAAAGTGGGGCTGGGGTAAAATAATACATAAAAAAGTGGGGCTGTGGTAAAATAATACATAAAAAAGTGGGGCTGTGGTAAAATAATAATAAAAAAAGTGGGGCTGTGGTAAAATAATAATAATAAAAGTGGGGCTGTGGTAAAATAATAATAAAAAAGTGGGGCTGGGGTAAAATAATACATAAAAAAGTGGGGCTGTGGTAAAATAATAATAAAAAAAGTGGGGCTGGGGTAAAATAATACATAAAAAAGTGGGGCTGTGGTAAAATAATAATAAAAAAAACGTGGGGCTTTGGTAAAATAATAATAATAAAAAAGTGGGGCTGGGGTAAAATAATACATAATAAAAGTGGGGCTGTGGTAAAATATATAATAAAAAAGTGGGGCTGTGGTAAATATAAAATAAAAAATCTTTAAAAAATCATAAAAAGAGTGGGGCTGAAAAATCATTAAAGTGGGGCTGGGTAAAATAATACATAAAAAAGTGGGGCTGTGGTAAAATAATAATAAAAAAACGTGGGGCTTTGGTAAAATAATAATTAAAATGGGGCTGGGAAAATTTAAAGTGGGGCTTTGTAAAATTTTAAAAATGGTGGTAAAATAATACATAAAAAAGTGGGGCTGTGGTAAAATAATAATAAAAAACGTGGGGCTTTGGTAAAATAATAATAATAAAAAAAGTGGGGCTGGGGTAAAATAATACATAAAAAAGTGGGGCTGTGGTAAAATAATAATAAAAAAACGTGGGGCTTTGGTAAAATAATAATAATTGCTGGAAATATACAAGTGGGGCTGTGGTAAAATAATAATAAAAAACGTGGGGCTTGGTAAAATTAATAATAAAAGTGTAAAATAATCAAAAAAATGGCTGGAAAAAATAAAAACGTGGGGCTGTGGTAAAATAATAATAATAAAAAAGTGGGGCTGTGGTAAAAAATAATAAAAAGTGGGGTGGGTAAATAATAAAAAAAAGTGGGGCTGGGTAAAATAATAATAATAAAAAAGTGGGGCTGTAGTAAAATAATAATAATAAAAAAGTGGGGCTGGGGTTTAATTTGGGGCTGTGTTTGTGGAGTTTGCATGTTCTCCCTGTGCCTCGGGGGTTTCCTCCCCCAATCCAAAGACATGCATGGTCGGTTGATTGGCATCTCTAAATTGTCCGTAGTGTGTGATTGCGTGAGTGAATGAGAGTGTGTGTGTGTGCCTTGCGATGGGTTGGCACTCCGTCCAGGGTGTATCTTGCCTTGATGCCCGATGATGCCTGAGATAGGCACAGGCTCCCCGTGACCTGAGAATAGATTGGATGAGTGGTACACAATGAATGATTGGACCATTCTCAAGGAGGTTCATTACCGCTCAGCAGATGGTCAGTTAACAGGCAAGTACTGATTAATGTGCAAGCAAAATATCTCGAGATGAAAGAAAATTCGGTTATATCTTTACAAAAATATTATATCTTTTTTGACTGCTATTCTCTGCATAAATTCAAATAGTAACCCACACAGCAGCCACGGATTCAACCACAGCCTCTTTCGTTTAATTTGCCGTCTTTTCAGGCAAAGAATGACACGACTGTATGATTTGTATTAGTATGATTAAAAAAGAGCAAAAAATTGATTGTGGTTATAGGATCATCCATTTTCCCCCAACTCAGTGTCTGTTGGGGCAGGATGAATATGGCAGCTATTTTTCATAAAATTCTAAATCCAATGGCCAACTTGTTTGTTAGTTTTTGTTGGCATTCGTCTGTGCGGTGTGAAGTTAACTCATTAAAAGCTCCTTTACTTTTTGAGTTCGTTTCATCTAAAAGCTAGCTGACAATATTAACCCATACTAGCAACACACAGTAACATTAGCTGGTATATGTGCCCTTTTTAACACATTTTATCTTGATGTAGTAGAAGTTGCTTTCAGCTGCTCCCTGTTCGGGGTCGCCACAACTTGGCAAACGTTTTACACCGGATGCCCTTCCTGACGCAACCCTCCCATTTTTCCAGGCTTGGGACCGGCACTGCATCCAGTGGCTGGGGTTGAGGCATTGGCTGGGAATCAAACCCGGCCCTCCCGCATGATAGGCGAGAAACCTACCACTGAGCCACCAATGCCAATGGAATTCTTTTTTCTTTGCATATCTCAGCTGAGGAAGTTGGGGTCAGAGCACAGGGGCAGCTATGATACAGTGCTCCTGGAGTGGA
This sequence comes from Hemibagrus guttatus, assembly GCA_033459395.1. Lineage (NCBI taxonomy): Eukaryota > Metazoa > Chordata > Actinopteri > Siluriformes > Bagridae > Hemibagrus > Hemibagrus guttatus. The sequence goes on along the minus strand of JAUCMX010000014.1, from coordinate 4,494,380 downwards.
GAGGGTTAAGGGCCTTGCTCAATTGCCCAACAGTGGAGCTTGGTGGTAATGGGGCTTGAACCCCGATCCGCCGATCAGCAACCCAGCGCCTTAACCACTTGAGCCACCACTGCCCCCTTTACTGTGTTGTGTGTTATACAACCTGTTGGTTTTGGGTTAAGCCTCTATCCCCATAATTCCATACAAGTTAAAATATTTGTATAAAGACTTTTATTTCACCACATGAGTACTCTAAGGCAATGGTTCTCAGTTCCAGTTCCGGACATTTTGCATGTCTCCTTTATTTAACCCACCTGACTGACAGTGGGTAGGCAAGCCTGCAACCTTTTATAAGAGAAGTCACAGACTTTTTGCAACAGGTGGGATTCAGTTAATGGCACTTCTCATTCATATGGTATCCATAAACAATATGGATGTAGCTATCGATTGTTTTGGCAATCGAATAATCTACTGATTATTCCATCGATTAATCGAGTAATCGGATAAGAAGTACTTTTTCTTTATTAATGAGGAATACTAAATATGCAAGAGAAAATAAGACACGTCTCTTAAAATTAACAACCAAGTTGTTTCCTATTTAGAAAAATGAAAATAAAATCTGAACCCATTTAGTGCATTTAATTGACATATTGCATTCAAAATGCAAATACAAATATATAAATAAAAAATTTTTATTACTTAAAAAAACCTAAACATTTTACAACCTAAAACAAAATAATAATCATAATAATACCTAAACATTGCATTTATGTTGTGTAACTTAACTTTCAAGTTTCAGTCTAACTACAGCTCAAGCAGGACTGTCTTCCTGAAAGACTTTGTGGCTTTTGTAAGAGGCAAAAATTAGTGGACAGGAAGGTAACTTGGAACAAGAACGAGAGTCCATACACATAAAATAAAGAAAGACACATTTGTCTGTAACATGAAATTATAGTTATTTCTAAAATAAACCCTCTTAAATGTCTCTCTACATACTGGTGTGTGTGTGTGAGTGACAGAGAGAGAGTGAGGCTATCAACATGAATGACGCTTAGGCTTTCACAAAACTTAGCTAAATTAGGGACATCATAACTAGCAACCATACTGATTTATGGTCTTAAATAGTCATGACATGTAGCCACAATCTACATACATTTTTATGGGCCTTAATTTCAACTAGCAGAAATATATTTTTTTAAGCTAAGTGCGAACGCTAACATTAGCTTGTGTGGACTCCGTGGACTGTGTGTTTTCGAATGAGATATTGAAGTACCGAACTTGTACTGTTGTAATCACACTGTACAAAGTTTTCTTTCTGTTTTAGTTTGAAATTATCCCAAACTTTGAAAACTTTCTGCTGTTTTCTTTGGCCTGAATCTTTTCTCCCCGAGTTTAGCGGGTTGCGCATCAGTAATAATGGTCCATGGGGAAACGCAGAGCTCTGTGTGTAGTTACAGTAAATGGACTAAACAAAGCTTTGAGGCATCTAATTTGCCTTGATGATTTTTTGTATTCGAATTACTCGAGTTACTCGAGGAATTGTTGCAGCCCTAATAAACAGTGACTGACTGTCGCACAACTGAGTATTGAAATTCAATTATGTCAAGGTTGTAATGTAATTGGTTATCAAGGCACACATAATCCAAGTTGACCATTATGCTTTCATCAATGTTTAGTAATACAGAACCTTGTATCTACCAATAACAAGAGGAATATTTGTAATATTTTCTGAATGAACTGAACTGAATGTGTCAGATAAGAGAAACACACAACATGTGCAGAACATGGGTTAGGGTTAGGTGAGGTTAAGGTAAGGTGTTGATTTCAGTGGTTAACCCATTAGTGTAGCCTATGGGAATTTGTAAACTGAAATAAAACTTCTCACTGCATAAAGTAACTGTAGATACACTGTAATGTATCTCTATGAAAATATCCATTTTGTCTGGTACTTGAACAACTAGAGTTGTCTAATACCCAAAACAGTCTTCTATCAGCCAAGAAGTTGTCTGAGAAAAGCTAGAGAAGAACAGAAGCAGCAGACAAAGTGATGATGATAAAAAATGAGCAGAGTTTATCGAATAATCTTTGTTGCATATGTTTCAATGATTACACTCCGTCAGACCTTCACATAGAAGTGCTATTATACCACAAGCAAAACAATGGAAAATCACTGCTTCACAACATCATCCTGTGACGCTAAAAACCTGGAAATGGAGACATTCTATTATCTCTTACTCAACATAATAACTATCCCTTGAAAACACACAGTCATATGATTAGACCAATAAAGAAAGAAGGAAAATAATAATAAAACAGTAATAAAATATAAAAAATAATGCAAATGACAAATAATTAAAGGATTATTAATTAAATGGTAAATTGCCTAATGCCTAATGATTATAACTGATGATATGATTAATTACCTGAATAAATGAATGAAAAATAAATGCATGTAAAACACAACACAAATGGTTGTTTGTTCAAAGCAACACACACCCAGGTAACAAAATATCCTCAGATGCTTCAAAGAGCTATATAAATACACTTTAAAAGACATACTTCATCATTGTCATTTATTAATGTTAATCCACTGTCAACATTTTATTTTCAGCATCATTTGAAATCAGTGTACATTGAAGACATTGATATTAGGTCTTTGTACATGAGAAATCTGTGCATGTTTTACATGCAACTCCAGGCAAATTATCTTGTTCCATCATCGACTATTCAAATGATTGCTGAAGAGATAAATGGCTTGAATGACATTTGTCATCAGTACACAAAAGACAAGATTAAAGAGACACTTAGAGTGAATACGAACATGTCTTATACAGAGATTGAGTCTTCAGGAAAGTGATTTGCATGCTGCATGTAGCTCTCATCTGTCCACTGATTATAGGAGAAGGCTGTATTTTCAGAAGAACTTTGCATATGTTCATCCACAAAATGTTTACCTGGGCACCAATGAACATAGAAGGGACTGTTATGCACAATACATACCTCTTCCTGACGCTTTAAGAGCTATTCTAGAAGATCCTGTTGTGTGGCAAGAGTGTGTTAAGTCTCAAAATCCTTTAGTTTCTGATGGCATCTTAAATGATATTTGCGACGGCTCAATCTTCAAATCCAGTGAGCTATTTTTGCAAACTGGTGATGTAATTCTAAAACTGATCATGTATCAGGATGCTTTTGAAGTTGTCAACCCACTATGGTCAGCAAGGAAGAAACATAAGATTATTGGAGTATACTTTACACTTGCTGACTTTGAGCCATTCCGTCGTTCCAGTATTGACAATATGCAGTTAGTACTGTTGTGCAAAGAGACAGACTTTAAATCCTTTGGTCAGGACAAAGTGTTTTCTAGAATGTTGTCAGACCTGAAACAGCTTGAAGAACACGGTATTGTGAACACTTCTGGTCATGTGGTTCGAGCAACAATAATATCTATTGTAGGTGACAACTTGGGGTCACACTGCATTGGTGGCTACACACAGAATTTCAGCTCTTCAAAGTACTTCTGTAGGTATTGTGAGGTACAAAGAGATCAAATAGACAATGTGAGTCATAGCTTTACTGTACGCACAGGTGATGCCTACAATGAAGCAGTGCAGTTATTGAAGCAAAGTGATGTGGATGATGTCAAAGGAATATATTGTGATTCAGTCTTTAACTCTCTGAATTACTTCCATGTATGTCAGCCAGGCCTTCCTCCATGCATAGGTCATGACTTGTTTGAGGGAGTTGTAGCTTATGACTTAGTGATTTTCAATTCAATTCAATTCAATTTTATTTGTATAGCGCTTTTAACAAAGAGCATTGTCTCAAAGCAGCTTTACAGAACATAAGAAACAATAAACATACAAACAAACAGTCCTAGATGTTAGACAAAATTTTCCCTAGTGAGCGAGCCTGAGGTGACTCAAGCGACTGTGGCAAGGAAAAACTCCCTTAGATGGAATTAGGAAGAAACCTTGAGAGGAACCAGACTCAAAAGGGAACCCATCCTCATCTGGGTGACACCGGAGAGTGTGATATGAACAATGTCCTTTCTGCATTAGTTGTGTGATGCAGATACAGCATGTGTAGAGTGTTATGTGTAAAATGTCCACATAGGGTTGGCAGTGCTGCTTTGAAATCTCCAGTCCTCAGAAAGCAGAACCCAGCTGGAGCTGGTCCATCTCTGGATGCCACTGGAGCTGGCACAATCTCTGTGTGACTCAGGGATGGGTAGAAGAAGGGAAACAAATGGAAAGGAATTAGCGTAGCTGCTATTCATAGTATTAGCAGGCACTAGATGATGATGTGCATTTAATCAGATGTATTGGAGCACAAAGTTATGGGATTCAGTAAGTGTATGCCTGTCTAAAGAGATATGTCTTTAGTCTACGTTTGAACTGGGAGACTGTGTCTAAGCCCTTTCACTTTAGAGCTGTTAGTAATAGAACATCCTTCTAAGTACAGGTTGAATTGTGAGAGCTTCTGTGTACTGGTTTTTGGACCAATCAGTAATATCTCCGTCTTATCAGGATTTAGTAATAGAAAATTATCAGTCATCCATTCTTTAATATCTTTAACGCACTCTGTTAATCTAGACAGTTTAGATATTTCATTTGGTTTTGATGAGATATATAACTGTGTATCGTCAGCATAACAATGGAAACTAATCCCATGCCTTCTAATGATGTTGCCTAAGGGAAGCATGTACATTGAGAAAAGCAGAGGTCCTAAAACTGATCCTTGTGGGACCCCGTATTTCACTGGCATTACACTGGACATTTCTCCATTTAAATCTACAAAATGGTATCGATCAGACAGGTAGGATCTGAACCATTTTAACGCCTGTCCCTGAATACCTATGTAATTTTGTAAGTGGTCTACGAGAATGTTATGCTCTATAGTGTCGAATGCAGCACTAAGATCAAGTAAGACTAATATTGAGATGCAGCCTTGGTCCGAAGCTAAAAACAAGTCGTTTGTGATCTTAACTAGTGCAGTTTCTGTACTATGATGGGGCCTGAAACCTGACTGAAATTCTTCAAGGATATTGTTTTCCTGTAAGAAGGAGCATAATTGAGTAGACACAACCTTTTCTAATATTTTAGATATAAAAGGAAGGTTTGAAATCGGTCTGTAATTTAATAAGTCATTAGGGTCTAGTTTAGGTTTCTTAAGAAGAGGCTTAATAACTGCTAGCTTGAAAGGTTTAGGGACGTGACCTAAATATAACGAGGAATTAATAATGTTGAGGAGAGGCTCTCCAGCTGTGTGTATCACTTCTTTCAGTAATCTAGTTGGAATTGGATCTAACAAACATGTTGTTGAATTAGCCGTGGTGATAAGTTTATACAGCTCTTCCTGCTCTATACCTGTAAAGCATTGTAGCTTTGAATGTGGAGCTTTAGGTTGGACTAGATCACCGGACGTTGTCAAAGGTTGAACATCCATTATTTTATTCCTGATACTATCGATTTTGTCGGCAAAGAAGTTCATAAAGTCTTCACTACTAAACTGTGATAGAGTACTCTCTTCAGATATCTGATGTTTTGTTAATCTAGCCACTGTACTAAATAAGAATCTGGGATTGTTTTGGTTTATTTCTATAAGTTTGCTCAAATGCTCAGCCCTAGCAGCTTTTAGAGCCTGTCTATAGCTGGACATACTGTCTTTATATGCAATTCTGAAGACTTCTAATTTAGTTTTTCTCCATTTTCGCTCGAGGTTACGGGTTGCTCTCTTGAGGGCATGAGTATGACTATTATACCATGGTGCAGGTGTTTTATTTCTGACCTTTTTTAATCGGATGGGGGCAACAGTATCTAGTGTGCTGGTGAAAATAGTGCCTATGCTGTTAGTTAATTCATCGAAGTCATCGGCATTTAGGGGTCTGGTGAGAAGTTGAGACAGATCCGGTAGATTAATTGTGAATTTGTCTTTAGTGGTCGGGATAATAGTTCTACCGAGTCGATAACGAGGAGAGACATGTCTAATATGTTCTACATGTAGAGTGTACACTAAGAGGTGATGGTCTGTGATATCATCACCTTGAGGTAGAACAGCTATATCAGTGACATCTGTTCCATGTGATATAACTAAATCTAGTGTATGGTTAAAACGATGAGTTGGTCTAGTAATGTTTTGTTTAACCCCAAAAGAATTTAATAAATCCATAAATGTGACTCCTAAGACATCGTTGGAATCGTCTACATGAATGTTAAAGTCTCCTACAATCAACACCTTGTCAAAATTAATCAATAGGTCTGAGAGTAAATGTGCAAACTCTTTAAGAATATCAGATTTACTTGCGCTATTTTGTAAAGGTCAAGCATTGGTTCACATACACTCAGCTGAACAGGCGAATCACACAGTTAGCCTACAAGGACTCAGATTCTAACTCATGTCCCTGTCCGGTGAATGAAAAAGGCAGTACTGTAGGTGGCCAAGCAGCTGAGAACTGGTGTCTTCTTAGACTTCTGCCTGTCATCATTGGTGACAAAGTTGATCCTCATGACGCAGTGTGGCAACTAGTGATCACTTTGAAAGAACTTGTGCAACTGGTGTGTGCACCCACAATCACCACTGCCCAGATTGCTTAACTGAATGTTGTTGTGGTTGAATATCTAGAAACAAGGAAAGCACTGTTTTCTTCTGATCATTTAAAACCCAAGCACCACTATCTTCTCCATTATGCATCATTGATCCTCAAATTTGGCTGCCTAATACGGCTATGGACAATGAGGTTTGAGAGTAAACATTCATACTTCAAGAGGTGTGTGAGGGGGATACAAAATTTTAAGAATGTATGCCAATCTCTTGCAAACCAGCACCAACTCCTCCAAACAACCATTGGCTTGAACTCTTTTTTTGCACCTGTACTGAGGTCAAAAGACTCAACTCCCTACCATGCTCACCTGTATAGTGATGCAGTACGCAATGCAGTTGAAGCCCACATGATTACAGAATCAGATTCTGTGTCCACTGAGGTAAACTTTAAGGGCACCCTTTACACAAAGGGATCTTTTCTCTGTTTAAAATGGGAATCTGATGACTCAATCAAGTTTGGTCAAATCGAGTTTATCTTGATCAAACACGACAAAGAGGTGTGCTTTCTGGTGACACCATACAGTTCATTGTATCTGGCAGAATATGGACTTTATGAAGTCAAAAATGCAGATGGGGATATGCACTGTATAAATGCAGAAGACTGCCTGGATTTCTACCCATTGCCTCTGTACAGTCTGAATGAGCATAAAGTCATATCGCTTAAGCACAGTGTTGTTGATCAATAAATGGGTTGAAGTTCACTGTTATTTTGGGTGGAAGTTGAATTTCATAATAGAAATTACACAGATGGGTGTATATTAACGAATGTATCACATGGTAATTGTGGAGTAAAGTGTAAATGTACAGTATGGTATTCACTAAACAATACTTTTCTTTATCTCCCTCTTGCAGTCACGGATAAATGGGTGATCGACCTAACCTCATCCCTAAGTCATGTATTTAGCCAAGAGGATGTTATACAGCAAGTGGTGGAGGCCATTAAAAGCCTTGGTGTCTGTTCAGCTGAGGACCTGAAGTATTTGGAGGCAGATGAACTTGTCGGAATTTTGTCGGAAAATTTCGGAAGCCAATTGAAATCAGAAAAGTTATGGCTTGCATCAAATGTAAGCAAAATAATAGCCTTGAGTAGCTGGTATAGTTTCAGATTCATTTGAGGTATAAAGTTCAATGCAGCATGATAGCATGTTTCAGGGACTTAATACATGAAATCGTGTCTTTTACTTGTTCTACATGATCCCATCTAGCTGTGTAACATGACTTCCTGTAAAGCAAAAAAAGTCAAAAATGATGTTAGGTATGATTGCAACAAGATTAACTTGCAAGACATTCCAAATTACAGTGCCAAGCAAATATATGTGGACCATTTTGAACTGTTTGGTTTTCTGCATTAGTCTCAAGATGTCATGTCATTCCATGTCTGTGACAAACATAATCTGCAAGCTAAAACACAGTTATAGTTGTTCATGTCTTTGAGCAAATCATAATAAAGATCGCAATCAGCACTTTGAATGTTTAATGGGATGTGTTCAAGACATGAAATTATAATTGTTTGATCTTAAGCTAAGTGTGTTTGTTCATTACATTTTATGAATCATTAATACAGAAAACCAACTAGTTTGAAAGGGCTCACATACTTTTTTTTTTTTACTGTATATGTGAATTATGTAGACTGACGAATGTTTCTTTGTGTTGTTTATATTAATCCTCAGTGATGACAGTGGTGGATGATTCCTCCTCAGTAGCTACTAGTATAACTGAGTCAAGCACTGGTGAAGATTCATTTATTAGTGACATAGATGATTCCAGCACCAGCGATCCTTCCACTCTGACAATCACTGCCACAAGAAGCTCAGCTTTGAGAAGTCCAGCCTCATCCATTGTGCCGAGTCCAGTCTCACCGATTGTGCCAAGTCCAGGTTCACTCATATGTCCAGCCTCACCCATTGTTCCAGGTTCATCCTCATTCTCTACTTCAGAAAGTGGGTCCTCAGCTGTAGGCAGTAGAAATAATAGCTGGCATTACAACTTTGACATACCCTGGAGTAAGATGCCCTCAAGTACAAGAAAGTTATTGGATACTGAGCAGAGGCCATCTGCATCAGAGAGAAGGGAGGTTATAAGGATCGTAGTTGCTGAAATACGTTCTGTGTGCAAGAAACCAGGAAAGAGGCACATTGCTGAAATAGCAAGAAAGATGATAATTCAATACCCAAAATCCTTCAGAGATGAGATTGAGGGCCAGGTTGTCGGTACTGGGTATGACTCTCTTATCAAACAATTAATGTCACGGATAGATAACTACAGAAGACTCCAAGCTCCTCCTGCCAAGAAAAGGACTTCTGAAAGTAGAAGCCCTGACAGTGTAAAGAATGGGTGCAAAGATGCGTATGGATGTGTTAATTCTAAGCCAGTGCTTCCAGCTGGTGAAACCACACAACTGCAAAAGCAAAAACAAGAAGAGCTAATAAAGATGTTTAACAACCAAGACAAAGATCCAAAGAAAATGGAAAAATTGATGTTGGAGACATTTCCATTACAGAGGAAAGGCATATTGTCAGGACTAAAGGAGACAGAAGAGATCTTAAAGGAATGACCTTTCATCTTCCAGGAAGCTGGAATGAGGATTCATTTCAGAGAACTAACAGGCATCCAGACTGATGACAGTTTTAATGAGTCCACTGCAACTAAGTTTCGAAGAATCCTGCGGTACTTTCAGATTGTTAAAACTGTGCCATCCAGCAGAGAAGGCACAATTCTGAGCCAAACTCTGGAAGGAGGTGATGTAAATTACGTGGCTGTTCTGATGCTTCTAGCCCATTTCAGCGAACAGCAAGACAAGTTGTTTCAAATTGTTGATGACTGTCATTGCAGCCGATGTTGATACCACCAAACTACCATGGACACACTGCATTGTGGTTTGTGGTAAGTTGTGCCTTTATTTATTTATTTATTTCAATTGGTTGAACTTAATTTTACTTCATTTGTTTATACGTGATGGGCCAGGAGGAGTGTACTGTACACTTCAATACCAATATGCTTGGTGCTGAAGTAGCCATGTAACAGATTTTTTTCTGTCTTGTTTTAATTTTCAGTATTAGCACTATTTAAAAAATGAATCCAACTAAAAAGTGTGTGTAACACTGCTCCTGGCTTACTTTAATCTCATTGGATCAATACACCTGAAGCAAGATATTTACTGTATTTACTTCATTCATATTCTGCTTAAATTGTTCACAGGAAACCGCCCACTCACTGCCAAGGTGTTCATGGTAGCTGTGGACCAGGTCATAATTAACGATTGGCTCAATAGCTTCAACAGTGCATTTCAGATGATGTTCTGCTCCTACTATGTGCATAACATTGACTATCCGGTTGAAATAGCAGCTACAATGGAATTCTTACAGTGGTGTGTATGCATTCATTATGCATTACATGTGAAATGTGCCATACAGATTTTTTTGAGCAAACTTTGTTATTTTAATTAAATTTAATTAATTGATATAATTATGGGGGGCACGGTGGCTTAGTGGTTAGCACGTTTGCCTCACACCTCCAGGGTTGGGGTTTCGATTCCCGCCTCCGCCATGTTTGTTTGGAGTTTGCATGTTCTCCCCGTGCCTCGGGGGTTTCCTCCGGGTGCTCCGGTTTCCTCTCCCAGTCCAAAGACATGCATTGTAGGTTGATTGGCATCTCTAAATTGTCCGTAGTGTGTGATTGCGTGAGTGAATGAGAGTGTGTGTGTGTGTGCCCTGCGATGGGTTGGCACTCCGTCCAGGGTGTATCCTGCCTTGATGCCCTATGACACCTGAGATAGGCACAGGCTCCCCGTGACCCGAGTGTAGATCGGATAAGCGGTAGACAATGAATGAATGAATGATATAATTATCCAAAAAAAAGTGCAAAAGGGCTAAGTGTGTCCACAATTTAAATTTTTGGTTTTGGCCCAGAATTTTTATTTTGGTGTATCACTACTGCTAGTCAAGGACAATCTAAGGAAAGCAATGTCATTTTTCTGATTAACCTCAAATTTAACTTCAGTCTTATTTTTACAATTGGATAATTTGAATAATATAGTTTGTTTTTATACAAAGCTATTCATTTTCACACATTTTCATGATTTATATTTTTAATTTACTCCCTTTTCAGTGATTAACTAGAGTCACAAAACAGGATATTTAATTGTTCATTTATTTCAGTATTTTTTCTTGAAGTCATGAAGTCATGACAATGTGAAGTCAGGAGTCATAAATTGTTTCTGATAAGGAATTATGCAGCAATTCTTTTATGAAAGGGTATAATGTATTCACTTCTTAAGCTCTAAAATAGTTATTCCTTAAAGCTCCATCCAAAAAACATTAAATGCATTTTGTTGCAGTAAAATGACTTGAGCGTCATCACTGTGGGCCTTCCTCATGGCCATCCTGTTGTCATTCTAAAGTTGTGTTGGCCCAAACAAGATGATCCTCTGCCCTCTGCTTCACCCTTGCTGTTTATAGCTTTCTTCAAGGGAACTTTGAAATATTACATTTTGCAGATAAATGCATACAAATTTCAGATCAGTGGTGCATGTGTTTTATTCAGAAATATGTTCAGAGCAACTTACCTTGTAGCTGAAAGTCTGCAGTTCTACCACATTTTCAAATTGGGCTTCAGATACATTAAAAAGCCAGGATTATTTTGTATCAGTATTAGTTATCAGTTTAATGTCTTGTTTAATAGAAAACTCTTCTTCCAACAGATGCATCTTCAAAATTAATCCAGATCAAGCCACCAAGGTCTCAAGAAAAGAAAAGAAACGCCAATATGCTGTGAACCCTAGAGTGCTGAGCTTAATTTCCAGGATTGCTGATTTTGAATGGCGAGAATAAATGGTAAGTTCAGTCGCAAATCAGCTCCTGTGTTAGTTTTGGGTACAATGGGAACAGATTTGAATTCTGGTTCTTTTTTTGAGAGTTGTCAATTTGTTGTATTGTGATGGCTTTTTTTTTTTTTTTTTTTTTACAGAATTATAGCATAAAAAAGAAGACCGATTGTTGGGAACATAGAAAAGACGTGTTCATTTTTCTGCAAATGTAGAAGTGTGTGTATGACTGCCATTCAAATGGTTGCCTCAAACTCAGTGGATCCTGGAGCTTTGCTTGGCATTTTAGAGCCTGAAATATAATTCTGATTGAACTGTGAAAATTGAATTACTGATGTGTGTGGAAGTTTATATAAAGACCAGATGAAGGCAATCATTTCAGTTGTCCACTACATATTGTTACTATTGGGCCAATTACAATTAATGTTAATCTACATGGAGTGACTAGAAATTAAGAGAACATGGAGAAATTAAGAGGTAAACTGAAGATTGATTAAGTATAGAATCGTCTTACTGTGAGTGGAACACTTTCAGGCATAACCACTATTAAATCATGCATTGGTATTGATAAAATAAGAGGTAAAGAAGCGAGTGCAGGCAGGTTGGAATGGGTGGAGAAAGGTGTCGGGAGTTCTGTGTGATAGGAAAATATCAGCGAGAATCAAGGGGAAGGTGTACAGGACAGTGGTGAGACCGGCCATGCTGTATGGTTTAGAGACAGTGTCACTGAGGAAGAGACAGGAGTCAGAGCTAGAGGTAGCAGAGCTGAAGATGTTGATGTTCTCTTTGGGAGTGACAAGATTGGACAGGATTAGGAACGAGTACATCAGAGGGACAGCTCATGTTGGACGTTTGGGGGACAAAGTTAGGGAGGCCAGATTAAGATGGTTTGGACATGTTCAGAGGAGGGAGAGTGAGTATATTGGTAGGAGAATGTTGGACATGGAGCTGCCAGGCAGGAGGCAAAGAGGAAGGCCAAAGAGGAGGTATATGGATGGAATTAATGAGGATATGAAGCTAGTGGGTGCAAGTGTTGAGGATGCAGAAGATAGGGATAGGTGGAGAGAGATGATTCGCTGTGGCGACCCCTGAAGGGAAAAGCCGAAAGAAGAAGAAGAAGAAGAAGATTGGTATTGATAAAATGGTGAAAAATACTTGAAAATCACTCCAGTTTGTGTGGAGGCAAGAAATCACATTTCAAAAATTCATTTTCAGAATTCATTTGAAATCTCATTGTCTTCTTTCTTATTTTCCTTATAGATACCTGTTGTTTGAAAGATTTCTGAAGACAGTATCCCTCGAGCCTTCTCAAGTCCCTGTGCAGCATATATTGTACATGTTATGGACAATGAGGGCTGTATTTGTTTTGATGTTTTGTTTTGTTTGCTTTCTATCATGGTTTTGATTTAAAAAACTTTTGATTTTGTAATATGCCTTTTCTATTAAGGGAATTAAAGGAATCTTTTCAAATATAAGAAGGCTTTATTTTGTAATTTGCTCTTTTCTATTAAAGTTTTGAAGAAGAAAAAAACCTTTGTTTCTATCATTTGTGTTGTACTGTATTCTAAGAGGGGGCACGGTGGCTTAGTGGTTAGTACGTTTGCCTCACACCTCCAGGGTTGGGGGTTTGATTCCTGCTGCCGCCATGTGTGTGGAGTTGTAATCCCGGTGCCTTGGGGGTTTCCTCCGGGTACTTCGGTTTCCTCCCCCAGTCCAAAGACATGCATGGTAGGTTGATTGGCATCTCTAAATTGTGTGTGTGTGTAGCAATGGGTTGGCACTCCATCCAGGGTGTATCCTGCCTTGATGCCCAATGATGCCCAATGACGCCTGAGATAGGCACAAGCTCCCCGTGACCCGAGAAGAGATCGGATAAGTGGTAGACAATGAATGAATGAATGTATTCTAATAAGGAATTTGCTCTAATCTCAGTTTCTTATTCTTGCTTGACTACATCCTGGACTATTATAGAGCATTGTTTTTCTGGAATTACCTATACTTATTTTACTTTTGTCAGATTCATTAGTATGTATATGCATTTACTTATTGTTACATCACTGATTAGGTGTGGCCAGAGGAACAACATGCCTGGAAGTTTCAGTCTGGAGATCACTGTAATGACAAAAGTTAACTAAATTTCTGTTTAAAATTACAGAGGTTGAATGTAGAAATACACATACAAAAAAGTTTTACTGTAAAATGAAGGGGGGAAATGTTAAAATGTTATTATGGGCATAAACATTTAATATAATAAGCTACTTGTTTAATTATAATTTATTATTGTCATTTTACATAAGTTGATATGTAATTTAAGATAGCAGAAAAAATATCGTTAAAATTATACAGTAATTTTTTTGTAAAAAAAAAAAAAAGAATTACTATAATTTTTCATTAATGGTATAATCCTTAAAATTGAGGTCAATTTGTTAATTTACAGGTAATATTGGTAATTTTACAGGGTTTTGAATATAATTTTAAATAACGGAAAACTTTTGTAAAAAAATTGAGTTATTTTCTGTAAAATTAGGATTTTTTTTTTTACAGTGTACATAAAGACAAGACATGGGGAAGACGCACCTAACCCTAGACATAACGTGGTTAAACTAAAACAAAACCTAACTGAACATGGATATGGTGAACAAAACAAAACTTGCCGTGATAACCAATGGACAGCTAAACAATGACAGACAAAGACATGAACACCAGGATCCACCAGGCTACACATTATGGTTAATTAGGAACAGGTGACACAACAGGATAGAGAACAATAGGCAGGGTAAAACACAATAGACACACACAAGCAGATGTCCGAGGTTCTGTCCAGCTGTTCCTGACAGTATGTATAGGTCTATGTAGGAACCGATTATGATCAGATTAGAGCAACTCAACCTTTACCTGTTGGAGACAAGAGAGTCCTGAACCAACACCAAAACTTGATTACGGTCTGTATTCACCGGGACAAACAACACTGGATCATTCTGGCCGATTGACAGATGAAAATTGTTTCAACAGTTTCCCTTTTATCTGCTACACTGGTGAGTTGATCTCCAGTGCTCAGTGGCTCTGTTTTGCAAAAGCCCTAGTTAATAAACCAGCTAGACCAGAGGTGAACCACCTTTTATTCAAATTCACACACACTGTGCCATGTGTCTTTGTTTGGTTTGTGTTCTCACATGTTTGCCTCGCCTGATCCTTAGCCTGTTCCCACCTCTGCACACCTGTCCCGGGTGTTGCACTGATCATCTCCCCTATTTATTCCGGTTGTCTTGCTTGTATTGTTTGCTGAGTCCTTGTCGTAATTGTGTGCCTTTTCTGTTTTGGGGATTTTGTTTTGTGTTTAGTTTTCTTCCCCGGTGTTCCCGTGAATGTGTTTGCTTATTTTTATAATAAACCCCTGTTTCATGTCTATCCATGCACTTGGGTCTGATTTTTCCTGCCTGGCACCACATACACATGACAATACAATTGAGTTAAGTCAATGTAATATGTAATATTATGTAGTACCAATTTCCAGCAGCATTTTCTTGTTCACTCAACTTAAAGAATTTGAGTAGTGCAAAGAAACAAAAAACAATTGGGCCAACTTAAAAAGTTTTGTTGTAGAACAAGAAAACGAATAATCTTAAGTTAACTCAACTAGTTATTTTTTGTATCACTAATGACTAGTTTTAAGTCAGTATAACTGTTATTCAAAAAAGTTGAGTAAACAAGAAAAAGCTAGGGGAAATTGGCACTAAGTTTTTTTTTTGTTGTGAAGGCTTGAAATTTTTTACAGTGTGGGTGTGCATATGTTCAGCACATGTCACATGACATGTTGAGTCATGTCACACACCAAAGAGGTGATTAATGGCTCATATAAAAGTAGACACGTCTTAAGAATTTGTAGGTTATCGTGAGTATTTCTGTTTGTTATAAGTAATGAAGGTAAATAAGTATACCGGTTTTAGGTCACACTACTGATGTACAGCTTCTGTTATACTTTTAACTTCTGGTTAAGTCAGTAAAGATAAAGTTTCCATTTTCCAATTAAGAGTTTCTAGTTCTTTTCTTGTTGCATTCTTTCAAATAATAGAAGAGATATAATTAACCTACAATAGGAAAAACTGGATAGTCAACATTTTATAATGACACTTTTATTACATGTTCTTACTGAAACATATTTACTTGAACATACTGAAATACTGAATCATGAATCAAGAATGACTATGAAGTGTGGGTAGGTCTGAAGTGTATAGGAACTAATTGTGGTCAGATCAGAGCAACTCAACTTATTGGAGACCAGAAAGTTCCAGAACTAACAGCAAAGCCTGATAACGATGTGACTTCACCTTGAGTTTCCCTTTTATGTACTACACTGGTGAGCGTGACGTAACTGAAAGAAAAAAATACAACAGAATACAAAATATAGTCTAGTGGTAGCTGTATGTTTAAACATAATTATGAAAGCTGGCTATAGCAATTCCAGCTAGAATAAGATTACCAGATGTTTTCTAATTCAAACAATTATGAGAGATATCTATGATATCTCTGACAGAAAGTGGAAATATTTGGGCTAAGTTGTTTTAACCTGCTATTGTTGCTGAGATGGATAATAATGGATTATATCCATGCAGCTAATTATAATAGTGCTATTGTATCTTACAATACATATAATACTCTCAAACTTAGGTATGAGCAACACATATGTGTGGATTTATGATCAAAAGACTTAGGAAGAAACTCAGAGTTTTTGCAGAGTGAGTTACACAGACCTGGCCAGTGTGAGGAATGAGACTGATACTGAGCATCGTGAAGGGCTGAGGTATGGATAGGTATGGATATGGATAAAGAATTATAAGAAAAAATATAGAACATAATATTAATCCCTTATAAAACTAATAGAAGAATAGCATCTAGTGGTAGCTGTATGTCTAAACATGATTATGAAAATGTGCAATAGCAGCGTTTGCAGCTGGAATAAGATTACCAGAAGATATCTAATCCTGACCATGTCTTCCTTGTGCCCTAGAAGCATTCAATCCAGGTAAGCAAAAAACACCATTTATGTGATTATTTAAAACTAATAGATATATGATCCTATTTTACATTCAAATTCTTATTTAACAAATTGAATGGTAATTTAAAATGTATATGTTTTTTTTTTATAAATATTTCACATTTGTGTCAACTTCAGCAAGAACTGAGCAGACCAGGACCTTCAAACAACTACACTGTGAACTTGAGAAATGTCTGTAAGCCTGGTCCATGCAGGAAAAAGACTACGTTCAGGTTCAAAATACAACTGAGACGAGTTCCAGAAATTATTTAATCATTGATTCAGCAATCTTTCTTTTCTGTAAATGCTGCAAACTTCTATTAAAACAAGTATATAAATATTGAAAAGCATGAAAAAATATTTACAAAATGCCATGCTGAAATGCCTCAGTGTAATAATAATGACTGATATTATACTGATTTGTGAATGAGCATGATTTCTTTGGTGTACAATTTTATTTGCTTTATTACATTTATAAAGCTTATGAATGGTTTTCTTAACATGAATTTCAAATGAACAAAAGAAATACTTTTTTTGTTTGTAAAAAATAATGCTATGGGTGTTAAGAGATAGTGTGATTCTCAGTTCAGAATTTTTTTCAGTATTAGGATTCATGTAGTTTTCTAATAAAGAAAAAATATACTGAATGAAGGGGGGCACGGTGGCTTAGTGGTTAGCACGTTTGCCTCACACCTCCAGGGTTGGGGGTTCGATTCCCGCCGTGTGTGTGGAGTTTGCATGTTCTCCCCGTGCCTCGGGGGTTTCCTCCCCCGGTCCAAAGACATACATTGTAGGTTGATTGGCATCTCTAAATTGTCCGTAGTGTGAATGAGAGTGTGTGTGTGCCCTGTGATGGGTTGGCACTCCGTCCAGGGTGTATCCTGCCTTGATGCCCAATGACGCCTGAGATAGGCACAGGCTCCCTGTGACCCGAGTGTAGATCGGATAAGCGGTAGACAATGAATATACTGAATGAAAAATTTTACACATTTTTTTCAACACTCACATCTCTCCCACAGTTGCCTTAACTTTGGCTCCTTGCGACAGCTTTCCGTTCCATCCATTAGAATGATTTCTAGAAGTTCTTCCTTTGACAAAGGCAATCTTAAAGCTCAAGTTTAGTGTGGAGTAAAATTAATAAATAAGCAGAATGATGTCATGACCAACAACAGGACAACAAAATCCACTGACTTTTACGACATCTCACACTGAGATGTCTTCATGAATTATGAAGATCCTTAAGGAAAAGAAAAATAATTATGTAAATGTAATTATGTAAATGTAAACGTAATTAGAAATCATTATAAAAATAAAAATAAATATATATATATATATATATATACATATATATATATATATAATATATATATATATATATATATATATATATATATACATATATATATATATATATATATATATATATATATATATATATATATATATATATATATATATATATATAGAGTGGTGTGAAAAAGTGTCCTGATTTCTTATTTTTTTGCATGTTTGTCACACTTTAATGTTTCAGATAATCAAACACATTTAAATATTAGTCAAAGATAACACAAGTAAACACATCATGCAGTTTTTAAATGAAGGTTTTTATTATTAAAAGAAAACAAAATCCAAAACTACATGGCCCTGTGTGAAAAAGTGTTTGCCCCCTAAGCCTAATAACTGGTTGGGCCACCCTTAGCAGCAACAACTGCAATCAAGCGTTTTCCATAACTTGCAATGAGTCTGTTACAGCGCTGTGGAGGAATTTTGGCCCACTCATCTTTGCAGAATTGTTGTAATTCAGCCACATTGGCGGGTTTTCGAGCATGAACCACCTTTTTAAGGTCATGCCACAGCATCTCAATCGGATTGAGGTCAGGACTTTGACTAGACCACTCCAAAGTCTTCATTTTGTTTTTCTTCAGCCATTCAGAGGTGGACTTGCTGGTGTGTTTTGGATCATTTTCCTGCTGCAGAACCCAAGTCCGCTTCAGCTTGAGGTCACAAACAGATGGCCGGACATTCTCCTTCAGGATTTTTTGGTAGACAGCAGAATTCATGGTTCCATTTATCACAGCAAGTCTTCCAGGTCCTGAAGCAGCAAAACCATCCCAGACCATCACACTACCACCACCATATTTTACTGTTGGTATGATGTTCTTTTTCTGAAATACGGTGTTACTTTTACACCAGACGTAATGGGACACAGACCTTCCAAAAAGTTCAGTTTTTGTCTCGTCAGTCCACAGAGTATTTTCCCAAAAGTCTTGAGGATCATCAAGATGTTTTCTGGCAAAACTGAGACGAGCCTTTATGTTCTTTTTGCTCAGCAGCGGTTTTTGTCTTGGAACTCTGCCATGCAAACCATTTTTGCCCAGTCTCTTTCTTATGGTGGAGTCATGAATACTCACCTTAACTGAGGCAAGTGAGGCCTGCAGTTCTTTGGATGTTGTTGTGGGGTCTTTTGTGACCTCCTGGATGAGTTGTCGCTGCGCTCTTGGAGTAATTTTGGTCGGCCAGCCACTCCTGGGAAGGTTCTCCACTGTTCCATGTTTTCTCCATTTGTAGATAATGGCTCTCACTGTGGTTCGCGGCAGTCCAAAAGCTTTAGAAATGGCTTTATAACCTTTTCCAGACTGATAGATCTCAATTACTTTCTCTCTCATTTGTTTTTGAAATTCTTTGGATCTCGGCATGATGTCTAGCTTTTGAGGATCTTTTGGTCTACTTCACTTTGTCAGGCAGGTCCTATTTAAGTGAGTACTTGATTGTGAATAGGTGTGGCAGTAAGCAGACCTGGGTGTGGCTAGAGAAATTTAACTCTGGGTGTGATAAACCACAGGTAGGTTATGTTTTAACAGCGGGGGCAAACACTTTTTCACACAGGGCCAAGTAGTTTTGGATTTTGTTTTCCCTTAATAATAAAAACCTTCATTTAAAAACTGCATGATGTGTTTACTTGTGTTATCTTTGACTAATACTTAAATGTGTTTGATTATCTGAAACATTAAAGTGTGACAAACATGCAAAAAAATAAGAAATCAGGAAGGGGGCCAACACTTTTTCACACCACTGTATATATATATATATATATATATATATATATATATAATATATATATATATATATATATATATATTTAATTAATTAAATTAATTAATGTTTGCCTCACACCTCCAGGGTTGGGGGTTCGATTCCCGCCTCCGCCATGTGTGTGTGGAGTTTGCATGTTCTCCCTGTGCCTCTGGGGTTTCCTCCAGTTTCCTCCCCCCGGTCCAAAGACAATGGCATGTCTAAATTGTCCGTAGTGCGTGAGTGAATGAGAGTGTTTGTGGTTGCCCTGCGATGGGTTGGCACTCTGTCCAGGGTGTATCCTGCCTTGATGCCCGATGGTGCCTGAGAAAGGCACAGGCTCCCCGTGACCCGAGAATAGATCGGATAAGTGGTACAGACAATGAATGAATGAAATAAATAAAACATACAAAGAATGTCCAGTTGTTTTTGTGACAGCAGTACCACATGTCCAGTCCAGACTCCATTTCTGATTACTCTGGCATGCACATACAAAGACACACACACAAACACACACACACTCATCCATAAATAACCTGAACTCACATCTCCACAGTGTGAAGTCTGTTTGCAAATGTCACATTAGCCAGCTTAACAGGTTCTTGTGGAAACACAATGGATGAGGACTCATTAAAGCAACAAAAGAATGATTCACCTTTTGTTACTCATTGTCCTTCATTTTTTATTCCTGTATAATGCATTGAAATAAAATGAGACTTACATGCAGTATTGCAAACAGAACTTATTTTCCCTTGACAATTGGAAGCTTTTAAAATCCTTCATTTCAAATAGCTACATTTAATAGTCATTACAACACAACGTCATTACATGTGCAGTTATCTGTAATGAAGAACATTTCACTTGATTTTATTAGTATAAAACTGATTAAAACACATTTATTTAATAATTGAATTTTGACCTTTTCATGCATGACAGGCACGAAGCAAAAGCGGAGTATAAGAGTACGAGCAAAGATAAGATACGTTTGCAGGAACAGCTCTAAACATATATTCTCATTGTTTGGTCATTTAATAAACAGAGACCCTCACTTACAGACACTGAAGAGCTGGTTAATTACTGCTGGTTTATGCTTGTCTGATTTCAACTAGTGTTGAACAAGTGATGACATCTCAGTACAAGGTAGTCCGTGATTAAAATGATGGTTTAAGCCACAGACAGATGACAGGCTCAAGAGAAAGAAGTCTGAGTCCAGGAAGACTTTCACACAAGTCCCCCCTCACTCACATCACCTTTCAGTATACTGGAGGCAAAAGCCCAGTCTAATCTATCAAATTCCTTGTCTTTATCTAGAGTTCATGTGATGGGGGAAAAAATATGTATTTTATTCAAAAATGACAAAAGGAAATAAATACTTTTGTGATCAATTTGACAGACATGCATGGTTGGTGAAGCTTGACCGTTACACAAAAACACACCATGTTTCATACAAATGTTTCTGTCTTTAAAGCAAATGGTGATATCAAACCCATTCGTACTCTTTGAGATGCCCCAAGCGCTTGTTCATAAGGCTCTAAAATTTGAATAAATATATATGACCTTGCAGAATCAAATAGACTCTTACTGTGTACAGAGCTGACTTATTATTTAATTCTCAACTATTTAAACTGGCACTTTCATTTGTATATGAACAGTACATTGAGTAACCAGTTTTTCTACATATACCTAAGCCCTGCCCAAATTCTTTTCTTCAAATCACTACTTATAGTTGAGATAAAATCAAGTGCCAGACAGGAGCAAACAGCAGAAGGCACAGATCCATGAGGTAAAATACTTAAATAGAAAAATTTACTTTGTCATCATGTGATCTTGACTATTTTGAATATCTAAATTTTATTTCATGTAATGTTTTATAATTGATAGAAATACATTAATCATACTTTCTTTCTGTGGATTCTACAAGAGCCATTTTTCAACTTCTGCTGCTCTTGGTTTGTACGTGTTTTTAATGATATGACATACGTAGATGTGACATTGTACAATGACAGAAGATTATTTTAAGCATATTGGGTACAATAATCCAGAATAATTAAAGGTGTCAACCTCATTGGATTGACTTTTGCAGTCATTGCAGGTTGTAATACTGTGATATTGTAATGTACATAGCAGTTAATAAGTATACTGGTATTAGGTCACAATATTGATGCACTTTACCTCACATTTGTTAGCTGATTTTTTGTGTTTTTTTAATGGCCTGTATGAAAATCAACACTTTTTTCTGTTTACATTTGTACTATAAAATATCTGAGCAAGACTGGTGTGTAGTTTGGGTTGTTTTCAAGGCGAAGAGTGGGGAAATTGTATGCTTGACTACATGGGTGATAAAATGATTTCAGAGCTCCTCTGACAGAGAAACATTCTGGATAGCATTCTTTTTTTTTTGCCTGTTTGAAAATCAGCACTTTTTTCTGTTTACGTTTTTTACTATAAAATATCTGAACAAGATAAATTCTGCACATTTGACTAATCCTGATACTGTAACGCCACGCCAGCAGAGGGAGCCCTCTCTCGAGTACTGACTGTCTGCCGCTCCCTCTGCTTCATTGGTTACTTCCTGTTTGGTAGACATTTAAGCATGGCTATCCTCTCACTCATTGCGAAGTATTGCCAGTTTACCTGCCTTACCGAGCGTTCCGTATTGATTGTTTTGCTATCCTGTGTATGACCGTTGCCCGTTTGCTCTGTTTCTGCCTTTTGGATTACCCATTGTTTTGTTGCTTGGATTGGACTGCCTTATTGTGTACCTACCTTCGCCTGCCTCACGTTCACGTCTATTGCTTACTGATTTGGATTTGTTTCCTGTGGATTGCATTAAAACTCTGCATATGGATCCTAATGCCGCCTCAGCGTCTTTACAGATACATTGGTTATAGTTTGATTAAGACAATATCCCAAACAAAACATAGAAACTTTCTATTTCTCAACAAAGAAACCAGGTCCTGCTTCTTTATGTTTGGGGTTCATTTAAACCATAGAAAACTGTTAACTGACCTACAACAAGAAAAAATAGATAGTCCTTCAACTTCACTGTCAATGTTTATATCGAAGAGCAGTCATGCACCTGAGCCTTGACAGCTGATGATGATATTAGAGTGTACTGGGCATTATTAAAAACTTCAGTGTGAGTCAAATTAGCACTGAAAAGAAAGCATTAGAAGCATTACACTAAAACAGAATGAAATAAAACTGTCATGTTAAAAATAAATAAATTAATCAATGAAATAATGGATGAAGACTCCCCCGGTCCAAAGACATGCATTGTAGGTTGATTGGCATCTCTAAATTGTCCGTAGTGTGTGATTGCGTGAGTGAATGAGAGAGTGTGTGTGCCCTGCGATGGGTTGGCACTCCGTCCAGGGTGTATCCTGCCTTGATGCCCAATGATGCCTGAGATAGGCACGGGCTCCCCGTGACCCGAGAATAGATCGGATAAGCGGTAGACAATGAATGAATGAATAATGGATGAAGGAAAGCTGAAATACAACAAGAAGATTTTTTTTAAGGTGATAGTGTGAATAACTAGGAAACAACATTCTCTTCTATTATATAATGTGTTAGTATGTCCCAGTACTTGCATGCTCTTTTACTACACACTCAAATTTATGTGCTTGAAAAAAAAAAGCTGTAATGAAGCCCCTGAGGCAATAGATCTGGAATCCATGTGCAGAGTATTTATTAGAAAGCAAAGATAACAAATACAAAATGTAATCCAAGTTCATTGTCGGTTCAAACAATCAAAACTAGAATAGCAAAACACTGGCAAACAAATACAAGAATCATAAAAAGAGAATCAGAGACCAGGGAACAAAGCAAGGTCATACACTAACAGTGAACAATACTTTGCACGATGATATTGGTATACATGCTGCTTAAATATCTGTAGAACCCCGGAACTGACCTTGACCCAGAAGCAGTTCAATATTTGGCTGAGGGATCGCTCTGGTGGTTTTGAGAGGGCATTGTGGCTTGGGATGTTACACAAGCAACAATAACAAGTTTTGATTTTTCAAAAATCTAATTTTACAACTGACCAGTGACATATAAGTGAACTTACATTTTTCAGAATTTACTTGCATGGAATGACCAGACATGAAAGATATGTATGGTCAGTGATACCTCATTGGACTGAGCAAGGTGACACTGAGGTGAAAGAAGGAAATAACAAAGCAGGCTCAGTGGCTCAGTGTTTTGCAAATGTTCTAGTGATAAAAACAAATAGACCACAGGTGAACAATCTAAATCTGATGTGATTTAGTTAAGTTCCTTATCTATTTTTTCAGAGGCCAAAAATGGAATTTCCTCCTGTCTTTTTGTGTTTCCATGTTTAGCAATGAAGGTCTTTGTCAAGTCACACTCGACTCATATGAAAGTAAACACTCAAGGCTTTAAGAATTTGTATTTTGTTTTTATCTAGCCTACAAGGCGCAATACATTCATAGAAAAGTTTAAAAAACAAAAACCTGTTAGTTTTTTCTCCCACGCAAATGTTTCTTTAAAGTAAAGTAAATGGTTATATCAAACATATCATACATAGAAAATGATCAGTGTTCTGATAAATTTTATAACAGACTTGCGGTGATCAAATAATTACATTGTTTGTACTGATCGAAAATGGCTGAGAAGTTGATGCTAGCTAATTTACATGTCACATATATTTGAGTCTGACTCTGTTTTTGATAAAGCAGAACAAATGTTCATGTATTTAGAATTTAAAATCCAAAAATCCTTCAGGCTTGAAAAGTCCATGCCATAACATATGACAAACAAACACACAAATATGTGACCTGGTAGTATCGCATAGAATCTAACAAGAAAAAGAGTTTGAGTTAGAAATGTAGATTATGTCTACTTCAGTTATTTCAACTGGCACCTTAATTTTGATATGAATCATGGTACATTAAATAACCAGTTTTTCAACATATTCCTAAACCCTTTTCATATGCTTTTCTTTCAAATGTTTTTTTTTGTTTTTTAGCATTGAGACAATTAGTGTTGGACAGGAGCAAACAGCAGAAGGCACAGATCCATGAGGTAAAATATTTTAATAGAAAACTTTACTGTGTCATCATGTGATCTTGACTATTTTGAAAATCTAAATGATATTTTATGTAATGTTTTATAATTGATAGAAATACGTTAATCATACTTTCTTTCTGTGGATTCTACAAGAGCCATGTTTCGACTTCTGCTGCTCTTAGGTGAGTTGTACATGTTTTTAATGGCATGACATAGATGTGACATTGTACAATGACAGAAGATTATTTTAAGCATATTGGGTACAATAATCCTGAATAATTAAAGGTGTCAACCTCACTGGATTGACTCGGTCATTGCAGGTTGTAATCCTGTGATACTGTAATGTACATAGAAGTTGATAAGTATACTGGTATTAGGTCAAAATATTGATGCACTTTACCTCACAATCTTTAGCTGATTATTTGTTTTTTTAATTGCCTGTATGAAAATCAGCACTTTTTTCTGTTTACATTTGTACTATAAAATATCTGAACAAGATAAATTCTGCACATTTGACTAATCCTGATACATTGGTTATAGTTTGATTAAGACAATATCCCAAAGAAAACATAAAAACTTTCTATTTCTCAACAAAGAAACAAGAGTAGGTCCTGCTTCTATATGTTTGGTGTTCATTTAAACCATAGAAAACTGCTAACTGACTTACAAGAAGAAAAACTGGATGTCATATTTTCAAAATGACACATTTATTTCATGTTGTAACAGTCTCTCTGTCAGTTTCAGTATGGCAGGGTCAGAGATTACTCACAGTTGCTCACGCATTTCAGCCTAACATCTGACATCGGTTGTTTTCGAGGCGAAGAGTGGGGAAATTGTATGTTGCTTGACTACATGGGTGATAAAATGATTTCAGAGCTCCTCTGACAGAGAAACATTCTGGATGGCATTCTTTTGCCTCAGCCTCAAAATCTATCCCTGCTGAAGGATTTCATACAAACTACAATATGAATACAGTGCTCACTTAGCCTTAAACAAAAGACAACTTCACATGCACATGAGCGGTGACAGCTGATTGTGATATTAGAGGGTCCTGGGCATCAAATTAGCACCGTAAAGAAAGCATTAAATTGCATTACAAGCATTACAATACAACAGAATGAAATAAAAGTGTCATTCTGAAATCCATGTGTCATGCTAAAAATGAATAAATTAACCAATGAAATAATGGCAACAACGCAAACAACAATGACAAGCTTTAATTTTTCAAATTCAAATTTTGCAACTGACCAGTGACATAAAAACAGAACTTACATATTACAGAATTTATTTGTTCTGTATATGGAAGAAGAAAATGAAAAATATAAAAATATAAAATAAAAAAAAAATGTATAGACGATATGTGGCCGAGAATAATGCACATATCTGCAGTTGTATATACGTTATTTGTTTGTGATGCCATTCAATAAATTCCTATTAAATCACTAAAAAGACACCTCATGAGTGCAAGTATGCAAGTTATTTAATTGAGCATGTAAAATTAGCTTAATTTACAAAATCAAGGCTTCAGTGGCCTCAAGTTATATTCACCATGTAAAACTGGTATTGTGTCTTTCGCAGTGTTTTTCAGCCTTGCTGTCTGCCTCCATCATCAGTATCACTTTATTAATAAGAATAAGACCTGGTTCGAAGCACAGAAATACTGCAGAGAGAATTATGTTGATTTAGTCTCTATTAGTAACACTGAAGAGGACTTGGCCCTTACAAACGTAATCGGCATCTGGAAGAACAGGCGAACCTGGATTGGACAGTACAATGATCTGAACAGTTGGAAATGGTCTCTGGATGATGATTCTTTCTATAAGGAGTGGGGGAGAAGCTTTAGAAACTGGTATATACAGAAACCAAGAGACTGGTATGGAATTAGTTTGTGTGTGTATTTATGGTATTCTGATGGAGTTTGGTGGGAGGCCTCTTGTTCCCTAACACGTCCGTTCATTTGCTTTGATGGTGAGTACAGCAGTTAATGTTTGTATATACAGTGGTTTGAAAAAGTGTTGGCCCCCTTCCTGATTTCTTATTTTTTTGCATGTTTGTCACACTTACATTTCAGATAATCAAACACATTTAAATATTAGTCAAAGATAACACAAGTAAACACATCATGCAGTTTTTAAATGAAGGTTTTTATTATTAAAAGAAAACAAAATCCAAAACTACATGGCCCTGTGTGAAAAAGTGTTTGCCCCTAAGCCTAATAACTGGTTGGGCCACCCTTAGCAGCAACAACTGCAATCAAGCGTTTTCCATTACTTGCAATGAGTGTTACAGCACTGTGTAGGAATTTTGGCCCACTCATCTTTGCAGAATTGTTGTAATTCAGCCACATTGAAGGGTTTTTGAGCATGAACCACCTTTTTAAGGTCATGCCACAGCATCTCAATCGGATAGAGTCAGGACTTTGACTAGGCCACTCCAAAGTCTTCTTTTTTTTTCCTTCAGCCATTCAGAGGTGGACTTGCTGGTGTGTTTTGGATCATTGTCCTGCTGCAGAACCCAAGTTCAATTTTTGTCTCGTCAGTCCACAGAGTATTTTCCCAAAAATCTTGGGGATCATCAAGATGTTTTCTGGCAAAACTGAGACGAGCCTTTATGTTCTTTTTGCTCAGCAGCGGTTTTCATCTTGGAACTCTGCCATGCAAACCATTTTTGCCCAGTCTCTTTCTTATGGTGGAGTCATGAACACTCACCTTAAACTGAGGCATGCAGTTCTTTGGATGTTGGTGTGGGGTCTTTTGTGACCTCCTGGATGAGTTGTCTCTGCGCTCTTGGGGTAATTTTGGTCGGCCGGCCACTCCTGGGAAGGTTCTCCACTGTTCCATGTTTTCGCCATTTGTAGATAATGGCTCTCACTGTGGTTCGCGGCAGTCCCAAAACTTTAGAAATGGCTTTATAACCTTTTCCAGACTGATAGATCGGTAGGTTTGTGACCTCAAGCTGAAGCGAACTTGGGTTCTGTAGCAGGACAATGACCCAAAATACACCAGCAAGTCCACCTCTGAATGGCTGAAGAAAAACAAAATGAAGACTTTGGAGTGGCCTAGTCAGTCCTGACTCCAATCCGATTGAGATGCTGTGGCATGACATTAAAAAGGTGGTTCATGCTCGAAAACCCTACAATGTGGCTGAATTACAACAATTCTGCAAAGATGAGTGGGCCAAAATTCCTCCACAGCGCTGTAACAGACTCATTGCAAGTTATCGAAAACGCTTGATTGCTGTCACACTTTACCAAGGAGGAGGACCGAGAGGAAGCAGGTAAGTGCAGAGTAGACTTTAATTATTAAACACACGGTAAAAATAATGAAACTGAAATGGCGCACAAATACAAGAAACTGAACAAACAAGCTAAAGTGAATAACTGCAGTAGAAATTTAACAAAGTCCCAAGGGGAAAAAGCACAGCGCACCGTCATGAAGAGAAATCTCTGAGGAAGCAACCATAATATTAGCCAACAACTGAGTGGAGTGAGGGAGCTAAATAGTGCGCTGGTAATTGGGTGCTGGTGACAGTGCTAGTACTCCGGTGATTGGGGGCGTGGTTGAGTGGCTGTGGTCGGTGTATCCATGACAATTGCAATTGTTGCTGCTAAGGGTGGCCCAACCAGTTATTAGGCTTAGGGGCAAACACTTTTTCACACAGGGCCATGTAGTTTTGGATTTTGTTTTCCCTTAATAATAAAAACCTTCATTTAAAAACTGCATGATGTGTTTACTTGTGTTATCTTTGACTAATATTTAAATGTGTTTGATTATCTGAAACATTAAAGTGTGACAAACATGCAAAAAAAATAAGAAATCAGGAAGGGGGCCAACACTTTTTCACACCACTGTATGTGTATATATGTATATTATGTGAATTGCTTTAAATTCATTACACATTCTCTGTAAAAAAAAAATACAGGTTTCCAACATTTCATTTGTCTCTTTTAGGCAGAATGAATGCCAGTGAAAGATATGTCCCGGTTTATCATGACATGAATTGGACTGAAGCTCAGAGATACTGCAGAGAGCATTACACAGACCTGACCAGTGTGAGGAACGACACTGAAAACCAGAAGATTAGATCAGTGTTTAATAATACGGATTATTCAAGTTTTTGGATTGGCCTGTACAGAACCAGGTCTTGGTCAGATAAAAGCAACTCTTCTTTCAGCAACTGGAAACCTGGACAACCAAATAATTACAGACAAAATAAATCCTGTACTGCTGTGTCATTTAATGATTCTGGGAAATGGACAGATGAAAACTGCAGTGAAGCTTTTCCATTCCTCTGTTACAGCAGTGAGTAGATTTCTGTTCTGTGTCTATCTACAGTGCCAATTTTCACACTTGCTCTTAATGAAACAACTTATAATGTAATTTGTCAAAATAATGAGCATAACAACTAATATTTGTGTTATCATACTCTAGCATTGCCATCATTACCCTCTCATCAGTATCACTTTGTTAATGAGAATAAGACCTGGACTGAAGCACAGAGATACTGCAGAGAGAATTATACTGACCTGGCTACTGTCGATACCATGGAGGAAATGAACACACTTCTTAACACAGTTAATAGCAGCTACTCAGGTTTAGCCTGGATTGGACTCTATGGTGATGAGAACAGCTGGAGATGGTCTCTGAATGATGATGCATTTTACCAGGAGGGAGAGAGAGACTTCAGAGGATGGGAACATCAACCTGATAACCACAATGGAAATGAGCTGTGCGTTTATATTAGATCTGATGGAGAATGGTCTGATGGAGACTGTAGAGCACATTTAACATTTGTTTGCTATGATGGTAAGAATATTTAATCAATTTATGATGATTGACTGTGTAATTATCGGTTTAGGTGTTATTGAGCACATTTATCTTTTCAGGAAAGAATGCAATAGAAAATTACATGTGGATAAACCAGCCAATGCCTTGGACAAAAGCTCAGCGTTACTGCAGAGAGCATTACACAGACTTGGCCAGTGTGAGAAATCAAACAGATAATCAAAGAATTTTAAACATTACAGTTGGCACTGTGGCTTGGATTGGTTTATATAGGACCAGACTCTGGTCAGACAAACAGGAATCCACATATGAAAATTGGAGACCAGCTATCAGTAAACAGCCAGACAATGGTTTATATGCTGAGTGGGAATACGCTAATCAGCACTGTACTGCTATCTCATTCAGAGATTCAGGCCATTGGACAGATGAGAACTGCTTAGCCACATTCCCTTTTATCTGCTATAACAGTGAGTTCATCTAATCAGCCTTTATTCTTTATTTATTACACAGTATGAATTTTTATCCAGTCTAACTATATAAATTGCACAAACATTTATTTATCATTATACCATTTAGATTTATATGCTATATATATCCAAAGTATGTGGACACCTGACCATCACACTCAAATTTGGGTGTAAACTGTTGCCAAAAAGTTATTCAAAGATTTCTGTTTACCAGAGCAAAGGGTTATAGTCCAAAACTTGTTCAGCCTGGCATTGCCTTTGATAATGTCGCAGGTTCTATGAAGAAATGGTTTGGCAAGGTTTGAGTGGAAGAAATCCAGTGTCCTTCACAGAACCCTGAGCTCAACCCCACTGAACACCTCTGGGATGAATTAGGAAGCTGCCTGAATGCCAGACCTGTTCACCTATCATCACTGCCTGATCTCAATCATGTTCTTGTAGCTGAATGGATAGAGCAGGAAAAGGAAGCTGGTAGTTTTGATGTGGGATGATCAGTAAGGACATATGGGTGTGATGGTCAGCATATACTTTTGTGGTGAAAAACATTCATTAAGGGTTTCATTTACTACTACTAAAAAAAAAAAACTTTCACCCTCCAATCCCAACATCAAGCATTTCATAACTTTCCACAGGAATGTTCAAACTGATATGTGCAAATTTTTAGCTGTTCACAGTCATTTGTGTTCACAGGTCATAGGATTTTCGCTTACATAAATGTTTGAACTTATACCTGCATGAATTTTATATGTACATCTACATAATAACAGCAATAAAAACACATGGAAACTAACTTTGTGATTTATAAGACACAACCTAAATAAAATCTCTTAACCTTTGATTGTTTGTCTTTAATGCATATCTAAAACAATTTTAGCCACTTTAAAAAGTATTTTGTTTATTCACAACAATATTTGCATTTAAAATGTTGATTATCTGCAAAAAAAAAAATTTCATAATGTTTGTCCTTTAAAGAATTCTGCACAGGATCATCATGCACCCTCCATCAGTACCACTTTGTTAATGAGAAAAAGACCTGGACTGAAGCACAGAGATACTGCAGAGAGAATTACACTGACTTGGCCACCATTAATAACATGGAGGAAATGAACTCACTCCTTAACACAGTGAATGGAATCTACTCAGGTTTAGCCTGGATTGGATTGTATGATGATCTGAACAGCTGGAAATGGTCTCTGGATGATGATTCTTTCTACAAGAATGGAAAAAGAGAATTTAGAAGCTGGTATAAAAACAAACCAAGGAACTGGAATGGAGAAAATTTCTGTGTATATTTTACAGTTTATGATGCAGTGTGGCGGGAGGCCTCTTGTTCTACAACACTTCCATTCATGTGTTTTGATGGTGAGCACAGCAGATGTAGATTTGTTAAAGGAAATTAACAAAATGATTCTAGCTTAAATATACTACACAAACTGTATCACCTTCTGTTTCAGACAGTGTGAATGCCAGTGAGAGATATGTCCCAGTTTATCAGCACATGAACTGGACTGAAGCTCAGAGATACTGCAGAGAGCATTACACAGACCTGACCAGTGTGAGGAATGAGACTGAGAACCAGAAGATCAGATCATTATTAGCTGATAAAAAGAAATTAGATGATAATCATTATTATAATTACCATGGTGATAATTATTATTTTCATTATTATTATGACTATTATATGCATAAACCTTTTTGGATTGGCCTGTACAGAACCAGGTCTTGGTCAGACCAAAGCAACTCTTTTTTCAGCAACTGGAAACCTGGACAACCAGATAATTATAGCCAGAATGAATCCTGTACTGCTGTGTCATTTAATGATGATGATTATTATGGGAACTGGACAGATGAAAACTGTGTTCAAGCTTTTCCATTCCTCTGTTACAGCAGTGAGTAAATTTCTGTTATATCATGAATAAAACTAACAAAGCACTTTTAAATATGAACTGTACAGTGTTTATTGATAGTAGCAATAGTGTTAATAGTACAGATATTCTTTCTTTACTTTTACTTACTAAAGAAAAAACAACTGTTTCTTTAGCAATGTCCTCCAACTCCTCTCATCAGTACCACTTTGTTAATGAGAATAAGACCTGGATTGATGCACAGAGATACTGTAGAGAGAATTACACTGACCTGGCTACTGTTGATAACATGGAGGAAATGAACACACTTCTAAATACAGTAAATGGCAGCTACACAGGTTTAGCCTGGATTGGACTTTATGATGATGTGGACAGCTGGAGATGGTCTATGGATCACGATGCTTTCTACCAGGAGGGAGAGAGAGACTTCAGAGGATGGGAACATCAACCTGATAACTACAATGGAAGCGAGATGTGTGTTTCCATGGAGAATGGAGGGGAATGGTTTGACAAGCCTTGTACTGACAGAAAGTCATTTGTTTGCTATAATGGTAAGCTCTGTCAGGAAGTGTAATTATTTGGGCTCAGTTGTTTTAACCTGCTATTGTAGTTGATATGGATAATGATCGATAATAACCATAGAGTTAATTATAATACTGCTATTGTACACATCTTTATAATAATCTCAATCTTAGGTATGAACAACACATATGTGATGATTTATGATCATGGGAAGACTTGGGAAGAAGCTCAGAGCTTTTGCAGAATGAATTACACAGACCTGGCCAGTGTGAGGAATCAGACTGAACTACAGCAAATACTGAGCATCGTGAAGGGCTATGAGGTATGGATAGGTCTGTATAGGAACCGATTATGGTCCGATCAAAGCAACTCAACCTTTACATATTGGAGACCAGAGAGTCCAGAACCAACAGCAGAACCTGATAATGGTGTGTATTCACCTGGACAACGTGGAAATCAACACTGTACAGCTGTGGATCATTCTGGCCGATGGACAGATGAAAACTGTTTTGCTAGTTTCCCTTTTATCTGCTATACTGGTGAGTGTGATGTTATTGAAAGAATTATAATAAAAATATATAACATAATATTAATCCTTTATAAAACTAATAGAAGAATAGCATCTAGTGGTAGCTGTATGTCTAAACATGATTATGAAAATGTGCAATAGCAGTGTTTGCAGCTGGAATAAGATTACCAGAAGATATCTAATCCTGACCATGTCTTCCTTGTGCCCTATAGCAGCATTCAATCCAGGTAAGCAAAAAACACCATTTACATGATTATTTAAAACTAATAGATATATGATCCTATTTTACATTCAAATTCTTATTTAACAAATTGAATGGTAATTTAAAATGTATATGTTTTTTTTTTTGTTGTTGTTGTTTTTTTTATATATATAAAGTTTACATTTCTAAATATCACTTTATTGGTTGATCAATTTCACTGCTAATGAAAATCTATTAAACTGTCAGTTTAAAGGGCTGGTGCTGATGTTATGTTATTAAATATTACAATATGGTTCTTTTGTAGATAATGTATAACAGTTTATGCAGCAAATTGTTGACCAAAATGAGTATACCTAAAAGGAGTATACATTTACATTGTATGAAATGTGGCTTCTGTGTATGTAAATGAGTTGTTCAGTATGTACAGCATTTATATAAATATTTCACATTTTTGTCAGCTTCAGCAAGAACTGAGCAGACTGGGACCTTCAAGCAACTACACTGTGAGCTTGAGAAATGTCTGTAAGCCTGGTCCATGCAGGAAAAAGACTACGTTCAGGTTCAAAATATAACTGAGACGAGTTCCAGAAATTATTTAATCATTGATTCAGCAATCTTTCTTGCTGAAATGCCTCAGTGTAATAATAGAAGTTGCTTTTGGCTGCTCCCTGTTCGGGGTCGCCACAGCGGACCAACTGGTCCGCACAACAACTTGGGAAATATTTTACACCGGATGCCCTTCCTGACGCAGCCCTCCCATTTTTCCGGGCTTGGGACCGGCACTGCATCCAGTGGCTGGAGTTGAGGCATTGGCTGGGAATCGAACCCGGGCCTTCCGCATGATGGGCGAGAACCCTACCACTGAGCCACCAATGCCCCCCCCTCAGTGTAATAATAATGACTGATATTATACTGATTTGTGAATGAGCATGATTTCTTTGGTGTAAAATTTTATTTGTTTTATTACATTTATAAAGCTTATGAATGGTTTTCTTAACATGAATTTCAAATGAACAAAAGAAATACTGTTTTTGTTTGTAAAAAATAATGCTATGGGTGTCAGAGATAGTGTGTGATTTTCTTTTTATTATTGTTTTCAGTATTGGCGTTCATGGAGTTAAGCAACATGTGAAATGTTCTAATTTACATGATGGGTGACACCAAGCTGTTCAAATAGGAAAACTGGGTTTATGTTCTTTAAAAATATTGATTATTTTTTATTGAGAATTCCTGTGCAGCACCTTGGTGCAGCGAAACCAAGGCGGCCTCATAGCTTCCAGCTCCTTATTGGTGTGGATGTGATGACATTGTTTTAATAGCTTTATATAAAAAGATTATGCAGGTGTCTTAAAAGTCTCCATACATATAGAGGAAATTAACATTCATTCATTCATTGTCTACCGCTTATCCGAACTATACTCGGGTCACGGGTGGCCTGTGCCTATCCCAGGTGTCATTGGGCATCAAGGCAGGATACACCCTGGACGGAGTGCCAACCCATCACAGGGTACACACACTCTCATTCACTCACACACTACAGACAATTTAGAGATGCCAATCAACCTACCATGCATGTCTTTGGATTGGGGGAGGAAACCGGAGTACCCAGAGGAAACCCCCGAAGCACAGGGAGAACAGGCAAACTCCACGCACGCACGCACGCACGCACGCACGCACGCACGCACGCACGCACGCACGCACGCACGCACGCACGCACGCACGCACGCACGCACGCACGGTGGAGGCGGGAATCGAACCCCCAACCCTGGAGGTGTGAGGCAAACATGCTAACCACTAAGCCACCGTGCCCCCCCCACGAAATTAACATTTGTTAGCAAAATGTAACGGAACATCCGTTACATGACTGCCATTTTTTTTTACACCCACATCTCTCGCAGAGTTATCTTAACTTT
Source organism: Hemibagrus guttatus (assembly GCA_033459395.1). Taxonomy (NCBI): domain Eukaryota; kingdom Metazoa; phylum Chordata; class Actinopteri; order Siluriformes; family Bagridae; genus Hemibagrus; species Hemibagrus guttatus. The sequence continues at coordinate 4,459,556 of JAUCMX010000014.1, read as the reverse complement.
GGCTCCTTGCGACAGCTTCCCGATCTCATCCATGAGGTAAATTCTTCCTTTGACATCTGAAAAATAAGTTACAATATATATTAAGATTTTGAAGGACATTTTTCTATAAAGTGCTATTTTGTCCAGACTTTTTCAACACTCTGTATAAGTGAGATCATCTTCTTACAGGAACCTAACCATAGCATTATATATTTTTCTAGAGTAAATGACACTTTTTACATCCCAACAGATGGCGGTCAAGTTGTTGCTTTAGTGTGAGTGGAGTGTTCAATAAATCACTAAATTCATCTAAAATTAATAAATAAGCAGAGCAATGTCATGACCATCGACGGGACAACAAAATCCATTGACTTTTACAACAACATCTCACACTGACAAAAAATACATTAACAGATATTATATAGAATTGCATTAAATTTGTGTTTTGAAAAAGTCAACCATCTGATCCAGCACACTAATAGTGAAACAGTGTAAATTCAACCCACTTTAGATTCCCATAAAGCATCAAAGAATGGTTCAAATGTTTTAAAAAAAGGACCAAGTTTATCCCAAGTCTCAACTAGATTTAAAATATTATAGTAGGTTTGTACTAAGCATTTACAAGCATTTACTGACAGCAGACAGATGACAGGATCAAGAGAACCCAAAAATCTGATAAGCTACTACCAAGATGTGGGGGGCAACTAATCCAGGAAGACTTCTGTTCTTTCACAGAAGTCCCCCCAATCAGTGATGCTTGATTGAACTGAGCAAAGTTACACTGAAGTCAAAGAAGTAAATAAAAAAAAAAAGCAGGCTCAGTGCTTCAGTGTTTTGCAAGTGTCCTAGTGATAAAAACACTAGGACCAGAGGTGAAAAATCTAAAATCAGAGGCGATTTAGATAAATTCCTTAATTCTTTTTCCAAGAAGCCAAAAAATGTTGTGTCCCTGTTCAGCATTGAATCTCGTTGTCATGCCACACCTAAAGAAATGGCTCATATGAAAGATGACACTCAGGGTTTTAAGGATTTTCTCACAAGTTTCTCATAAGTATTTCTGTTTACCTACTAGTAGCAATATAATCAAAGAAAAGTTCCAAAAAGACAAAAACTGTTTTTTGTCACACAAATGTTTCGATCTTAAAAAGTAAATAGTGGTATCAAACCCATTTCTGCTCTCTGAGATGCCCCAAGTGTATTGAAGGTGTTATCTTCAACCAATAAAATTCTGTGTAAGAAGGTAAAAATGTTTCACAATGAAAGTCAACAGTATTCTGAGTAATTGTATATCAGACTGGCGAGATCAAAGAAATAATTAGTTTACACTGAAAAGTCAATTTGTGTACTGGTGTACTGGTAGAAATGGGGTCATGCTAGCTAATGAACATAGCAACTGAATAGGATTCTGACTGTGATTCTGATAAAGTAGAACAAATGCTCAAAAATCCTTCTGGCTTTAAAAGTCTCTGCCATAACTTATGACAAACACACAAATATTATGTTGCCTGGCAGCATCACATAAAATCATACTGAGTGAAGTAAAGACTGTAATTATGAATAATTTCTATTTTAATTACTTTAACTCACACCTTCATTGTGAGATGAATCCTGCTGCATTCATTAACCAGTCTTTCTACATATTCCTAAGCCCTTCCCATATGCTTTTTCTTCACAATCCATATTTAGCACATATTAAGTAACAGACAGGAGCAAACAGCAGACAGCACACATCCTAGAGGTAAAATATTTTAATAGAAAACTTCACTAATATGGCATCATATGACATTGGCTGTTTTGACCTTAGAAACATAATTCAATATCATCTTTCATAACTGATATAAATATATTCATTGTCTACTGCTTATCTGATCTATTCTTGGGTCACGGGGAGCCTGTGCCTATCTCAGGCATCATTGGGCATCAAGGCAGGATACACCCTAGACGGAGTGCCAACCCATCGCAGGGCACACGCACACGCACACGCACACGCGAGGAGCCAGTCAACCTACAATGCATGTCTTTGGACCCGGGGAGGAAACCGGAGTGCCCGGAGGAAACCCCCAAGGCACAGGGAGAACATGCAAACTCCACACACACATAGCGGAGGCGGGAATTGAACCCCCAACCCTGGAGGTGTGAGGCAAACGTGCTAACCACTAAGCCACCGTGCCCCCCCCCGATATAAATATATACTATACTTATTATATATACTGAAAATATTATGTATACTTTCTTTCTGTGTATTCTCCAAGAGCCATGTTTCGACTTCTCCTGCTATTGGGTGACTTGTATTACATCTGTGGATTATAAATTTATATAAGAAGGTTTTCACAATATGATGAAGATTGCACATTGTACTATTTCAGGAGATTATTTCAAGCTTAATGGGTACATGATTGAAGCAAAATAAGGAAAGATGTTAACCTCCCTGGTTTGACTTGGTCATTGCAGGTTGTAATACTGTGATATCGTAATCTTCTTCTTCTATTGGCTTTTCCCTTCAGGGGTCGCCACAGCGAATCATCTCTCTCCACCTATCCTTATCTTCTGCATCCTCAACACTTGCACCCACTAGCTTCATATCCTCATTTATTCCATCCATATACCTACTCTTTGGCCTTCCTCTTTGCCTCCTGCCTGGCAGCTCAATGTCCAACATTCTCCTACCAATATACTCACTCTCCCTCCTCTGAACATGTCCAAACCATCTTAATCTGGTCTCCCTAACTTTGTCCCCATATGTCCAACATGAGCTGTCCCTCTGATGTACTCGTTCCTAATCCTGTCCAATCTTGTCACTCCCAAAGAGAACCTCAACATCTTCAGCTCTGCTACCTCTAGCTCTGACTCCTAGACACTCCAGACCTCCACCAGGATGTCATCAGGACCAACTGCCTTTCCACTTTTCATCCTCTTCAAAGCCTTCCTGACTTCATCCTTTCTAATCTTATCTACTTTCTGTTCCACAGAGTTCACCCCTTCTACTCTTTTTTCCCTCTCATTTTCCTCATTCATCAGCTCCTCAAAGTACTCCTTCCATCTCCTCTGTACACTCTCCTCACTTGTGAGCACCCTTCCATCTCTATCCTTAATAACTCTAACTTGCTGCACATCCTTCACATCTCAATCCCTCTGCCTAGCTAACCTGTACAAGTCCTTCTCTCCTTCTCTAGTGTCTAACCTAGTGTACAACTCGTCATATGCCTTCTGCTTGGCCTTAGACACCTCCCTCTTCACTCTGCGCTGTAACTCCTTGTATTCCTGTCTATTCTCTTCAGTCCTGTCCATGTCCCACTTCTTCTTGGCTAGCCTCTTCCTCTGGATACTATCCTGAACCTCCTCATTCCACCAACAAGTCTCCTTATCTTCTTTCCTCCTTCCAGATGACACACCCAGCACCTTTCTCCCTGTCTCCCTGATCACTTCTGCTGTAGCTTCAAAGTCATCTGGCAGCACTATCTGACCACCCAGAGCCTGCCTCAACTTCTGTCTAAATTCCTCACAACATTCCTCCTTTTTCAGCTTCCACCACTTGGTTTTCTTCTCTATCTCTATCTTTGACCTCTTCTTCTTACAGACCATCAAAGTCATCCTACACACCACCATCCTATGCTGTCTGGCTACACTCTCTCCCACTACCACTTTACAGTCACTAATCTCTTTCAGATTGCCTCTTCTACATAGGATGTAGTCTACCTGTGTTCTCCTACCTCCACTCTTGTAAGTCACTCTATGCTCCTTCCTCTTCTGAAAATAAGTGTTAACCACAGCCATGTCCATCTTGTTAGCAAAGTCCACTATCATCTGTCCTTCTAGGTTCCTTTCCTTAACTCCAAACTTGCCCATCACCTCCTCATCACCTCTGTTCCCCTCACCAACATGTCCATTAAAATCCGCTCCTATCACCACTCTGTCACCCGTGGGAATACTCTCCATCACCTCATCTAATTCACTCCAGAATCTCTCTTTCTCCTCTAACTCACAACCTACCTGTGGGGCATAACCACTAACAACATTCAACATCACCCCTTCAATCTCTAACTTCAGACTCATCACCCTGTCTGACACTCTCTTCACCTCCAGAACATTCCTCACAAACTCCTCCTTCAGGACCACACCTACCCCATTTCTCTTACTATCCACACCATAATAAAACAGCTTGAATCCTGCTCCTATACTACGAGCCTTGCTACCCTTCCACCTGGTCTCCTGTACACACAGTATATCCACCTTCCTTCTCTCCATCATATCAGCCAGCTCTCTACCTTTCCCTGTCATAGTATCAACACTCGACTTGTACTGACAAGTCATAGGATTTTTATGAATGTAAATATTTGTATATTATCTCCATAATTAATGGAATGAAAACACAGAAATAATTTTGTTTGATTTGTAAGACAACATCTAACTTAAATAAAATCTCTCAACCTTTGATACATTGTCTTTAAAGCATATCCAAAACTATAAAACATCATAGCAGCTTTAATGAGAATAAGACCTGGACTGAAGCACAGAGATACTGCAGAGAGAATTATGTTGATTTAGGTGATGATTATGATGATTTGGACAGCTGGAGATGGTCTCTGGATGATGATGCTTTTTACCAGGAGGGAGAGAGAGACTTCAGAGGATGGTCCCATCAACCTGATAACTACAATGGAAATGAGATGTGTGTTTCCATGGAGCATGGAGGGAAGTGGTATGACAGGCGTTGTACTGACAGAAAGTCATTTGTTTGCTATAATGGTAAGCTCTGTCAAAAAGTGGAAACATTTGGTCTAAGTTTTTTAACTTGCTATTGTAACTGATATGGACAATAATGGTTAATAATCATACAGCTAATTATAATACACTCATTGTTTCTTTATAATATTCTCAACCTTAGCTATGAACAACACATATGAGTGAAGGGCTATGAGGTATGGATAGGTCTGTATAGGAACCGATTATGGTCCGATCACAGGAACTCAACCTTTACATATTGGAGACCAGAGAGTCCAGAACCATCACCAGAACCTGATAATGGTGTGTATTCACCTGGACAACGTGGAAATCAACACTGTACAGCTGTGGATCATTCTGGTTGATGGACAGATGAAAACCGTTTGTCCAGTTTCCCTTTTATCTGCTATACTGGTGAGTTGATCTCCTATTTTAATTAATTTAAAGAATAATAAACAAAAATAATAATATTAATCCAATATAAGAATAATATAAAATACAATCTAGTGGTAACTGTATGTCTAAACATAATTGTGAAAGTTGGCAATAGTAATGTTTGCAGTTGGAATAAGAATATCAGATGTTTTCTAATCCTAAACGTGTCTTCCTTGCCTTCTAGCATTCACTCCAGGTACGCAAAGACACTATTTATGTGATTATATAAAATTAATAGCGATATACAGTATATTATCTTATTTTGCATTAAAATTCTTAGTTTAAGTCTAAGTGAATGCTGATTATTTTTTTATTCTGTAAATTTATACAGTTCTGAATTTTAATTTATTGGTTGTAATAAACACTTTTATCTCAGGTGCTGTGATGGGACTGAGAATGAAAGTCATGACCAATGAAAATCTGTTAAACTCTCAGATTAAAAGGCTGGTGCTGATGGAAGTAAGTAAACTTTCCTAATATGATGTCTTCCTTTATGATGTCTAATTTGATATCTTCCTTTGTATTTTATCATCAAATGTTATTCTATTTTTGTTTTGTTTTTTTGTTTTTTTGTAGATGATGTAGAACAATTTATGTAGCAAAAGAAATATTGTTGTCCAAAATGAGTATATATAAAAGAATTATAAATTAAATTATAAATATTGGATGAGATATGGCTTAAAGGGTTTTACAAAATTTCTGCAATTATATAAATATTTCACATTTTTGTCAGCTTCAACAAGAATTGAGCGGACTTGGACTTTCAAGCAACTACACTGTGAATGTGAGAAACATCCGTAAGCTCGGAAAAAGGAAAAAGGCTACATTCAGGTCCAAACTATAACTGAGATAAAGTCCAGATTTTGCGGTGATTTATCTTTTTCTTATGCATTTACTTAGCAATCTTTCTTTCCCAGAGCAGTTGGGAATGCTGTTGAGTTCTATTAAGATATTTGAAGATATTTGAGTAAATATATTTACAAACCTTGAAATGCCTCCTGAAATATCTTATTATTAATAACAATCATTGGAATTATACTGATCTGTGATTGAGCATGATTTTTTGGTGTAATATTTTATTTGGTTTATTACATTTATAATACTTATGAATGGTATTCTAAAAATGAATTTCAAATGAACAAAAGAAACACTGTACTTCTTGTGCAAAATATTGCAATGAGCGTTAAGGGATACTATGTGCTTTTCATTTATTACTAGTTTTCAGTACTGGGATTCATGTAGTTTTGGTTGTTCTGATTAAATCCTGATTAAAGGTCAATCTAATAAAAAACTTTGAATCAAAGGACATGTGACATATTTTGTGTTGGGTGAAGTAATGCTATTCAGACAGGAAAATATGTTTCTTATTGTTTTAAAATACAGTTTATATTATTTTTTTTAATGAGAAGTCCAGTGCAGCACTGTGGTGCAGGGCAACCAAGTAATTAATGTAAAATTAATAAATAAGCAGAATAATGTCATAACCAAGTACGGGACGACAAAATCACTGACATTTTATCACAACATCCCACAACATTATTAGGTTTAAATGTATAAAGTTCTAAATTGGACCACGTTTAGCCCAAGTCACAATTAATTCAAAGCTGTCAGTTTATGAAAATCAAAACAAATTATAAACAAAAACAAAACTGTAGATGGCCGCCAGTTAGTGTCATGGAGGTGGAAGTTCTGTTACCGCAATCAAGCTCACAGCATTCACACTGCAAACCTACAGAAAAGGAAACCAAAGTATAAAGTGACCAAACCCCCGCACGACCCCAACCACCTCACCACCAACATCTACACAGTGTGGACACCCTGGCGACCACTGCTGTTTTAAAAGAAATCCCTCATAAAACAAGTCAAATCCCCAGTAAGTCATGTAAAGGAAAAGAAACGATGTTATGTAGCAGTTATGATCAGCTCAGTTTTTCGTGATCTAAATTCTCTGCTACCAAACATTTCCAAACACGAGATTAAACACAAAGTAACGGGAAAATTAAACTCAATGTAAGGTAAAACACAGTCTATTAGGAAAAAGAAATATAAAAATCATATCTATCTATATCACTAAAAATGAAAACACACCTTATTCAGTATAAATGACAAAAAAGTCCCAGCTTAATCTATTAAATGCCTTTTCTTCATCTAGAGGTCATATGATGGGTGAAAATTCCAAAAAGAGGATAGGAGAGAAACTTGGAAAGGAAAGGACTAATAAAATGGACAGATATGCACAGTCAGTGATGCTTGATTGGACTGAGTAAGGTGACACTGTGGTGAAAGAGGGAAATAAAAAAGCAGACTCAGTGGCTAAGTGTTTTGCAAGTGTTCTAATGATAAAAACTTCTGGACCAGAGTTGAACAATCAAAGGTGATTTAGATAAATTCCTTATCTGTTTTTATCAGAGCACAAAAATGGAATTTCCTCCTGTCTTTCTTGTTTCCATGTTCAGCATTGAATGTATTTGTCATGTCACACTCCACTCATATGAAAGTAGACACTCAGGGCTGGTAGTTTTTTGTTTTTTTTTCACATAAATGATTCTAAATAATAAGCATCTAAAATCCAAATGCATTATCTTCAACCACTAAAATTCTGGGTAAGATAGTAAAATTGTTTCACACTGAAAAACAGTGTTCTGACTAATTTTATATCAGAGTTGTGGTGATCAAATAATGAGTTTGTTCATACTGATTGAAAATAGCCGATAAGTCGATGCTAGCTAATGTGCATGGCACCATTATTTGATTCTAACTTTTTTATAAAGCAGAGCAAATGCTTATGTACTCAAAATTCAAAAATCCATCTAGCTTAGCTAAAATGGTTGATAAGAGGATTTGTGTACTGATGTTCTGGTGAAAAGGGTTAATACTAGCTAATGTACATAGCACCTAAATATGATTCTGACTGTGATTTTGATAAATCAGAATAAATGTTCACGCACTCAGAACTTAAAATTCAAAAATCCTTAAGGCTTGAAAAGTCCATGCCATAATGTACAACAAACAAACACAAATAAGTGACCTGGCAGTATCGCACTGAATCTAACTGGATACAGGATAAAACAGCAGATCCATGAGGTAAAATATTTAAATAGAAAGCTTTACTAATGTGCCATCATATGACCGTGACTCTTTTGTCTATAAAAATATTTACATTTACAATGTAAATTAGCAATTAGCAGACGCCCTTATTTAAAGCGACTTACATTAATCTCATTTATACAACTGAGCAATTGAGGGTTAAAAGATCAGGTTTTGAAGCTCAATTTCTTTTTTGTTTACCTCTCTACTTTTAAATATCTAAAGATTGTTTAATAACAAAATGTACACATTTGGATTGCCACAAAGTTGGCAAGATTACATTTTTCATTTACAAATCCAGAATAGTTCCTGGTTCAATGCTTGTGGTGTTCTTTTAGACAATCAAAGAGAGATAATTACCCTACATCCTGAAAAACTAGATAGCCTTCATTTTATAATGACACATTTCTTTAATGTTATCGTAGTCTTCCAGTCAGCTCCAGTGGGGTAGAGTCACAGATTATTGGCTGGTCACGAATTTCAGTTAAACAACAGTACACCAATTAGCAGTGATTACCAGTGATGTGGGTTGTTCTCGAGGTGAAGGGTGGTGAAAATAAACCTTCCGGATTGCACTATTTTGCTTCAACCACAAAACTTTTTCCTGCTGAAGGCTTCCAAAAAACTACAATATGAACAGGGTGGTTAATCAGTCTTATTAATAATAAGTTTTATTAAACTTAAATCACACGGCGACAGCAGACATGGCGCCACAAAAACACGGAACATAAAGACGTAATAATGACGCTACATAGAGACAACAACCAGCCCCGAACCCTGGCAAAAGGCTGCTATAAATACAAAACATAATTGGGTGCAACATTAGGAACAGGTGAACATCAATTAGGAAACAATGGGAAAAGGCGGGGCTAAAACAAAGCACATGACATGACGTAAACAATGACATAACACAACATAACATAACCCCTGCTGGAACCCCCCCCCTAGTGGCCCAACACAGGGCCTACCACCCGTAATATTGGGTATGTCTGTATATATATATTTATTATTTCTATGCTTAATAGATTTTATTATTTATATCTTAAGCATATTTATTGGCTCAAACTGTTGAACCTTATTTCCGACAATATGACTACAAACTCACCACATGATCAGTCACATGTCATATACTAACTTCACACACCGGTACACAATCACTGCTTTTAATTTAATTATCCCTGACATTTGTTGTGTCCCAATTCGCCTCTTATACATTCTAAATATTATTCAAGTGTGTCCCAAATTGTAGTGTGTCTGTATAAGTATCCAAAAGGTACACAGATGGTTTATTATTTCCAGTAGATGTCTGAGGTGTGGATCAACAGACACTGAAATAAAATAAATGAATAAATGACAAGCATTATTATTTAAAATTCTAATTTCATAACTGTTCAGTGACATAAACACAGAAATGATGTAATATAGAATTTACTTGCATAAAAGTAGAAAACTAAAATTATAAAAAATATAATATTGTAATGAACTATACAAAGCTTAGCATTGATTAAATGTCAGATAACCCAGAAGTCAACTTTGACCTGAGTGCAGTTCAAAATTCGGGAGAGGGCTCCCAATGCTGTTGTAGCTGAAATGGACAATAATGGATAATAATCATGTAGCTAATTATTATTGTCTGTATCTTAACAATATTCTCAACCTTAGGTATGAACAACACATATGTGTGGATTTGTCATCAAAAGACTTGGGAAGAAGTTCAGAGCTTTTGCAGAGTGAGTTACACAGACATCATGAACAAGTATGAGGTATGGATAGATGTTTATAGGAACCGATTATGGTCAGATCAGAGCAACTCAACCTTTACATATTGGGGACCAGCAAGTCCAAAACCAACATCAGAACTAATCACCAGAACTGATAATGGTTTGTATTCACTTTGACAGTGTGAAAATCAGCACTGTACAGATCATTCTGACCGATGGGCAGATGAAAACTGTTTCGTCTGTTTCCCTTTTATCTGCTACACTGATGAGTTGTTCTCTCTACTGACTTAATTTAAATAATAATAAGCAACAACATAAAAGCATAAAAATAATCCAATAAGAATACAATTTAGTTGTAGCTATATGTTTAAACATGACTATGAAAGTTGGCAATAGCAAGGTTTGTAGCTGGAATAAGATTACCAGATGCTTTCTAATCCTAAACATGCCTTCTTTATGTTTTGGCAGCATTCACTGCAGGCAAACAAAAGCACTATTTTTGTGATTATATAAAAGTAATAGAGATATCTTTGATCTATATATACAGTAAGATAACAAAGAATTTATCAGAAGATTTATCTGTACATTTCTACAAATTATTTTTACTTAACTGGTTGTAATTAACAAATTTATCTCAGGTGCTGTGATGGGACTGCAAATGGAAATCTGTTAAACTCTCAGATTAAAAGGCTGTTGTACATACGTAACCTGTTGTAGTTCCCTTTTGAGGGAACTCAACGCTGCATCATAACTGATGCTATGGGAACGTCAACACTCACGCCGCCACACAATGGTCGATGTCTGAGAGAGCATGAGCGGACCAGGAACAGAGCACCTGTTAGCCCTGAAGGACCCGAGACCCGTGGTGTCCAGGTTATAAAACCTGATAAAGGTGTGTGGAGAGGACCAGCTTGCCGCAGCACAAATCTCCTGGAGGGGAACACCCCCAGCCAGTGCACTGGATGAGGCAACACCCCTAGTGGAGTGAGCCCTGGCCCCTAGAGGCGAAGCAATACCACGCGCCTCATAGGCCTGGGTAAAGACTTCTACCACCCAGTGTGCCAAGCGCTGCTTGGAGACTGGATTACCCTTGTTCCAGCTCCCAAAGCAAACAAACAAGAAGGGGAACTTACGCCACGAGCCGGAGCACTGGACATAAGTCTTAAGGGCTCTGACTGGGCAGAGCAAGTGCAGCCTCTGCTGTTCTGCCGACTCATGCGGCAGAAGGCAGAAGGCTTGAAGGATGACTGGGCGACCAGCCATCCGGAGCACCTTTGGGACATATCCAGCCCTGGGGTGCAAGATAGCCTTGGACATGCCAGGGGCAAACTCCAGGCAAGTGGGGGCAACCGACAGAGCCTGCAGATCCCCTAGCCATCTAAGGGAGGCCAAGGCTAAAAGCAGAGCCGTCTTAAGGGTCAGAAACGTCTCTGAGGCTGTCTGCATGGGCTCAAAGGTGGCTTCCAGCAACCCGTCCAGCACCGAGAGGTCCCAGGTGGGGAGGCACGGTCTGCAGGAAGACCTCAGCCGCCTGGCACCGTGCAGAAAGCGAGAGACCAGAGAGTGCCTACCTAGGGTGGCCCTGAGGACAAGAGCGTGGTTCGCAGCACTCTGTGGCCACGCACTCTGGTTAGGACTTATGGGAGCAGAGCTACCGGGGGAAAGGCATATAGATGCAGCCTCAGCCAGGTCTGCACCAGAGCATCCAGCCGTAAATCTGCCAGATGAACTCCACCACCTGAGGGTGGAGCAGTCACTCCCCGGGCCTCAGCACCTGTTGTGTTGAGGATGCAGAAGATAGGGATAGGTGGAGAGAGATGATTCGCTGAGGCAAATTCTGAAGGGAAAAGCCGAAAGAAGAAGAAGAAGACTGTCTATGTTTATATCTTAAAGAGCACTCCTGCACCTGAGCCCTGAGAGCTGATGGTGATATTATGGGTTTTTGTTAAATGTGAGCCAAAATCAACACAATTAAAAGAACCAAAGACTTAAACTACTTCAGTCTGTATGCATTTAATTTATTTAATACACGAGTTTCACAATTTGAGTTGAATTACTGAAATAAATAAACTTTACCACGACACTCTAATTTGGATATATATGCAACTGTATATATATATATATATATATATATATATATATATATATGTATATATCTTCTTCTTCTTCTTCTTCTTTCGGCTTTTCCCTTCAGGGGTCGCCACAGCGAATCATCTCTCTCCACCTATCCCTATCTTCTGCATCCTCAACACTTGCACCCACTAGCTTCATATCCTCATTAAGTCCATCCATATACCTCCTCTTTGGCCTTCCTCTTTGCCTCCTGCCTGGCAGCTCCATGTCCAACATTCTCCTACCAATATACTCACTCTCCCTCCTCTGAACATGTCCAAACCATCTTAATCTGGCCTCCCTAACTTTGTCCCCCAAACGTCCAACATGAGCTGTCCCTCTGATGTACTCATTCCTAATCCTGTCCAATCTTGTCACTCCCAAAGAGAACCTCAACATCTTCAGCTCTGCTACCTCTAGCTCTGACTCCTGTCTCTTCCTCAGTGACACTGTCTCTAAACCATACAGCATGGCCGGTCTCACCACTGTCCTGTACACCTTCCCCTTGATTCTCGCTGATATTTTCCTATCACACAGAACTCCCGACACCTTTCTCCACCCATTCCAACCTGCCTGCACTCGCTTCTTTACCTCTTTCCCACACTCTCCATTACTCTGGACTGTTGACCCCAAGTACTTAAACTCCTGTACCTTCTTCACCTCTTCACCCTGTAACCTTACTGTTCCACTTCCCTCCCTTTCATTCACACACATGTACTCTGTCTTACTATGACTGACCTTCATTCCTCTTCTCTCCAGCGCAAACCTCCACCTCCCCAGGTTTACCTCCACCTGCTCCCTGCTCTCACTACAGATCACAATGTCATCTGCAAACATCATTGTCCAAGGAGACTCCTGTCTGACCTCCTCTGACAACTGGTCCATCACTATAGCAAACAGGAAGGGGCTCAGAGCCGATCCCTGATGCAGTCCCACCTCCACTTTGAACTCCTCTGTCTGACCTACAGCACACCTCACCACTGTCCTGCTCCTCTCATACATGTCCTGCACCACTCTGACATACTTCTCTGCTACTCCTGACTTCCTCATACAGTACCACAGCTCTTCTCTTGGCACCCTGTCATACGCTTTCTCCAAGTCTACAAACACACAGTGTAACTCCCTCTGACCATCCCTATACTTCTCCATCAAAATTCTCAGAGCAAAAATTGCATCTGTTGTGCTCTTTCTGGGCATGAAGCCATACTGCTGCTCACAAATTTCCACTACCTTCCTTAACCTAGCTACCACTACTCTTTCCCATACCTTCATTGTATGGCTCATCAACTTTATCCCCCTATAGTTACTGCAACTCTGCACGTCACCCTTATTCTTAAAGATCGGCACTAACACACTTCTTCTCCATTCCTCAGGCATCTTCTCACTCTCTAAAACCCTGTTGAACAAACTAGCTAAAAATTCCACTGCTGCCTCACCCAGACACTTCCAGACCTCCACCGGGATGTCATCAGGACCAACTGCCTTTCCAATTTTTATCCTCTTCAAAGCCTTCCTGACTTCATCCTTTCTAATCTTATCTACTTTCTGTTCCACAGAGTTCACCCCTTCTACTCTTTTGTCCCTCTCATTTTCCTCATTCATCAGCTCCTCAAAGTATTCCTTCCATCTCCTCTGTACACTCTCCTCACTTGTGAGCACCCTTCCATCTCTATCCTTAATAACTCTAACTTGCTGCACATCCTTCCCATCTCGATCTCTCTGCCTAGCTAACCTGTACAAGTCCTTCTCTCCTTCTCTAGTGTCTAACCTAGTGTACAACTCGTCATATGCCTTCTGCTTGGCCTTAGACACCTCCCTCTTCACTCTGCGCTGTAACTCCTTGTATTCCTGTCTATTCTCTTCAGTCCTGTCCATGTCCCACTTCTTCTTGGCTAACCTCTTCCTCTGGATACTATCCTGAACTTCCTCATTCCACCACCAAGTCTCCTTATCTTCTTTCCTCCTTCCAGATGACACACCCAGCACCTTTCTCCCTGTCTCCCTGATCACTTCTGCTGTAGTTTCCCAGTCATCTGGCAGCATTACCTGACCACCCAGAGCCTGCCTCAACTTCTCTCTAAATTCCTCACAACATTCCTCCTTTTTCAGCTTCCACCACTTGGTTTTCTTCTCCATCTCTATCTTTGACCTCTTCGTCTTACAGACCATCAAAGTCATCCTACACACCACCATCCTATGCTGTCTGGCTACACTCTTTCCCACTACCACTTTACAGTCACTAATCTCTTTCAGATTGCCTCTTCTACATAGGATGTAGTCTACCTGTGTTCTCCTACCTCCACTCTTGTAAGTCACTCTATGCTCCTCCCTCTTCTGAAAATAAGTGTTAACCACACCCATGTCCATCCTCTTAGCAAAGTCCACTACCATCTGTCCTTCTAGGTTCCTTTCCTTAACTCCAAACTTGCCCATCACCTCCTCATCACCTCTGTTCCCCTCACCAACATGTCCATTAAAATCCGCTCCTATCACCACTCTCTCACCCATGGGAATACTCTCCATCACCTCATCTAATTCACTCCAGAATCTCTCTTTCTCCTCTATCTCACAACCTACCTGTGGGGCATAACCACTAACAACATTCAACATCACCCCTTCAATCTCTAACTTCAGACTCATCACCCTGTCTGACACTCTCTTCACCTCCAGAACATTCCTCACAAACTCCTCCTTCAGGACCACACCTACCCCATTTCTCTTACTATCCACACCATAATAAAACAGCTTGAATCCTGCTCCTATACTACGAGCCTTGCTACCCTTCCACCTGGTCTCCTGTACACACAGTATATCCACCTTCCTTCTCTCCATCATATCAGCCAGCTCTCTACCTTTCCCTGTCATAGTACCAACATTCAGAGTTCCTATTCTCAGTCCTACACTCTTACCTTTCCTCTTCTCTCTCTGTCTGCGCACTCTCCTCCCTTCTCTACTTCTTCGACCGACAGTAGCCCAATTTCCACCGGCGCCCTGTAGGTCAACGTCGCCGATGGCGGTCGTTGTTAACCCGGGCCTCGACCGATCCGGTATGAAATTCGTACTGACGATTCGCATGGTTAAATTTGGCAATGTTTTACGCCGGCTGCCCTTCCTGACGCAACCCTCTCTATTTATCCGGGCTTGGGACCGGCACAGAAGTCACTGGACTGTGACCCCCATGGCTAGATTATGTGTATATATATATATATATATATATATATATATATATATATATATATATATATATATATATATATATATATATATATATGCATACAGTGGTGTGAAAAAGTGTTGGCCCCATTCCAGATTTCTTTTTTTTTTGCATGTTTGTCACACTTTAATGTTTCAGATAATCAATCGCATTTAAATATTAGTCAAAGATAACACAAGTAAACACATCATGCAGTTTTTAAATGAAGGTTTTTATTATTAAGGGAAAACAAAATCCAAAACTACATTTTGTGGTGATTTATCTTTTATTTACTCATTTGTTCAGCGATCTTTCTTTTCCTACAAATGTTTCTATCTTTCAAGTAAATGGTTATATCCAACCTGTCAAATGTTTTACAGGTTTCAGACTAATTTTATATGCACAATCAAATAATTTGCACAATCAAATAATTTCTTTGTTTGTACTGATTGAAAATGGCCAATAGGTTGATGCTAGCTAATGTACATGGCACGTATATTTGATTCTGACTGAAGAAATGTTCATGCACTCAGAAGTCAAAATTCAAAAATCCGTCAGGCTTGAACACTTCTTGACATAACGTATGACAAACATGTAACAAATAAGTGACCTGGCAGTATAGCATAAATCTAAACAGGAAAAAAGTTATTTCAAAAAATTTATTTAAAAATTATTTCAGTTTCAGTTATTTCAGCTGGTACCTTTATTTTGATATGACTCCTGGTATATTCAATAACCAGTTTTTCTACATATTCATAAGCCCTTCCCATATGCTTTTCTATAGAATCTTTACTTAGTGTTGAGAAAAATCAAGTGGCAGACAGGAGCAAAGAGCAGAAAGCACAGATCCATGAGGTAAAATATTTAAATAGAAACCTTTACTAATGTGCCATCATATGACTTTAACTCTTTTGACTATATTATATTTTTTTGTCTATAAACATTTAATGTTATTTAGTCAGTGTTTTAAAATTGATATAAATATGTTAATCATCCTATCTTTCTGTGTATTCTACCAGAGCCATGTATCGACTTCTGCTGCTTTTGGGTAAGTGGTATGTTATCAAGGTGTTATAAAATATATCTAATTCTTGTAATGTATATATTTCTATATAGATTATAATAACAAATTGTTTATTTATATGAAAGAAACAAAGTTTTTAATGACATGATGAGGAGTGCACATTACACAGTACACAGTACTCTGCACATTACACAGTACTATTACAAAAGATTATTTCAAGCTTATTGAAGACAATCAACAATCCGGAATAAGGAAAGGTCTTAACCTCACTGGTTTGACTTGGTCATTACAGATTGTAATACTGTGACATTATAATGTACATACCAGTTGCTTTCGGCTGCTCCCTGTTCGGGGTCGCCACAGCGGACCAGCTGGTCCACACAACAACTTGGCAAATGTTTTACGCCGGATGCCCTTCCTGACACAACCCTCCCATTTTTCTGGGCTTGGGACCGGCACTGCATCCAGTGGCTGGGGTTGAGGCATTGGCTGGGAATCGAACCCAGGCCTTCCGCATGATAGGCGAGAAACCTACCACTGAGCCCCCAATGCCCCTATAATGTACATACCAGTAAATAAGTAATTATTATTATTATTATTTTTTATTATTATTATTATTATTATTATTATTATTATTATTATTATTTATTATTATTATTATTATCTTACTGCACATTGTCCTACATTTTTAGCTTATTTAAGTGTTTTTTATTGTCTGTATGAAGAGATTTTTTGTCTTAAATTTTTGAAGGCAAATAATATATAGTTCTATAGTAATATTATATAGTAGTAGTAATATTGTATGGAATGTGGAATAATCTCAATATGTTTAGCTGTATATGCCATATTTGTTCGTCATGTCATTTATTAAATTCATCTTAAATCGCAAGCAAGAAAACTGAAAAGTAAACACATGAAATGTATCGAACTGAACATGCAAATTAGCTTAGTTTATTTTTTATCTTAGTAAATCAGGGTGTAAAGAAGCATCAGGGATGGCAGAAGTCGAATCTATTTGCGGGGTTAATTAAGAGAGGGTTAATTAAGCAGACAAATCCAAAACAAAATACAGAAGCAGGGTCGAGAAACAGGTAGTAAAATAAAAAAAATAGCTCAAAATACAGTCCACGCATGTCAAACACAGAGCAACGCTCCACGTCGTACAGTGGCGTGAGTGCAGCTAAAATGTCCCTGAATCCTGAAGTGCTCTGTGTGACACTGAAGCGCTCAGTATTATGGCGAGGGTTCCCTCTGGTGGTTCACAGGCGGAATTAGAGGTGTAGCTTTAACAAGCCTCCCAGTCTAAGAACAATTCCCGGTCTTCTTCTTCTATGGTGCCCCCTGGGTCATTCACGGTTTTCTAGGTGGGCATGAGTGCTGGGTCGAGAATGTCACTGACATCCCAATCCCAGTGGTGGTATAACTGCAGCAGCTGGTGTGAACTGGCTTCAGGAGTAATGCATGAATTGAGAGAGAAATACAATAATTGACTGGCAGCTGCAGATGATACATGACCGAGTTGAACTGTCTCAGGATCTTAAACAGACGAACGTATCTTGAGCTGAGCTTTCTGCATGGTAACTTGAGATGCAGGTTCTTGGAAGAACAACCACACCATTCGTCATTGTAAAAAATAAGGCCCAACTCGCTGGTCGTGGATTCAGTCTGTTTGCATTCTTGATATACTCCAAGTTTTTATGGTCCATTATAACTTAGAAAAATGTTTGTGCCCCCTACAGCCATTGCCTCCTTTCCTCCAGACCCTCCTTGAATGATAACAATTCTCAGTTAGTTTTCTCGAGAAGTACACATAGGGAAACAGCTTACCAGGGTTGCCATGTCTCTGCAACAATACAGTTCCTACTCTGCAGCACGAGGCATCAATCTCTACAACAAACAGGAGGTTAGGAGCTATGTGATGCATTATGGGTGCTGTAGTGAATCTTTGCTTTAGCTGGTCGAAGGTTTCTTGAGCTGTGGTGGTCCATAGTAATTTCCTTGGCTTGCCGCATAGGAGGGCTGTGAGGGGACCTGCCACCATGCTGTAGTTCCTGATGAATCCCCTGTAGAAGTTAACGAATCCTAAAACGAATCCTCAGTGGCTCAAGTTATATTTATTATGTAAAACTGGTGTTATGTCTTTCACAGGGATTTTCAGCCTTAGTGTTTGTCTTCCTCGTCAGTATCACTTCATTAATGAGAATAAGACCTGGTTTGAAGCTCAGAGATACTGCAGAGAGAATTATGATGATTTAGCCTCTATTAATAACACAGCTGAGGAACTGGTTGTTTCTGAGATCGCAGACATCTGGAAGAGCAACCGAAGCTGGATTGGACTGTATGATGATCTGAACAGCTGGAAATGGTCTCTGGAAGATGATTCTGTCTACAAGGAGGGAGACAGAAGCTTTAGAAACTGGTTTATACAGAAACCAAGAGACTGGTATGAGATCAGTTTGTGTGTGTATGTATATTATTATACTGGAGTTTGGAGGGAGATCTCTTGTTCTGCAATGCTTCCGTTCATTTGTTTTGATGGTGAGTATAGCAGTTATGTATATGCTTTATGAAAACTTGTTCAAATAAAAAACATTTCATTTTAATTAGCTTTAAATTCAGTACACCTTTTCTGTAAAAATACAGTTTTCCAATATTTCACACATATCTTTTAGGCAGAATGAATGCCAGTGAAAGATATGTCCCAGTTTATCAGAACATGAACTGGACTGAAGCTCAGAGATACTGCAGAGAGCATTACACAGACCTGACCAGTGTGAGGAATGAGACTGAGAACCAGAAGATTAGATCAGTGTTTAGTAATACATATTATTATGGTTTTTGGATCGGTCTATACAGAACCAGGTCTTGGTCAGATAAAAGCAACTCTTCTTTCAGCAACTGGAAACCTGGACAACCAAATAATTACAGACAAAATAAATCCTGTACTGCTGTGTCATTTAATGATTCTGGGAAATGGACAGATGAAAACTGCAGTCAAGCTTTTCCATTCCTCTGTTACAGCAGTGAGTAGATTTCTGTTCTGTGTCTAACTACAGTGCCAATTTTCCTTATTATTATTGTTACTTATTAGATCTTGTTGAAAACAAACCAAAATAATGAGCATAATAATCAACATTTTTTTGTCCAACTGTAGCAATGCCATCATTACCCTCTCGTCAGTATCACTTTGTTAATGAGAATGCGACCTGGACTGAAGCACAGAGATACTGCAGAGAGAACTACACTGACCTGGCTACCATTGATAACATGGAGGAAATGAACACACTCCTTAACACAGTAAATGGGAACTACAAAGGTTTAGGCTGGATTGGACTCTATGGTGATGTGGACAGCTGGAAATGGTCTCTGGATGATGATGCTTTCTACCAGGAGGGAGAGAGAGACTTCAGAGGATGGCCCCATCAACCTGATAACTACAATGGAAATGAGATGTGCGTTTATATTAGATCAGATGGAACATGGTTTGATGGAGACTGTAGAGCATATTTACCTTTTGTTTGCTATGAGGGTGAGAATATTGATTCAATTTATGGGAATAAACTGTGTAATTTTGGTGTAGGTGTTATTGAGCACATTTATCTTTTCAGGAATGAATGGGACAGATAATTACACATGGATAAACCAGCCAGTGTCTTGGACAAAAGCTCAGCATTACTGCAGAGAGCATTACACAGACTTGGCCAGTGTGAGAAATCAAACAGATAATCAACAAATCCTCAGCCTCACAGGGGGCTATCCTACTTGGATTGGTTTATATAGGACTAGACTCTGGTCAGACAAACAGGAATCCACATATGAATATTGGAGACCATCCACCTATAAACAACCAGACAATGGTATTTATAATCCCTGGGAATACGGTAATCAGCACTGCACTGCTGTCTCATTTAGGGATTCAGGCCATTGGACAGATGATGACTGTTTAGACACCTTCCCTTTTGTCTGCTACAATAGTGAGTTTACCTAATCAGCCTTTATTCTTTGAATAATTCACAATACGATCTTTATCCACTCAAACGATATACATATTACAAACATTTATTTATGTTTTTTTATTATTCATATGCTATATATCCAAAACATGTGAACACCTGAGCATCACACCCAGTTGGGCCTTCCCTAAACTGTTGCACAAAGTTGTGCAAAGATTTCCCTTCACCAGAGCTAAGGGATATAGTCCAAACCTGTTTCAGTCTGACAATGCCTTTGTTAATGTAGTGTGAAAAGATGGTTTGTCAAGGTTTGTGTTGAAGAAAACTAGTGGCCTAAACTAGTTGAATAAAATCTCTCAACCTTTGATACATTGCCTTTAAAGCATATCCAAAATTATAAATCATAGCTGCTTTTTTTGTCTATTTTTTATTTTTTTACATCAATACTTATAGATACATATAAATATAAATAAATAATACATATAAATAATATGTCGTTTATCTGCAGAAAATGATATTATGGTGTTTTTCCTTTAAAGAATTCTGCACAGGATCATCATGCACCCCCCATCAGTACCACTTTGTTAATGAGAATAAGACCTGGACTGAAGCACAGAGATACTGCAGAGAGAATTACACTGACTTGGCCACCATTAATAACATGGAGGAAATGAACTCACTCCTTAACACAGTGAATGGAATATACTCAGGATTAGCTTGGATTGGACTGTATGATGATCTGAACAGCTGGAAATGGTCTCTGGATAATAATTCTTTCTACAATGATGGAGAAAGAAACTTTAGTAACTGGTATATAAGCAAACCATGGAACTGGATTGGAAACAATATATGTGTATATTTTGCTTATTATGCAGGATGGTGGGTGACATCTTGTTCTACAAAACTTCCATTCATTTGTTTTGATGGTGAGCACAGACGTTATATATATATGCTAAAGAAAAGAAACTTTGAACAAAAAGATTCTAGCTTTAATATACTACACAAATTCTTTCTTCATCTGTTTTAGGCAGAGTGAATGCCAGTGAGAAATATGTTCCAGTTTATCAGCATATGACCTGGACTGAGGCTCAGAGATACTGCAGAGAGCATTACACAGACCTGACCAGTGTGAGGAGCGAGACTGAGAACCAGAAAATCAGATCATTATTTGTTGATTATAGCGATGATAATTCTTATTATATATATGGTCATTATTATTATGATTATTATTATTATTATTATTATGCTTTTTGGATCGGCCTGTACAGTACCAGTCTTTGGTCAGACCAAAGCAACTCTTCTTTCAGCAACTGGAAACCTGGACAACCTGACAATTATAGCCAAAATAAATCTTGTGCTGCTGTGTCATTTAATGATGATTATTATTCTGGGAAATGGACAGATGAAAACTGTGGTGTCACTTTTCCATTCCTCTGTTACAGCAGTGAGTAGATTTCTGTTCTTTGTTTGTCTTTATTGCCAATGTTCAGTAGTATTACTCGCTATAAATGAATGCAAACAACCGATAATGTACTTTGTCAAAATAATGAGCATAGTAAACATTTTTGTTATCTTATAAACTATAAACTGTACATTGTTTGTTGGTAGTGGCAGTAGTGTTGATAGTACAGATATTCTTTTTTTTAGCATTACTTACACATAGTGAATAAAATAAAACACCCTAAATGTACCTTTTGAAAATAAGGCACAAACATTTTTGTTACCTTCTTTAGCAATATCCTCAAACTCCTCTCGTCAGTATCACTTTGTTAATGAGAATAAGACCTGGACTGAAGCGCAGAGATACTGCAGAGAGAGTTACACTGACCTGGCTACTATTGATAACATGGAGGAAATGAACACACTCCTTGACACAGTAAATGGCAGCTACTCAGGTTTAGCCTGGATTGGACTTTATGATGATGTGGACACCTGGAGATGGTCTCTGGATGATGATGCTTTTTACCAGGAAGGAGAGAGAGACTTCAGAGGATGGCCCCATCAACCTGATAACTACAATGGAAGCGAGATGTGTGTTGTCATAGGGTATGGAGGGAAGTGGTTTGACAGTCCTTGTACTGACAGAAAGTCATTTGTTTGCTATAATGGTAAGCTCTGTCAAAAAGTGAAAACATTTGGTCTAAGTTTAACCTGCTATTATAGCTGATATGGACAATAATGGTTAATAATCATACAGTTAATTATAATACAGCTATTGTCTGTATCTTTATAATATTCTCAACCTTAGGTATGAACAACACATATGTGATGATTTATGATAAAAAGACTTGGGAAGAAGCTCAGAGCTTTTGCAGAATAAAGTTACACAGACCTGGCCAGTGTGAGGAATGAGACTGAACTTCAGCAAATACTGAGCATCATGAAGGACTATGAGGTATGGATAGGTCTGTATAGGAACCGATTATGGTCAGATCACAGCAACTCAACCTTTACATATTGGAGACCAGAGAGTCCAGAACCATCACCAGAACCTGATAATGGTTTGTATAAACCTGGGGAACGTGGAAATCAACACTGTACAGCTGTGGATAATTCTGGCCGATGGACAGATGAAAACTGTTTGGCCAGTTTCCCTTTTATCTGCTATACTGGTGAGTTGATCTCCTATTTCAATTACTTTAAAGAATAATAAACAAAAATAATAATAATAATAATAATAATAATCCAATATAAGACTACTATAATAATACAATCTAGTGGTAGCTATATGTCAAAACATGATTATGAAAGTTGGCAATAGCAATGTTTGCAGCTGGAATAAGATGTTTGTTAATCTTAATCATGTCTTCCTTGTGCTCTGACAGCATTCACTCCAGGTAAGCAAAAACACCATTTATGTGATTATATAAAGTTAATTAAATGTTAATAGAGATATGAGAATTCTTATTTAACTACTTGAATGCTAATTGATTTTTTTTTCTTTATTATTTGTAATTAACATTTTTATCTCAGGTGCTGTGATGGGACTGCGAATGAAAGTCACTGCTAATGAAAATCTGTTAAACTCTCAGATTAAAAGGCTGGTGCTGATGGAAGTAAGTAAACTTTTCAAATATAATGTCTTCTTTTATCTGTACCTTTAATTTATATTATTAAATGTCACATTGTGTTTCTTTTGTAGATAATGTGTAAAAATCTATGTAGCAAAAGAAATATTGTTGTTCAAAATGCATATACATAAGAGGCTTATACATTTATATAGGATGCAGTTATTTAATTATTTAGTTACTGCAGTTATTTAATTATTTCACATTTCTGTCAGCTTCAGCAAGAATTGAGCGGACTGGGACTTTCAAGCAACTACACTGTGAATGTGAGAAACATCCGTAAGCTTGGTCCATGAAGGAAAAAGATTACATTCATGTTCAAAATATAACGGAGACAAATTCCAGGTTTTGTAGTGATTTTTTCTTTTATTTACTCATTTCTTTAGCAATCTTTCTTTTCCAGAGCAGTTGGGAATGCAAGATTTTTGTGTAAAAATATTTTCACCAAAAATGCCTCCTGAAACGACTCATTATTAATAACGATCACTGGAATTATACTGATCTGTGATTTAGCATGATTATTTTTTTTGGATAATATTTTATTTGGTTTATTACATTTATAATGCTTATGAATGGTATTCTTAAAATTTATTTTAAATGAACAAAGGAAACACTGTACTTGCTTGTGCAAAATATTGCTTTGAGCGTTAAGGGATACTATGTGCTTTTCATTTATTAATTGTTTTCAGTAATGGGATTCATGTAGTTTTGGTTGTGCTAAATTAATGCTGATTAAAGGTCAATCTAATACAAAACTCTGAATGAAGGAACAGGTGAAATGTTTTTTTAACTTGATTTTGTTGTTGCTGATTAACGTGATGCTATTCAAATACGTTTGATATTGTTTACAAATATATAGTATTTTTATTGAGAATTCCAGTACAGCACTGGCATCATAGCTCCAGTTTCTAACTGACGTGATTGTGATGAACCACAATGTTTTGTTCAAACATCCTGTGAAAATGGCTTTATATAATAAAGATGTCCCAAAATTCTCCATACATAACATAGGGGAACACTTGTTAGCAAAATTTCTTTTGTAAACGGGCACAGAGTTATTTCTCTCAATTCTGGCTCCCAGTTTGGCATTGCAAGCTTGCGACAGCTTCCTGATCCAGCCATGAGAATGATTTTGAATAATTCTTCCTTTGGCAAAGCCATTCTTAACGGCTATCTGAAAAATCAAATCTATAATATGTATTAAGTATGAAAAAGTACGGAAGACATTTTACTACAAAGTGTTCATTTCCCTTCTGTAAGAAGACTTTTGGGCATCCTGTATAATTGAGATCATCTCCTTTCAGAAAACACGACCATATCGTTGATTAAATAACACTTTTTTCATCCCAGCAGATTAAGTCACAGCATTACTGTGAATGAACTGCTAAATAAATCAGCAGAACAATGTCATGACCAAAGAAGGGACAAGACAAGTCACTGACATTTATTACAATATCTCACACTGCCTCTATTTATATACAAGCCTCCTGGCTGAAATTAGCCTTAATCTCCCGGAAACAAAAAGTATATTAACTTATAATTTTTGGCAGGTTAATATGATAAATAAGTTGATCTGTATAGTGTAGTCACAAATGAATTTGTGCATAGGTGTCACGGATATTTCCCTGACAGACCACCAGAGAGCAACTCAGCAAAAACTTTTCGTCCCTGTTTTTGAGAATGCATTTTATCTGTAAAACCACTTACACTGTCATTACTTATCACATTACTGTAAGATGAAAGAGAAAGCATTTCAACACAGCATCACACTGTCATGGATGGCATGGCTATGCCCTGATGGACCACTATGGGGCTTCCAGAGGGGGTTTGTTTGTTTGTGCCATGTGCTTTTGTTTTGGTTTTGTGATTTTTTCCCCCTCATGGTTGCCCCACCTCTGTACACCTGTGCCTTGTGTTTCACTGATTAGTTTCCCTATTTATACCTCCTGTTTTGTGCTGAGTCCTCGTCGTAATGGTACATAATTGCACGCTCATCCTTTCCTATAATGTTCTAAAATCACTAAACCAGATTCAAGCGTAGCTATGATGAAGACATAAAAATGAACTCTTGTATGTTGGGTAATAATGTATATGTTCTGTCCTGAGATAAAATAACGATCTTGTAAAACAGACTGGTGTTATGTTATCTCCTTTCCAGTCAAGGATGTGCATGTTCATTTGGACAAATATATTTATCTATTCGATATCAAGTGCCAATAGACTGATACTATAACTATAACAATGAGATGTACTATTAGATGTCAGATATTGTCTACTTTACAAGTCATGAATTGTTTTATGTTAATCAAGACCTTCATTGTGAGTTCCATGACGCTGAATTCAACAAGCTGTTTTACCAAGCCCCTCCTAAATGCTATTAATTTGGTTGTTCAGAATTCATATCCACTCTTGGGAAGTGAAGAACAGAGATCTATGAGGTAAAGAATTTGAATAAAACTACCATAAACAAAAATTACAATAATTTTCAGAAACTGGCAATAAAGACTTGATTCATGTAATGGATAATTAGCTTATGGTGCATTTCTTTTATTATATTTTCTAGGACTCATGTTTCATCTTTTGCAGATGAGGGTTTTTTTGTTTTTTGTTTTTTCCTATACGTCTGTTGTTTTTTGTTTTTTCCTATACTTGAGTTTTTATAAGATATAAGATTGCACATGTTACCATATTGTTAAATCATTTGAATTGTCTATAAACAACATGGATGCTCTGATTGCAAATGTGGGTACAGACTGAAGACTATGATGTTGAACTGAAACAAGGATTTTATTTCTTTGGGACAATAACAAGAAGATATATTAGAATATCACATTTCTTAAATGTGCATGTCAATTTTAAATGTTTCTCATGATCAGTAGTTTTCTCTGGGGCATTTCTATTTAAAAGTGTGTTGCATCAAGGTGAGTTGCATCAATTACAATAGAGAAATGTTTTTTTTTTTCATTCAAAGACTAATAAAACCACTGCTGTTTTATTAAACATTAATAAAATAGGTTCTAATCACATTAAAATTTTTGGTTCTACATACAGGTCACATTCTACGGAGGGAACTGTAACCACAACCCCACCTGCTACAGTTTAATGTTCATGTGAACAATATGTTAAATATCACAGTTTGTGAGTCACACCCAACAAAACAAAAAAAAAGAAATAAAACAAAAAAATAGTGGTATTGTCCTGCAAATGTATATTGTACTTGTATACTGAAATTGAAAGTATTTACTGAAAAGGGTTTCTAGACTTATTCTTTTGAGAGTCTTGTCTATAGAAACAACTCGCCTCTTTCTATAGGGAACAATCAGCATAAGCAAATATATGAGCACCAAACGTAATAAGTTTCTCTTTTTTTCTTTAACATTGATTTTGATATAATCTTACGTTTAAAAGTAAATCTAAATGTGAATATTAATCTTAAATGTAAATCTTAAATGTAAAAATAGGACTTAAAGGTTTCATTCATAAACTAATTACCCCAGCCCTCTATGAGTTTGCATCATGAGAGTGCTATTAGGATTGCCAAGTTGTCACAGTACTGAGTATATTTGAAACAAAGTGGAATCAGCTGGTGGCTTTTTGAGGCTGATTTAAAAAATAATGCTGCTTTACAGCACCTCCTAACATCCCAAAACTCCAAAGCCTGCTTGTGGGTCCAGTGGCTGTGCTAAATGACCCCAATTAGTGTGTGATCGTATGGACCGTGACTAGAATATAATAAATTAAAGAATGGATAAATTAAAATGGATACTTGTTATAAAAGATGTTTTAAGAAAGTAAGTGAAAATTAACTGTATGTAATTTTTTAGCCAGCCAAATTTTTAGGCCTGCATTAACTGACTGGAAATTGAAAGATTTGCTAGATGTAATAAGACTAGGTCTGAATGATTGTGCATTTGCTATATGTATTTAAATTCTGGATAAGTTTAGATATGTCAGTTTACTGAGGCTGTAGGTGAGTTGTTTATTCAGGAAAGATAAATTTGTCTGGCACATATAGTCAGTGGTGCTTGATTGGACTGAGTGAGGTTGCCCTGATGTGAAAAATGGAAATAATAAAGCAGGCTCAGGGGGTTGGGATCGTGGTACAAAAAACATGGAAATAAACACTTGGGAAATTAAACATCAAGGGCACACAATTTCATGTGTTTTTTTACAAAATGGCTTATGGTTAAAACACTAAGCCTAATGGGGGGATTACCCCCTGCTTTTGTGTGAGTTTATGTCTCCTTTCCTCGGGGGAATTCCTGATCCGGCCCCCTAGCCCAAAAGCTTATGACACTCAAAAGAGTAAAATTTTTCCCCGGGGGGTTTAACAACTCTGTCCCTTTTCCTGTTATGCCCAAACCCAAACACAGGGTCCCGTAACCCGGATAGCATAACGGTAGAAAAAATAATTAAAGGAAGTAATGTAAAAGAATGAATCCTTTTGATTGCTTCTTATTTATTTCTTTGACTGGCAGTAACTCAAAGAACTTTCAGCATTCAAAAAACCAGGTCCTTTTTTTTTTTAAAAAATAAAAATTTAAGCCCTGCAACAAGCTTTTATTTAGAATCCATATTTTTTAACAGTCAAACAGCAAAAAAACTGCTCGGCATTTCAGGGGCAAACAACAGACCCAAAACCGTGATTCCAGGGAGGTAAAAATCAGGTTTTGACTATGGGGAAACATAATTTATATAATTTTTTTTAAAATTTATATAAATATTTTAATCATATTTCTTTCTATTTTCTATAGATATATTTATACTTCTCTCTCTTGGGTACTTCTATTTTTTTATCTCTCTATTTTATAATGTAAAATTAAAGAAGGTTTTCAAAGATAATCATAAAAAGAGCACCCTGATAAACATTTACAAAAAGATTATTTCAAAACTTATTGGGCAAAATTGACCCCAATTTTCACTAAAAAAAGTATTTCCTTTAAAACTTTTCCTTTGAAAAATTTAACCCTTTGTAAAATTTTATAAAAATACATAGTAAATAAAGGGTTTTTAAAACAGGGGATTTTGGGGGGAAATTTTTTGAAAAAAAATTAAGAAAACTTTTTTAACTTAAACTGTATAAAAAGATCAGTGCTTTTTCATCTGTTTATCTCTGTTCTTCTGAACAAGACTGTGTAACAACAAAATGTGCATATTTGAACAATTTTGGAGGGGGCACGGTGGCTTAGTGGTTAGCACGTTTGCCTCACACCTCCAGGGTTGGAGGTTCGATTTCCGCCTCTGCTGTGTGTGTGTGTGGAGTTTGCATGTTCTCTCTGTGCCTTGGGGGTTTCCTCCGGGTACTCCGGTTTCCTCCCCTAGTCCAAAATGCGTGGTAGGTTGATTGGCATCTCTAAATTGTCTGTAGTGAATGAGAGTGTGTGTGTGCCCTGCGATGGGTTGGCACTCCGTCCAGGGTGTATCCTGCCTTGATGCCCAATGACGCCTGAGATAGGCACAGGCTCCCTGTGACCCGAGTATAGTTTGGATAAGCGGTAGACAATGAATGAATGAATGACCAATTTTGATGCTTCTATTATTATTATATTAATAATATTATTATATTACTTTGACTGAGACAATAACTCAAAGAAACGTTTACAGAAACCAGAATAATTCCAGGCTCCTTTTTTGTGGTGTTCTTTCAAACAATAGAAGAGAGTTAATTGACCTGCAACAAGAAAAACTGGATAGTCATCATTTGATAATGATACTTTTATTTCATATTTCAGTCAATTCTAGTGGGGCTGAGTCACAAAATATAAGCTGCTCGTGCATTTCAGTCAAACAACAGTACACCAATTACCAGTGATTACCAGTGTTCCGAGGTGATGAGTGGGGAAAGTGCAGGTTGCTTGACTACATGGATGATAAATATATAATAATATATATTCATGGGTGAATAATATATATATATATATATATATATATATATATATATATATATATATATATATATATATATATATATATATATATATATATATTATTCTCTCTCTTTCTCTCTCTCTCTCTCTCTCTCTCTCTCTATATATATATATAAATATATATATATAATAATATATAATATTCACATTATTCATATGTATATATATTATTCATATATATAAGAGCACTCATGCACCCAAGCCCTAATAGCTGATGGTGACATTAGAGGGTTCTAGGCATTATTTCAAATCTTCAGTGTGGGTCAAATTAGCACCCGCTATTATTTAATCACTCAAAGAAAGTATTGCCTTGTGCCACACAACTTTGCACAGTAAAATATTTGATAATAATAATTTAGAAACTCTAAATATGTGCAAAAGGATTTGTGCTGACTGAAAGACTACAATAGAACTAAATGAAAGTGTGATTATTAAATCAGTGTGTCATTTAGGGGGGGAAAGTGTTATTAAGTAATAAAAAAAGGGTATTAAGAAATTAAATCTGTTATAGTTAAACAAAAAACTATAAACTGAATCAAAATAAGAATGATGAAATAATATTTTGTTCTAATAATGATTTCAGTATTATTTATTTGTTCATTTTTTCCTTATTAGAGAATTTATTTTATATATTCAATATATTACTTTTAGATATTAACAGATTTTATTATCTATATCATTCGCATATTCATTTATTAACTTAAACTACAAATGGACCCTATTTCCCACAATACAAGTACAAACGCTGCCACATGATCAGAAATATAATATAAAGGATAGAAAATAAAATAAGACAGACGCATGCAGTTGTATATGTGTTATTTGTATGTGATGTCATTCAAAAAAATAATCTTTAATCATTAGCAAGAGACCTGATGTGTACAAACATGCAATTTATCTATTTGCACATGTAAATTAGTTAGCTTAATTTATTGTGTAAAACTGATATTCTATTTCATAGGGTTTTTCAGCCTTGCCATCTGTCATCCTCGTCAGTATCACCTCATTAATAAGAATAAGACCTGGTCCGAAGCACAGAAATACTGCAGAGAGAATTATGTTGATTTAGCCTCTATTAAGAGCACTGAAGAGGACTTGGCCCTTACAAACATAATAGGCATCTGGAAAAACAGGCAAACTTGGATTGGACTGTATGATGATCTGAACAGCTGGAAATGGTCTCTGGATAATGATTCTTTCTACAAGGAGGGAGAGAGAAGCTTCAGAAACTGGTATATACAGAAACCAAGTTACTGGTATGAAATGGATTTGTGTGTGTATCTATCTTATTATGATGGAGTTTGGGGGGAGATCTCTTGTTCTGCAATGCTTCCATTCATTTGCTTTGATGGTGAGTACAGTAGTATTTGCTTAATGAAAACATCTTCAAACAAAATAGCTTCAAATTCAAAACACATTTTTAAAAGTATAGTTTTCCAATATTTTATGTGTCTCTTTTAGTGACTGCCAGTGACAGATATGTCCCGGTTTATCAGCACATGGGCTGGACTGAAGCTCAGACATACTGCAGAGAGCATCACACAGACCTGACCAGTGTGAGGAACGAGTCTGAAAACCAGAAGTTTAGATCAATGTTTAATAATACATATATTCTAGTTTTTGGATCGGTCTATACAGAACCATGTCTTGGTCAGATAAAAGCAACTCTTCTTTCAGCAACTGGCTACCTGGACAACCAAATAGTTATGGACAGACTAAAACCTGTACTGCTGTGTCATTTAATAATGATGATGATGATGATTATTATTATTATTATTATTATTATTATTATTATTATGGGAAATGGACAGATGAAAACTGTGGTGATGCTTTTCCATTCTTCTGTTACAGCAGTGAGTAGATTTCTGTTATGTTTCTATCTTTTGTGTCATTTTTCAATAGTATTACTTCCCCTTAATGAACACAAAGTACCTATAATGTTTTTCAAAATAATAATCATAAAAACCAACATTTTTGTTATCCAACTGTAGCAATGCCATCATTACCCTCTCATCAGTATCACTTTGTTAATGAGAATAAGACCTGGACTGAAGCCCAGAGATACTGCAGAGAGAATTACACTGACCTGGCTACCATTGATAACATGGAGGAAATGAACACACTCCTTGACACAGTAAATGGCAACTACAGAGGTTTAGCCTGGATTGGACTCTATGGTGATGAGGACAGTTGGAAATGGTCTCTGGATGATGATGCTTTTTACCAGGAGGGAGAGAGAGACTTCAGAGGATGGCCCCATCAACCTGATAACTACAACGGAAATGAGATGTGTGTTTATATTAGGTCTGATGGAACATGGTTTGATGGAAACTGTAACAGTTATCTACCATTTGTTTGCTATGATGGTAAGGATATATAATCAGTTAAATAGGATTAAACTGTGTCATTTTTATAGATGTGTTATTGAGCACAATTATCGTTTCAGGAAGGAACGGAACGAAAAATTACACATTCATTAATCAGTTCATGTCTTGGATGGAGGCTCAGAATTACTGCAGAGCGTATTACACAGACCTGGCCAGTGTAAGGAACAAAGCAGATAATGAACAAATCCTTAATCTCACAAGTGGCTCTGATACTTGGATTGGTCTATACAGAACCAGACTCTGGTCAGACAAACAGGAATCTATGTATGAAAACTGGAGACCAGCCACTCCATTTATACCTGAACAGCCAGACAATGGTTTAAATGTTCAATGGGAATTTGGTCTTCAGCATTGCACTGCTGTATCTCTCACAGAGTCAGGCTACTGGACAGATGAGAGCTGCTTAGCCACAATCCCTTTTTTCTGCTACAAAAGTGAGTGCATTTTATCAGCCTTTATTTATTGATTATTGAGCAATATAAAGCACAAAACAGTGCTACATGTGCTACAAAACAGTGCTAAACTATTACACCAACAACACAAAACAAAAAAAGTTAAATTAGATTTTTGCCGATTGTTTTAAAATTCAGAAATCATAGAATGTTCAGTGAGATAAAAATACAGGAGTATAAATTTGATATGTAAATCTCATTTATGTACAAATTAATGTCATTATTATTTTTGTTTCTAAAACACTATCTAAGCGTAAATGCTTTGTCACAAAAAATGTTAACAGCAGTCTAACTGTCACAGACACGCCAGGCTCCAACGACAGCCAATCACAGCGCACTCACTCTCCCGAGTACTAATCACACACACCTGCACGCGATCTCCTTCCCAATCACCTCAGCCATAAAAGGACTCACACACACACCACTCACCGTCCGATCTCGTTTCAGACTGAAGGACTCATTCTCATATCACCGCTATCTGATGCTCGTCTGTCTTCTGTGTTCTCTGCTTCCCGTGTCTCCCTGTGTGTATGTGTGTGTGCGCGCGCGCGCGCGCGTGCTCGTCTCGCTGCTCCAGATCCGCTCCCGTTCCCGTCATCTCTCCCGGATCATCCACAGCATTCCTCGCAGGGCAGTATCTCTCTCTACCTCTCCATTTACTCCCATCACATCTTACAGTTGCCTTCTGCTACCTGGTCCAAATAAAACACCCGATCTGTTTATCTCTGTCTCCATGCCTTCTGTCCCGTAACAGAAGATCGGACCACTACAGTATGGATCCAAGCAGCAATCCACCAGATCCACTCCAAGACTTGGTCGCGGCATTGCGGCAGGCGCTCGCCGCTCTACCTGCTCCTGCTCCTACACCCCCCGCCATCACTTCCGCTGACACCGTCACCGCTTCTTCGGCGCCGCTGTTTTCCAGTCCCATGGCCCGACCGGCGCCCTACTCTGGCTCGGTGGAGGATTGCAACGGGTTTCTACTGCAATGCTCCCTGGTCCTGGAGATGCAACCACACCTGTATCCTACCGAGCGGTCCAAGGTGGCGTTTGTCATCACCCAGCTACGTGGCCAGGCTCTTCTCTGGGCTGAGTCCCTGTGGTCCCAGGACTCCCCCGTGACGCAGTCTTATGCCGGGTTTGTAGAACATTTCAAGGAGGTGTTCGGGAAGCCCTCCTGGGACTCGTCGGTCGGAGAGGAGCTCTGTAAGCTCCGTCAAGGTAAACTAATGGTCACCGAATACGCCATCCAGTTCAGGACGCTGGCTGCCAAGAGCGGCTGGAATGAGCAAGCTCTTCTCGCCGCCTACCGTCAGGGATTAAGCCCACAGGTGAGGTTGCATCTCGCTGCCCACGAGGACGCGATTGGGCTGGAGAGGTTGATCCAACTCTCCATTTGTATCACTACTCGTTTGCAGTCGTGTGTCCACAGATCCCAGGACCAGTCGCGCTCCTACAACAGGCGCGACCGACCAGAACCTGTCAGCCCTCCAGAACCAGCTCCAGAACCAGCTCCAGAGCCCATGCAACTGGGGACGACCCGTCTGAACCCCGCTGAGCGGCAGAGGAGGCTGACCCAGAGTCTGTGTCTGTACTGTGGCGACCCGGGGCACGCTCTTCCCGTGTGCCCCATCCGTCTCCCGCGGCCCATGGTGAGTACCATCTTCTCATTTCTTCCTCATATGAAACCACTCACTACCCATGGGACACTCACTACCGCTCGCACTTCTGTTACAGTGGTCGCCCTCCTCGACTCTGGGTCAGCAGCCAATTTCGTCTCAGGCACCCTCTGCCGCCAGCTCGGACTCCGGACTAAGGCCACGGCGACCCCGTACCAGATACGATGTATCACCGGAAAACCCATAAGTCGCCAGCGGATCCACCACAGCGCCGGCCCGGTGCTTCTCCAGGTCGGTCTACTGCATGTGGAAGAGACCACCTTCCTGGTTCTGGAGGAGTCTACGGCTGACATCATCCTCGGGCGCCCGTGGCTAGAGCAGCACAACCCCATCCTCTCTTGGAGCACCGGCGAAGTCCTGAAGTGGGGCAACACCTGCTTTCCGGGCTGTTTTCCTCACCTACCTGCTCCACACTCCCCTACTCCAATCTCTCTCCCAGTCCAGGCCACCTCCATCGAGAGTCCTCTCGTCAACCAGCCCCTATGGATTCCCACCTGCTACGCCCCCTTCAGTGACGTCTTCTGCCCCAAGAGAGCCTCCAAGCTGCCTCCACACCGGCCATGGGACTGTGCTATTGACCTGCTTCCGGGTGAACCAGTGCCCAGGGGAAGGATTTACCCCCTGTCCGTTCCGGAGGAGAAGGCCATGGAGGAATACATCAAGGAGGCCCTGGCGCAAGGTTACATCCGCCCGTCTACTTCCCCTGCTGCTTCGAGCTTCTTCTTTGTGGCCAAAAAGGACGGAGGCCTCCGACCCTGCATCGATTATCGTGCCCTCAACCAGATCACAGTGAAGTTCCGATATCCTCTGCCCCTCGTCCCAGCGGCCCTGGAACATCTCCGAGGGGCCACCATCTTTACTAAACTGGACCTCCGCAGTGCGTTCAACCTCATACGGATACGTGAGGGGGACGAATGGAAGACCGCCGTCATCACACCCACCGGCCACTACGAGTACCTGGTCATGCCCTACGGCCTCGCCAACGCCCCCTCCGTGTTCCAGGATTTTATCCATGAGGTTCTCCGGGAGTTTCTCCATCGGTGCGTACTAGTTTACATAGACGACATTCTGATTTACTCCCGGAGCTTGGCCGAACATCGCCAGCACGTAGCGGAGGTCCTGGGACGCCTGAGAGAATTTCAGCTCTTCCTAAAAGCAGAAAAATGTTCCTTTCATCAGCCCTCAGTACAGTTCCTCGGGTACAACATCAGCCGTAGTGGCATCCAAATGGACGAGGGGAAAATCGCCGCTGTCAGGGACTGGCCGGCACCCGCTATGGTGAAGGAACTTCAACGGTTCCTCAGATTCGCTAATTTCTACAGGCGGTTCATCAGCAACTATAGCAGCATCGCCGACCCTCTCACCAACCTGCTCCGCAATAAACCCAAATCTCTCCTCTGGTCCCCGGCCGCTGAAGGGGCATTTAACACCCTCAAGAGGGCTTTCACCACCGCTCCCCTCCTGATCCACCCAGACCCCGACAAGCCCTTCGTCGTGGAAGTGGACGTGTCCACAACAGGAGTAGGAGCGTTCCTGTCCCAGCAGCAGGGGAATCCTAGCCGCCTCCATCCATGCGCCTTCTTTTCCCACAAGCTCAACCCGGCGGAGAGGAATTACGACATCGGTAACCGGGAGCTACTGGCCATCAAATTAGCCCTCGAAGAGTGGAGGCACTGGCTGGAGGGAGCCAGGCACCCATTTCTGGTTCTTACAGACCATAAGAACCTGGAGTATCTCCGAGCCGCTAAACGGCTCAACCCCCGACAAGCTCGCTGGGCCCTCTTCTTCACCCGGTTTGAGTTCTCTATCTCATACCGGCCCGGGTCCAAGAACACCAAGGCGGACGCCCTCTCTCGTATGTTCGCCCCTGAAGAGAGCCCAGAAACACCCGAGCCCATCCTCCCAGCAGACCTGATCGTCAGCCCCATAACCTGGTCCCAGGAAACCCTTCCGCCTGCCAGTGTCTCCACCAACACTCCACCGGGCTGCCCACCAGAATCCCAGTACATCACCCAAGCACGACGCACGTCCCTCATCCACACCGCCCACACCTCACTTGGCACTGGTCACCCAGGGATCAATGAAACTCTCTCGCTGCTGAGAGATCGCTTCTGGTGGCCCAGCATGGCAGCCGATGTCAGAAGGTATGTGCAGGGGTGTGAAGAGTGCGCCATGGTGAAAACCCCACGCCAGCTACCCTCAGGAAAGCTCCTTCCTCTGCCCGTTCCCAACCTAGTCACACCTAGGTGTCGACTTCATCACGGACCTTCCGAACTCCCGTACCCACACCTGCATATTCGTCATCGTCGACCGATTCTCCAAGGCGTGCCGCCTACTGCCGCTGAAGGGGCCACCCACAGCCATGGAAGCGGCAGAATTATTATTCAACCAGGTCTTCCGTTACTTCGGCATCCCGGAGGACATCGTCTCTGACCGGGGCCCCCAATTCGTGTCCAGAGTTTGGAGGGCGTTCTTCACGCGCCTAGGTGTGGCCGTCAACCTATCATCAGGGTACCACCCTCAGACTAACGGGCAGACGGAACGGAAGATACAGGAGATCAGGTGCTACCTCCGTACCTTCTGTCACGGCCACCAGGACTCGTGGAGCCAGTACCTGGGCTGGGCCGAGTACGCGCAGAATTCCCTCCGTCAACCTTCCACCGGTCTGACTCCCTTCCAGTGTGTGCTCGGCTACCAGCCACCTCTCTTCCCCTGGTCAGGGGAGCCATCTGACGTACCAGCGGTCGACCACTGATTCCGCGAGAGCGAGAGGGTCTGGAGCTCAGCACACCATCAACTGCAGCGCGCCCTGTGTCGACGGAGACTGACAGCCGACCGTCGCCGATCCGACGCCCCGGCCTATCAACCGGGGCAGAAGGTCTGGCTGTCAACCAAGGACATCCGGCTACGTCTCCCCAGCCGCAAGCTGAGCCCCAGGTTCATTGGGCCATTCACCATCCTGAAGCAGGTCAACCCGGTCACATATAAGCTCCAGCTACCACGAGGGTACCGTATTCACCCCACATTTCATGTTTCCCTCCTCAAGCCTCACCATCCCTCTGTCCTTCCCTCCACAGAGCCTGGCGAGGACGCAGCCGAACCCCCCCCTACTCCTACTAGACGACGGGACTGCCTACGGGGTGAAGGAGATCCTGGACTCCCGGCGCCGTGGCGGTCGACTCGAGTACCTGGTGGACTGGGAGGGCTATGGCCCGGAGGAACGCTCGTGGGTTCCGCGGGATGACGTCCTCGACCCCGACCTTCTGACGTCCTTCCACGCAACGCACCCCCACAGACCTGCTCCGCGTGGGAGGGGTAGACCGCCACGACGTCGGGGCCCGCAGCCCTCAGGAGCGGGCCGTGAGGAGGGGGGTACTGTCACAGACACGCCAGGCTCCAACGACAACCAATCACAGCGCACTCACTCTCCCGAGTACTAATCACACACACCTGCACGCGATCTCCTTCCCAATCACCTCAGCCATAAAAGGACTCACACACACACCACTCACCGTCCGATCTCGTTTCAGACTGAAGGACTCATTCTCATATCACCGCTATCTGATGCTCGTCTGTCTTCTGTGTTCTCCGCTTCCCGTGTCTCCCTGTGTGTATGTGTGTGTGCGCGTGCGCGCGCTCGTCTCGCTGCTCCAGATCTGCTCCAGATCCGCTCCCGTTCCCGTCATCTCTCCCGGATCATCCACAGCATTCCTCGCAGGGCAGTATCTCTCTCTACCTCTCCATTTACTCCCATCACATCTTACAGTTGCCTTCTGCTACCTGGTCCAAATAAAACACCCGATCTGTTTATCTCTGTCTCCGTGCCTTCTGTCCCGTAACACTAACATTATGGTCATTTAATGTTTTTGTTATTCCATATAATATTTAGATGTCAATCATACTGTAATACACAATACTGACATCTTTATTAATTTGCAAAAAAATGTTATGTTATTCTGTCTTTTAAAGAATCCTGCACAGCATCCTCATGTTCCCTCTACCAGTATCACTTTATTAATGAGAATAAGACCTGGACTGAAGCCCAGAGATACTGCCGAGACAAATACACTGACTTGGCCACCGTTAATAATATGGAAGACGTGAAGAGTCTCCTTAACACAGCATGTGGTATCTATTCTGGTTTAGCCTGGATTGGACTGTATGATGATCTAAAGAGCTGGAAATGGTCTCTGGATGATAATTCCTTCTACAGTACCAGAGAGAGAGACTTTAGAAGCTGGTATATAAACAAACCAAGAAACTGGAATGGGAACAGTTTATGTGTATATTTTTCAAGTTACTCTTCAAATTGGGGGGTGGAGTCTTGTTCTCTTACACTTCCATTCATTTGTTTTGATGGTAAGCAAAGCAATTATGTATTTTTAATTATAGCTTTAATATAATAGCTTTTGAAACAATTACATATTACATAATCCATGTGAACCTACAGTTTTCCACATACAGTTTTATATAATGCATCAATCTCTTTTTAGGTAGAGTGAATGCCAGTGAAAGCTATGTTTTGATTAAACAATACATGAACTGGACTGAAGCTCAGAGCTACTGCAGAGAACATTACACAGATCTGGCCAGCGTGAAGAACGAGACTGAGAATCACAAGATCAGATTATTATTATATCAGTCCAATTATTATTATTATTATTATTATTACCCTGTTTGTATTGGCCTGTACAAAACCAGGTCTTGGTCAGATCAAAGCAACTCTTCTTTCAACAACTGGAAACCTGGACAACCAGATAATTACGGACTGGATGAATCCTGTACTGCTGTGTCATTTAATGATTCTGGGAAATGGACAGATGAAAACTGTATTGAAGGCTTTCCATTCCTCTGTTACAGCAGTGAGTAGATTTTTGTTTACTAATTTAAAAAAAAAAATTCAACATCATTATTAAAATATTATATACTGTATATTCAATAAATGCCCAGTGCCAATCTAATGAAAAAAAAACTTAAACGAACAAATATTAGAAATAACATTTTTGTTACCTTCTTTAGCAATGCCATCAGCATCTTCTCGTCAGTATCACTTTGTTAATGAGAATAAGACCTGGACTGAAGCACAGAGATACTGCAGAGAGAATTACACTGACCTGGCTACTGTTGATAACATGGAGGAAATGAACACACTCCTTAGCACAGTAAATGGCAGCTACTCAGGTTTAGCCTGGATTGGACTGTATGATGATCTAGACAGCTGGAGATGGTCTCTGGATGATGATGCTTTCTATCAAGAGGGGGAGAGAGAATTCAGGGGATGGGAACATCAACCTGATAACTACGATGGACAAGAGCTTTGTGTTTCCATGAACAGGCTAGGGGAATGGTTTGACAGGCCTTGTGATCAGACAAATGCATTTATTTGTTATAAGGGTAAGAATGATAAACTATGTATGTGGATATGTGGGAACATTTTTGCACTTGTGATAAACAGCTATTATAGCTGATATTGGTTTATAAATATTAAAAATAATTCAGATTTTGCCTGTAGGAAATTGTGACTTTCACAATGTTCTCAATCTTAGGTACAAACACATATGTGGAGATTTATTACAGCATGACCTGGAACAAAGCTCAGAGATACTGCAGAGAAAATTACATAGACCTGGCCAGTGTAAGAAATGAGAACGAAGTTCAGCAGATACTGAACATCATGTACAGCTATGAGGTATGGATAGGTCTGTACAGGAACCGATTATGGTCAGATCAGAGCACCTCATCCTTTACATTTTGGAGACCAGCGTTTCCAGCACAGGGACCAGAACCTGATAATGGTTTGGATTCATTTGGTCAATATGGAAATCAGCACTGTACAGCTGTGGATCATTCCGGCCGATGGACAGATGAAAACTGTTTAAACCGTTTGCCTTTCATGTGCTATAATGGTGAGCTTATTTCCTTTTTGAATAAAAGAAAGAATAATACATCTACAAGCTAACACTATTACTGTATAACACTCATGCAAGAATACAGTCTAGTGGTCACTAAATGAAACTCATGCTATTGTAAGTCAACATCAGCAGCTGTTTCCAGATTTTCTGTAAGTTCCAGAGCTCAAGGAGCTTTCTAATTATAACTCTGTCTTCCTTTTTTTCTGGCAGATTTCATTCCAGGTGAGTAAAAAGTCAATTATTGTGATTGTTCTTAAAGCTTAAAGAGATATCTGTGATCTTGCCCTATAGCAGATTCAATAGTTCATTAAGTCAATGTTAAAAACTATTAATTTCAATAACCATTGTTTTAATACACTATATGGCCACAAGTATGTGGACACTTAACTATCGCACCCATTTGGGCTACTCATAAAGTGCGTATATAAAAGAATCACTCCCCTTCAAAATAATCGCATTTTGTTGTTTTGCAACCTGAAATGAATATGGACACAGTTTTTGTCTCATCCAGCTGTTTTTACTTAGAGCAAATTATAACAGCCAAGTGAAAGATATAACAACAAGAGGTCAGAAAAATATGTAAAAGTTAAGAAAACAGAATCACTGAGTTGGATAAAGGATCACCCATATTTCAGTATTTTGTTGAACCTTTTGACTTAATCACAGCTGGAGATAAAAAAAAAAAAGTGCCCATCTTCATTTCAGCCTGCAAAACAACAAAATGTGATTTTTTTTAAGGGAAGTGATTCTTTCCTATACCCACTGCACATCCAACAAGAATAATATTGAGGTCAGAGGCACTGATGCAGGGTGGGAAGGCATCAACGTTCCAATTTATTCCAAAGTTGTTAAGCAGGTTTTTTTTCAGAGAGGGTCATTTTATATTTACATTCACATTATAATTTATTCAAAGGGAATTGCAACTTAAGCCAAGCGATATATAAATCAGAGGACAATAAATAAATAGTGCTACCATGCAAGATTTTTAATTAGTGCTAGAGTTGTTGGGCCCGTTCATACTCTATACTCGTTCATACTTTTGGCCATACAGTGTATTTATAAATTTTCAAAAGTGCATACTTTTAATTTAATTTAATAAATTTTCATTAACATATGAGGAACAATCAAGCTGTATAACACTGTGCATGTAAATTTGCATATGGAAAGCATACATGTGAATGTGTTTATTGATTATAATGCAAAATCTATATTGCAGGTGCTGTGATGGGAGTGCGAATGAACATCACATCTAATAAAAATCCCTTATACTCTGAGCTTGCAGTATCTGCGCTGATGACAGTGAGTAAACATTCCTGATCCTTAATCTGAAACAGACAGATGTTTATCCAGTTTCAGTAAACATTATTCATTATTAAATGTTATCTTTAAATGTCATTCTTCTTCTTCTTTCGGCTTTACCCTTCAGGGGTCACCACAGTGAATCATCTCTCTCCACCTATCCCTATCTTCTGCATCCATATACCTCCTCTTTGGCCTTCCTCTTTGCCTCCTGCCTGGCAGCTCCATGTCCAACATTCTCCTACCAATATACTCACTCTCCCTCCTCTGAACATGTCCAAACCATCTTAATCTGGCCTCCCTAACTTTGTCCCCCAAACGTCCAACATGAGCTGTCCCTCTGATGTACTCGTTCCTAATCCTGTCCAATCTTGTCACTCCCAAAGAGAACCTCAACATCTTCAGCTCTGCTACCTCTAGCTCTGACTCCTGTCTCTTCCTCAGTGACACTGTACTTAAACTCCTGTACCTTCTTCACCTCTTCACCCTGTAACCTTCTTATCTTTAAATGTCATTATTGGCAATTAAACATTACATTATGCTTATCTTGTAGATCGTGTGCAGCAATTTAAGTAGCAAAAGAAGTCTTTGTTGTTTAACATGATGAAGGAGTATACAGTGACAATTGATTAGTTGTGGTATTTGACATGTAAAAGACTTTTACAGCATTTACAGGATTTTTTTCACATTTTTGTCAGCTTGAAGAGCAAGTTAGAAGACTGGGACTTTCTAAGAATGTCACTGTGAACGTGAGAAGAATTCATAAGATCGATCCGTGAAGAAGAAAGTTCGTATGCTCCAGATTTTGTGATGATTTATCGTTTTTTCATTCATTCAGCAATCAATCCATTCAAAAGCATTCAGAAAGACTTTAGAGATCTGTTCAAACAAGAATACACACATGATATACTGCAAATCTTATTAAGTACTCCACAATTCATTCAAACACTTTACTATAACTAATATATTTACAGTTCTACTGCTTCCTGGATTTGACCATAATAATAATAATAATGACTATAATTACAAGATACTAATTAGTTAATGAGTGTGAGTTACATGTTATATTTTATTTGGTGGTTTGGAATTAAATTGCTACTAATTGTTTTTCCTCAAATCAGTTTTAACAAATGGAAGACTAGTTATTTGGTTAGTGTGATAGAAAATCTTGATGTTACATTTTCTGATTTGCTCCAATCATTTCTTTACCAGTTGCCTGTAAATTTTAGGGATACTATGGGACCTTTACTTAGTAATACTATTTGTTATTGAAAGTCTTGAGATTCATTTGATTTATGCGTTGATTAAAGTTTGACTACAAATCTTGCTAATAAAGAAACACTGAATGAAGGATCATGTCATTTGTTTTGTCATTACATTCAAGCACATTGCATTTGAAAGTGTGAAATTTGAACTTGATATAAAAGTGCAATGGTCTAATTTAATCTACATCTAAATTGCTGACACATATCTCAGTGTAGTGCTGTTTATGTTTACCTGCTCGTAAAATCAATATTTAGTATAAACACATTTTTAAAGTGAACTTTTGTTCATAAGATAAAATGCTGCCACCTTGAAGCTGTATTAAATTTACTCCATATTTAGCAATCCTGGACAATGTACCATTCCTTTCAAATTGTGCTTTTATATCCATGAGGGGGCGGGACCCCAAAAAACTATGGTTTATTTTCATGATGAAGTTGTTCATGAGATCTTCAAGATGTTTACATTATGTGGTAGAGTCTGCCATACAGGTCCATGTGTATGAGTTGTTACTGTAGAACTGATATCTAACTAGAAGGTGTGCATAAATATTTAGCCTCTCATTTGAGCTGTATCCCTAACTAGTATCAGAATTGCTACTATAAAAAAAAACAGTTGTGTAAATTCTATACGTTATGAACTTGTTCGATATTTAACATTCAAGAAATACACATGATGTAGTTCATGCAGTTGTCCAGCAGACGGTGAAGTGCTTAAGATGACTACCCGGACAAATCATACTTCTCCACGCGTGTACATTCATTGTCTACCGCTTATCCGATCTATCATCGGGTCACAGGGAGCCTGTGCCTATCTCAGGCATCAAGGCAGGATACACCCTGGACAGAGTGTCAACCCACCGCAGGACACACACACTCTCATTCACTCACGCAATCACGCACTACGGACAATTTAGAGATGCCAATCCACATACAATGCATGTCTTTGGACCAGGGGAGGAAACCGGAGTACCCAGAGGAAACCCCCAAGGCACGGGGAGAACATGCAAACTCCACACACACATGGCGTAGGTGGTAATCGAACCCCCAACCCTGGAGGTGTGAGGCAAACGTGCTAACCACCAAGCCACCGTGTCCATGAGTAGCTCTTGGCCACCTTAATTTTGACAAAGTAGCTCTTAGAGGAAAAAAGGTTGGAGAGCCCTGCTCTAGACATTTCTACTGCTTCACTAGCAAACTGTGCTTCTCAAAAAAATATCAAATCCTCCAATTATTTTATTACTGAGGATCATTCACTGAGTATTTCAACTGGCACTTTGATTTTGATACGAATTCTGGTACATTCAATAACCAGTTTTTCTACATATTCCTAAATCCTTCCCATATACTTTTCTTCAGAAACTTTATTTAGCATTAAAATAAAATAATGTGGCAGACAGGAGCAAACAGCAGAAAGCAGATCCATGAGGTAAAATATTTAAATAGAAACCTTTACTAATGTGCTTGTGACTAAAGAAACATTTCTGGCATTTGGGCGACACCCTTATTCTTATCCTTACCCTACTTACATTTATCTCATTTAGACAACATTTAGACAACATATTAAAGTGCACTTTAATATGAAATTATTAAAGAGATATTTGAAATTATGTGTAGCAACTTGTGTAACATAAGAATTATTGTTATGAGGCTACTATGATGAAGGAGTATTTACAATGGATGTGATGTGGCTTATTTCTACATAAATATGTTTTTCAGTACTTACAGAATTTATATAAATATTTCACATTTTGGTCAGCTTCAAAAAGAACTGAGCAGACTGGGACTTTCAAGTAACTATACTGTAAATGTGAGAAACATC
Source organism: Hemibagrus guttatus (assembly GCA_033459395.1). Lineage (NCBI taxonomy): Eukaryota > Metazoa > Chordata > Actinopteri > Siluriformes > Bagridae > Hemibagrus > Hemibagrus guttatus. The sequence goes on along the minus strand of JAUCMX010000014.1, from coordinate 4,415,522 downwards.
TGTAAGCAAAAACTACATTCAGGTTCAAAATGTAACTGAGACATGTTCCAGATTTTGTGGTGATTTATCATTTATTTACTCATCTTTTTTCTAGAGTAGTTGGGAATGCTGTAGTTCTATTAACAAGAATGTATTTATTAAAATGTAGATATAAAATGTCAAATACCAATAAACAAATAAAACTGAATAATATTAACATAATATAACAAAATAATCTTTTTTTCTTTTTTTTTTTTTTGTTAAAATATTTACAGCTCTCAGAAACTTGGATTTCCTCCTAGCTTTCACCAGTCATTATCAAACAGTGATAATAACTGCTTAAACTGATTTGTGAATTTTTTGTTTTTTTCTTATGTGTAATATTTTATGTAGTCGAAATAAATGTATAATGCTTATGAATGGTGTTCTTGAAATGAATTTCAACAAATAAACCACCACATTTACAGGTATTATATTAACATTATGACTCCCTGCCTAATATTGTGTTAGTCCTCCTATTGCTGCCAAAACAGTCCTGACTCATTGAGGCTCTACTAGACACCCTAGAAGGTGTGCGGTGGCACCAAGATGTTAGCAGCAGATCCTTTAAGTCCTGTAAGTTGCAAAGTGGGGCCTCCGGCATCAGACTTGTTTGTCAGTAGATTCCACAGATGCTTGACTGGATTGAAATCTGAGGAATTTAGAGGTCAAGTCAACACCTCAAACTTGTTGTGCTGATCAAACAATTCCTGAACCATTTTTGCTTTGTGGCACGACACATTATCCTGCTGAAAGAGGCCACAATCATCAGGGAATATCGTTTCCATGAAAGGGTGTACATGGTCTGCAACAATGCATAGGTAGGTGGTACATGTCAAAGTAACATCCACATGGATGGCAGGACTCAAGGTTTCCCAGCAGAAAATTGCCCAAGGCATGACACTGCCTCCACTGGCTCGCCTTCTTCCCATAGTGCATCCTGGTGCCATGTTTTCCCCAGGTAAGCAACACACACGCACCCAGCCATTCATGTGATTTAAAAGAAAATATGATTCATCATACCAGGTCACCTTCTTCCATTTCTCCTGTAATCCAAGGACTCTTCCTTCACGCAAGGGTGTAACAGAGGAAATGCAACACAACAAACACAGGAGGAACAGCAACTAACTAAACCTAATACAAAAACAAACAAACACAATTAACAATATTAAAAAAATGAATACATTATTCAATTTTAAATTTAATCCCATTAAAATAATAAAAGTAAAACACTTCCAAACACTATATAAAACCACACCCTCTAGTAATAGTCACTTCCCCAGCTACACTCCATGGATTGGACTTATCATGTTACTGTGTTACTGATCTGACCAGAATAAATACTAAAGGATGTTTTAATAATTAAAGTAAAATGTATAGTATGTTAGTGTAGTTGAATGCTATAGTGGAAACCAGAATTGGTAAGAAGCAGAAGATGAGATTTGGACCAGTTGATAGATTAGCCAGATGCTATATTCTAAATGCTAGCTATAACCTCTGCATTAACTGGCTGAATATTGAAAGATTTATTTGATATAATTATTCAGAATGATGTGTATTTGTTTTATGTAGCTGCATTATAAATCTAGATATATCAGTTTGCTGAGGCTGTGGGTGTGTTTTATAACATTTTGATCCAGATAATGAAGTATAGCACAAATACCAATTACCAAGTATACTGAAGATAACCCTAGGTTTCAGGGCTGCATTCACACACTGTACTGTACTTCTAAAAGCAAAGACCTACTCATCTCTGTATTGCAAACATGACAGAGATCAGTAACAGCACTAACAAAGGGACATGAAGAAATATTTTCTTTACAAAAGTGGAAAGGAGACAGGTGAGAAATTTGGAAATTTGGAAAGGATAAATTTGGAATGGAAAGTTGATAAATTTGACAGGCAGATACAGTCAGGGTTGCCTGATTGGACTGAGCAAGGTTACAGTGATATGAAAGATGGGAATAATAAAGCAGGCTCAGTGTCTCAGTGTTTAACATAAGTGTCATAATCATAAAAATTAGAAAGAAACACCATTTTATCTGTTTTAGACAAATCTGTAATGTTAGGTAATGTGTAAAGCAAATAAATATCATTCTGACTGTAAATCTGATAAAGCAGAACAAAAGCTAACACATTCAAAAATAAAAAATAAAATGTCCTTTTGGCTTAAACAGTCTCTGCCATAACGTGTGACAAACAGACACAATTATGTAACCTGACAGCTTTGCCTAGATGCTTACCAAGTAATGTAAAGAGTTATTCTTTTGTTAGTTTTTTATTTCAGTTGTTTTAACTGACACTTTCATTGTGATATTCATGCTGCTGTATTCAATAACCTGTATTTCTACATATTCCTAAGCCCTTCCCATATGCTTTTATTCAGAATCCATATTTAGCGATGTTAAAATAAACCAAAAGGCAGACAGGAGCAAACAGCAGACAGCACACATCTATTAGGTAAAATATTTTAATCAAAAGCTTTTCTTAATTATATGTTGACTATAGAAACATAATTCAGCATAATGTTTTAAAATTGATATAAATATTTTAATCATACTTTTTTTCTGTGTATTCAACCAGAGCCATGTTTCGACTTCTGCTGCTCTTGGGTGAGTTGTATGTTTTATCTCTCTGTTTTATATGTATATTAAAGAAGGTTTTCATGATAAGATAAAGAGTACACATGATATCATTACAGAAGATTATTTCAAGCCTATTGGGCAAAATGAACAATTTTGAATGGAACGGTGTTAACCTCCCTGGTTTAATTCTGTTTATACACCAACCATGCATAACATTATGACCACCTGCCAAATATTGTGTTGGTCCCCCTTTTGCTGCCAAAACAGCCCTGACTCGTCAAGGCATGGACTCCACTAGATCCCTGGAGGAGTTCTGTGGTATCTGACACCAAGATGTTAGCAACAGAGTCTTCAAGTTCTGTTAATTGCAAAGTGCAGCCTCCATGGTTTGGAATTGTTTGTCCAGCACATCCCACAGATGCTCGATTGGATTGAGATCCCAAGAATCTGCCTGGAGAACAAGTTGTTTTGTTCATCGAACCATTCCTGAACCAATTTTGCTTTGTGGTATGGCGCATTATCCTGCTGAAAGAGGCCACAGCCACAAGGGAATACTGTTTCCAGGACAGGTTGTACATGGTATGCAACAATGCTTAGGTAGGTGGTATGTGTCAAAGTAACATCCACATGGAAGGTTTCCCTGGCATCCTGGTGCCATGTGTTCCCCAGGTAAGTGACGGACATGCACCCAGCCAGCCACTTGATGAAAAAGAAAATGTGATTCATCAGACCAGGCAACCTTCTGCCATTGCTCTGTGGTCCAGTTCTGATGCTCATATGCCCATTGTTGGAGCTTTCAGTGGTGCACTGGGCGGAATGTGGAAAGTGTAGGTTGCTTGACTACATAGGTGATAAAATGATTTCTGAAGCTCTCAAACAGGGATAGAGGCTGCGAACCTTCTGGATGGCATTCTTTCGCCTCAACCTCACATCCTATCCCTACTGAAGGCTTCCAATCCAACTACAAAATGATCATGGTGCTTAATCAGTCTTAAATAAATAAATAGTCTTTACTGTCAATGATTAAATCTTGAAGAGCACTCATACACCCGAGCCCTGGCTGTTGGTGATATTAAAGGGTCCTGAGCATTAATTTATATCTTCATTGTCAAAAAAAAAACACCAGCTGATTAAATCCTGTCTATCCTTTTTATCACTCAGAGAAAGCATTGCATCCTGCTACACAACTTTGCAACTTTAACAAAGGATTAGAAACTCCAAATATGTTCAAAACCATTTGTGCTGACTGACACACTACAACAGAACAAAATAAAAGTGATTGCTAATTCAGTGTGTCCTTTAAGGGAAAGTATGCTATTAAGGAATGATAAAAGAGCATTAAGAAATTAAATATTTTATTATTAAATAAAAGATATTAACTGAATGAAAATAAGTATGATGAAATAAGATTCATTCATTCATTGTCTACCGCTTATCCGATCTATACTCGGGTCACGGGGAGCCTGTGATCTCAGGCGTCATTGGGCATCAAGGCAGGATACACCCTGGACAGAGTGCCAACCCATCACAGGGCGCACACACACACACTCTCATTCACTCACGCAATCACACACTACCAACAATTTAGAGATGCCAATCAACCTACAATGCATGTCTTTGGACCGGGAGAGGAAACTGGCACACCCGGAGGAAACATACAAACTCCACACACACATGGCGGAGATGGGAATCGAACCCCCAACCCTGGAGGTGTGAGGCAAATGTGCTATTCATTATTGATATATATAACTGATTTTATTATTTATATCAACCGCATATTTATTTATTGACTCAAACTACATAACAGCTGGACCTCATTTCCCACAATACAAATACAAACTATACCACATAATCAGTCACGTGAGTTATTTACTAACGTCACACACCTGTACACAATCACTATTTCTAATTTAAATATCCTTGAAAATTTGCTGCATCCTGTTTCGCCTACTAGCCATCTTAAATAGTTTCCGAGATTAGAATTAGTCCTAAATCATAGCATGTTGAAATGAGTATAATAGATGGTTTACTATTTCCAGTAGACTTTCAAGGTGTAGATCGGAAAATATAAAAATGTAATATAAAGGATAGAAAGGATCAAAAAGTAAATATTGCTGACACTTGCAGTAGTATAAGCGTTATTTGTGTGATGTCATTCAATTAAATCTTAAAACAATACAAGGTATGCTATGTGTACAAACATGCAATTTACACATGCAAATTAGCTCACTTAATTTTTGATCTTGTGTTTTTCACAGGGTTTCTCAGCCTTGCCGTCTGTCTTCCTCGTCAGTATCAATTCATTAATGAGAATAAGACCTGGTCCGAAGCACAGAGATACTGCAGAGAGAATTATGTTGATTTAGCCTTTATTAATAACACTGAAGAGGACTTGGCCCTTGCAAACATAATAGGCATCAGGAAGAGCAGGCGAACCTGGATTGGACTGTATGATGATCTGAACAGCTGGAAATGGTCTCTGGATAATGATTCTTTCTACAAGGAGGGAGAGAGAAGCTTTAGAAACTGGTATATACAGAAACCAAGTTACTGGTATGAAATGCGTTTGTGTGTGTATCTATCTTATTATGATGGAGTTTGGGGGGAGATCTCTTGTTCTTCAATGCTTCCATTCATTTGCTTTGATGGTGAGTACAGTAGTTATGCATATGCTTCATGAAAACATCTTCAAACAAGCGATTCAAATTCATTATACATTTTTTAAAACTACAGTTATATTTCATTTGTCTCTTTTAGGCAGAGTGAATGCCAGTGAAAGATATGTCCCAGTTTATCAGCACATGGGCTGGACTGAAGCTCAGAGATACTGCAGAGAGCATTACACAGACCTGACCAGTGTGAGGAACGAGTCTGAAAATCAGAAGATTAGATCAGTGTTTAATAATACATATTATTCTAGTTTTTGGATCGGTCTAAACAGAACCATGTCTTGGTCAGATAAAAGCAACTCTTCTTTCAGCAACTGGAGACCTGGACAACCAAATAGTTATGGACAGACTAAAACCTGTACTGCTGTGTCAAATAATGATGATGATTATTATTATTATTATGGGAAATGGACAGATGAAGACTGTGGTGATGCTTTTCCATTCTTCTGTTACAGCAGTGAGTAGATTTCTGTTCTGTGTCTATCTTTTGTGCCATTTTTCAGTAGTATTACTGTCACTATTCTGTCACTGTTTTTCAAAAGAATGATCATAGTAACCAACATTTTTGTTATCCTACTCTAGCAATGTCATCATCACCCTCTCGTCAGTATCACTTTGTTAATGAGAATAAGACCTGGACTGAAGCCCAGAGATACTGCAGAGAGAACTACACTGACCTGGCTACCATTGATAACATAGAGGAAATGAGCACACTCCTTGAAACAGTGAATGGCAGCTACACAGGTTTAGCCTGGATTGGACTCTATGGTGATGAGGACAGCTGGAGATGGTCTCTGGATGATGATGCTTTTTACCAAGAGGGGCAGAGAGACTTCAGAGGATGGCCCCATCAACCTGATAACTACAACGGAAATGAGATGTGTGTTTATATTAGGTCTGATGGAGCATGGTTTGATGAAAACTGTAACAGATATTTACCATTTGTTTGCTATGATGGTGAGGATATATAATCAGTTAAATAGGATTAAACTGTCATTTTTTATAGATGTGTTATTGAGCACAATTATCGTTTCAGGAAGGAATGGAACAGAAAATTACACATACAATAATCAGTTCATGTCTTGGACGGAGGCTCAGCATTACTGCAGAGTGTATCACACAGACCTGGCCAGTGTAAGGAACCAAGTAGTTAATGAACAAATCCTTAATCTCACAAGTGGCTCTGATACTTGGATTGGTCTATACAGAACCAGACTCTGGTCAGACGAACAGGAATCTATGTATGAAAACTGGAGACCAGCCACTCAATCTATACCTGAACAGCCAGACAATGGTTTAAATGTTCAATGGGAATTTGGTCTTCAGCATTGCACTGCTGTATCTCTCACAGAGTCAGGTTACTGGACAGATGAGAGCTGCTTAGCCACAATCCCTTTTTTCTGCTATAAAAGTGAGTTCATTTAATCAGCCTTTATTTATTGATTATTGCACAATATGAAGCTTACTTACACAAACAGCACAAAACTTTCCAGAGTTCAATTTCACTTATGTCAATTATTTTACAATTCACACCTTATAACAAATCATAGCATGTTCAGTGAGGTAACTGTTTAAAAATACAGGAGTATAAATTTGATATGTAAATCTCATATATGTACAAATTAATATATTTTTTTTGTATTCTAAAACACTATCTAAGCTTAAATGCTTTGTCACAAAAAATGTTAACAGCAGTCTAATATTATGGACATTTAATGTTTTTGTTATTCCATATAATATTTAGATGTCAATCATACTGTAATACACAATACTGACATCTTTATTAATTTGCAAAAAAATGTTATGTTATTCTGTCTTTTAAAGAATCCTGCACAGCATCCTCATGTTCCCTCTACCAGTATCACTTTATTAATGAGAATAAGACCTGGACAGAAGCCCAGAGATACTGCCGAGACAAATACACTGACTTGGCCACCGTTAATAATATGGAAGACGTGACGAGTCTCCTTAACACAGCATATGGTATCTATTCTGGTTTAGCCTGGATTGGACTGTATGATGATCTAAAGAGCTGGAAATGGTCTCTGGATGATGATTCCTTCTACAGTACCGGAGAGAGAGACTTTAGAAGCTGGTATATAAACAAACCAAGAAACTGGAATGGGAACAGTTTATGTGCATATTTTTCAAGTTACTCTTCAAATTGGGGGGAGGAGTCTTGTTCTCATAGACTTCCATTCATTTGTTTTGATGGTAAGCAAAGCAATTATGAATTTTAATTATAGTTTTAATATGACAGCTTTTGAAACAATTACAAATTATATAATCCATGTGAACCTACAGTTTTCCACATACAGTTTTATATAATGCATCAATCTCTTTTAGGCAGAGTGAATGCCAGTGAAAGCTATGTTTTGATTAAACAATACATGAACTGGACTGAAGCTCAGAGCTACTGCAGAGAACATTACACAGATCTGGCCAGCGTGAAGAACGAGACTGAGAATCACATGATCAGATTATTATTATATCAGTCCAATTATTATTATTATTATTACGCTGTTTGGATCGGCCTGTACAGAACCAGGTCTTGGTCAGATCAAAGCAACTCTTCTTTCAACAACTAGAAACCTGGACAACCAGATAATTATGGACTGAATGAATCCTGTACTGCTGTGTCATTTAATGATTCTGGGAAATGGACAGATGAAAACTGTAGTGAAGGTTTTCCATTCCTCTGTTACAGCAGTAAGTAAATTTTTGTTACATTTTTTTACAGCAGTGAGTAGAGTTTTGTGTGCTGATTTAAAAAAAAATTCAGCATTATTATTATATTATATATATTCAATGAATGCCCAGTGACAATCTAATGAAAAAAAAAAAACTTAAACAAACAAATATTAGAAATAACATTTTTGTTACCTTCTTTAGCAATGCCATCAGCATCTTCTCATCAGTATCACTTTGTTAATGAGAATAAGACCTGGACTGAAGCACAGAGATACTGCAGAGAGAATTACACTGACCTGGCTACTATTGATAACATGGAGGAAATGAACACACTCCTTAACACAGTAAATGGCAGCTACTCAGGTTTAGCCTGGATTGGACTGTATGATGATCTGGACAGCTGGAAATGGTCTCTGGATGATGATGCTTTCTATCAAGAGGGAGAGAGAGATTTCAGAGGATGGGAACATCAACCTGATAACTACAATGGACAAGAGCTTTGTGTTTCCATGAACAGGCTAGGGGAATGGTTTGACAGGCCTTGTGATCAGACAAATGCATTTATTTGTTATAATGGTAAGAATGATAAACTATGTATGTGGGTATGTGGGAACATTTTTGCACTTGTGATAAACAGCTATTATAGCTGATATTGGTTTATAAATATTAAAAATAATTCAGATTTTGCCTGTAGGAAATTGTGACTTTCACAATGTTCTCAATCTTAGGTACAAACACATATGTGGAGATTTATTACAGCATGACCTGGGAAGAGGCTCAGAGATACTGCAGAGAAAATTACATAGACCTGGCCAGTGTAAGAAATGAGAATGAACTTCAGCAGATCATGACACGCGTATCGTATGCCTATGAGGTATGGATAGGTCTGTACAGGAACCGATTATGGTCAGATCAAAGCAACTCAACCTTTACATTTTGGAGACCAGCGTTTCCAGGTCAGGGATCAGAACCTAGTAATGGTTTGGATTCATTTGGTCAATATGGAAATCAACACTGTACAGCTGTGGATCATTCCGGCCGATGGACAGATGAAAACTGTTTAGACCGTTTGCCTTTCATCTGCTATAGTGGTGAGCTTATTTGCTTTCTGAATAAAAGAAAGAATAATAAATAATATATGCAAAATATTATAAAAATAATAAATGCAATCTACAAGCTAACACTATTACTGTATAGCACTCATGCAAGAATGCAGTCTAGTGGTCACTAAATGAATCTCATGCTATTGTAAATCAACAGCAGCAGCTGTTTCCAGATTTTCTGTGAAAAGGTGCTTTCTAATTCTTACTCTCTCTTCCTTTTTTCTGCCAGAATTCATTCCAGGTGAGTAAAAACTCAATTATTGTGATTGAGATTACCTTAATAAGATATCTGTGATCCTGTCCCACATCAAATTCAACAGTTCATTAAGTCAATGTTAAAAACTATTAATTTCAGTAACCACTGTTTCTTTATACACTATATGGTCATAAGTATGTGGGCACTTGACCATCACACACATATGGGCTACTCATACAGTGGATATAGAGGATCACCCCAAAATAATGACATTTTGTTGCTTTGCAACCTGATATGAAGATGGACACAATTTCTGTTTTATCCAGCTCTATTTACTCAGTGCAATGTATAACATCCAGGTGAAAGATATGCCAGCAATAGGTCAGTGGGGGTGTCTCTCTGCAGCAGGGACTGGAGCACTTGTTAGGATAGAAGGAAAAATGGATGGGGCAAAATACCGTCAAATTCTTGAGGAAAACCTGCTTCCCTCTGCCAGAAAGTTGTCAATGAGAATAAAGTTGACCTTCCAACATGATAATGACCCAAAGCACACAGCAAAATTGACCGCACAGTGGTTGATGGTAAAAAAGGTGGATGTCCTTGCATGGTTTAGTCAGAGTCCAGACTTAAACCCCATTGGAAATCTGAGGAATTACTAGAATGACTGCTGTCCATCAACGGTCACCATCAAATTTAACTGAACTTGAGCAGTTTTGCAAAACAAATATTGCAAAGTCTAGATGTACAAAGTTGGTAAAGACATATCCAAACATAATAAAGGTTGAAATTAAAAGGTTTTTCAACAAAATGCTGACACGTGGGTGATCCTTTATCCAACTCAGTGATATTATTTTGAAAGGGAGTGATTATTTTCTATACACACTGTACATCCAATAAGAATATTATTCAAATGGAATTGTGACTTACAAATGAGGTAATACAAGCAAAAAATGTTTTAACATTTTTAATTGAGTGTTAGAGGAGCAACGTGCACAGAGTAGAGGTGTAAGAGTTGTCTAAGTGAAGATCATCAAGCACCAGATATTAACTGATCAGAAGTTGTTGAAGGGAACATAAACCTCAAGGAAAGTGTTGAGGTCTGGGCATGCTGTTCCAGACAAGGTCTTGTATGTGAGCATCAAGGCCTTGAATATGATGCAGGCAGCTACAGGAAGCCAATGGAGGGACGGTCTTTGTCATGCTGAATCATTTTTGAGCCCCTTAGTTCCAGTGAAGTTACATTCAAGACAATTTTGTGTTTCCAACTTTGGAGCAAAAGTTTGTGAAAGGCTTATGTGTGTGTGTGATGGTCAGGTATACTCAATATTCTTTTGGTCATACAGTGTATTTATAAATTTCCAAAAGTGGAGACTTTTCATTTAATTTAATGAAGGTTTTATTAACATATGAGAAACACACTGCATAACACTGTGCATGTAAATTTGGATACATGTGAATGTGTTTATTGATTATAATGCACAATCTATATCGCAGGTGCTGTGATGGGAGTGCGAATGAACACCAGATCTAATAAAAATCTCTTATACTCTGAGTTTGCAGTATCTGCGCTGATGACGGTGAGTAAACATTCCTGTTTCTTAATCTGAAACAGACAGATGTTTATCCAGTTTCAGTAAACATTATTGATTATTGAATGTTATCTTTAAATGTCATTATTACATTATGCTTATCTTGTAGATCATGTGCAGCAATTTAAGTAGCAAAAGAAGTCTTTGTTGTCTAACATGATGAAGGAGTATACAGTGACAATTGATTAGTTGTGGTATTTTACATGTAAAAGACTTTTACAGCATTTACAGGATTTTTTTTGACATTTTTGTCAGCTTGAAGAGCAAGTTAGAAGTCTGGGACTTTCTAAGAATGTCACTGTGAACGTGAGAAGAATTCGTAAGATCGATCCGTGAAGAAGAAAGTTCGTATGCTCCAGATTTTGTGATGATTTATCGTTTTTTCATTCATTCAGCAATCATTCCAAAAGACTTTAGAGCAAATCTTATTAAGTACTCCACAATTCATTCAAACACTTTACTATAACTAATATATTTACAGTTCTACTGCTTCCTGGATTTGACCATAATTATAATAATAATAATGATTATAATTACAAGATACTAATTAGTTAATGAGTGTGATTTACATGTTATATTTTATTTGGTGGTTTGGAATTAAATTGCTACTAATTGTTTTTCCTCAAATCAGTTTTAACAAATGGAAGACTAGTTATTTGGTTAGTGTGATAGAAAATCTTGATGTGTTACGTTTTCTGATTTGCTCCAATCATTTCTTTACCAGTTGCCTGTAAGTTTTAGGGATACTATGGGACCTTTACTTAGTAATACTATTTGTTATTGAAAGTCTTGAGATTCATTTGATTTATGCGTGGATTGAAGTTTGACTACAAATCTTGCTAATAAAGAAACACTGAATGAAGGATCATGTCATTTGTTTTGTCATTACATTCAAGCACATTGCATTTGAAATTAAGTATTAAAGTTGAATTTGAAATTAAAGTGCAATGTTTAATTTACATCTAAATTGCTGACCCATATCTCAATGTAGTGCTGTTTATGTTTACCTGCTTTTAAAATCAATATTTAGTATAAACACGTTTAAGCTCATATATTAGGAAATACTACTAGGAACAGCTTTTAATTTTTATGCCTGTAAGGATGTGAATGTGGTATTTTGTTAGTTATGGATTATGCTCTCATCGTCATCCGCCTCCATTTTTGTGTCAGGATGCTGAGCCACATCACGTTTTTTTTATATTGTTTCCATTAAAAAGCACATCCTGAAGTGTTCCATTTCACCTTTCCATAGCTATTTGAAAATTCTTACATTTTTCATTTACGGATCAACGACTATATTTTTGTATAATGTTAGGTACTGTTTCCACTTATTCAGTGGTTTGGAGGGTTTAGGACAGTGGATATTTGAGTTAGGCCTGTGAAATAAAAATGCACAATCCCAGAGCTAGTGCTAAACAAGCTTAAAAAATTTATTTTTCTAAGAAATGACCAATCGTTTCGCTAGATAAGACCCTTCTTCCTCGGCTGGGATCGTTTAGAACTCGTGGGCACCATTGAAGTCCACGATATGGAGAAAAATCCTGAAATGTTTTCCTCGAAAAACATAATTTCTTTACAACTGAAGAAAGAAAGACATGAACATCTTGGATGACAAGGGGGTGAGTAAATTATTTGCAAATTTTTCTTCTAGAACTGAACTTCTCCTTTAAGCACAGCGATCCTTACCTTATCCGTCCCCCTCTGCTCCGCCCTCCATTCACAAACGATTTGCTCCATTCGCTCGACCACGCCTCTGATTCCACACCCTTTTTCTCTGGCCAGAAGACAGAAAGTTAAAACTTTTACACTAACACTGACATCACTCAAATGAAAACAAATATTCATATCGATGATTAAATGTTTTTCTTTGTTAAAGGTTTTATTCACTTATTAGGTTTACATTACGTGTAAAAAAAAATAAAAAATAAAAATCAGTGCCATGACCAATTATATTATATAACGCTTCCATGTGCGGTCTTGGTGCTAGCTGTGTATTAAACTGTGTGATGTGTGTGTGATGGAGTATGATTTGTCCCGGTAGTCATATTAAGCACTTTAAGCACTTCATCACCATCTGCTGGAAAACTGTATAAACTACATCATGTGTATTTCTTAAATGTTAAATATTTAACAAGTTCATAATGCTAGCATTTACACAACAGTGCGGTTGAATTATTCATTCATTCATTGTTTGTACCGCTTATCCAATCTATTCTTGGGTCACGGGGAGCCTGTGCCTATCTCAGGCGTCACTGGGCATCAAGGCAGGATACACCCTGGATGGAGTGTCTCCCATCGCAGGGCACACACACACTCTCATTCACTCACGCACTCACACACTACAGACAATTTAGAGATGCCAATCAACCTACAATGCATGTCTTTGGACCAGGGGACGAAACCGGAGCACCCAGAGGAAACCCCCGAAGCACAGGGAGAACATGCAAACTCCACACACACATGGCGGAGGCGGGAATCTAACCCCCAACCCTGCTGTATGAAGATGCAGGACGAGTGTGTTTCTTATCATTTCTTATTAGTGTAAGTGGCGTTTCGTAGTAAAGTACTGTTTAATATTTCCCATTGCACATGCATATGAATGGCATAAAAATACTATTATTTTCTCACATAAAGTCCAATACAATTTAAGGACTGCTTTTAAAATAAATATTGCCTTCAATATCAAAGGTCTTCCCTTTTGTCTGAAAAGAGTCTTGTTCAGTCTTGCTGAGGACATCAGGGTATGTGCCAGGGGACTTGTAAATAACAATTTGCTGTTCAATAACACAATCAATGTGAATGAAATCTGACAATAATAACTGATTTTTTTTTAAATAATTAACACAAAAATAACTTATTTAGCTGGTTTGGTTTAATGAGCTATGTAAATACATGTTATTAATAATAATATACCAGTAGCTCTTGGCCACCTTAATTTTGTTAAAGTAGCTCTCAGAGGAAAAAAGGTTAGAGAGCCCTGCTCTAGACATTTCTATTGCTTCACTAGCAAACTGTGCTTCTCAACCATCAGGTGCTTAAAATGAGCATTAAGCAAGATTAGGCATTTTTCAGGATTAGGTCTCTGAAAATTAGTAGGGTTACACATCCCCACAATTACTGAAGTATTCAAACTGACCATGAACCCTAGTTTACTCATTTAGTGTCTGAAATAACTGTCAGGTGGCATATTCAAGCACCAACAAGCATTACAGACTGCAGGGTAGTTTTCCAAAGGCTTTTTCTAAAGCCATGGTTTAAACCATTGTTTTTTATCCTGTTCTATACTTTAGTCATTTGTACAATTAAGGACTTAAAAAAAATCAATTACTGCACCTTCAATTTAAAGATGTATTGTTGAATGTTAAAATGAAGCTTCTTTGGTTTGAGATTTTTATGGTATGATAACTTTCTCTAAAATGATCACAATGTCAAATGCACAAAAATCAAAAGGGAACCAAAAAAATCAAATTACTGAGGGTATCATTTCTGAGATTTCCATGAGTTTGCTTCTAATATCAGTATTTATCACACAGTTTGTGGTACAGTAATAAAGTTAGGAACTTGGTAGGAGTGGAAACGGTGACAGCAATATGTTTATAGCAATGTGCTTAAAGTGTTTTCAATGCAGACATGTCCCCTTTGTGGAGAAATAGAGGTTGCTGTGGTACGATTTTGGGGAAATGAGAACCACTTGTGTAAATCATTTTCTCTGTAAAGAAAAAATAAAATAAGACACTGATGATGTAACTGCAAAGCGTACTAAATGATGGGCTTTTGGAAGAGTACAGCAGGCTTTTAGAGAAATAAAAGGAAGTTTAAAAAAGAAAATGAAAAGAAAATAGGGGTCATAAATCAATTAAAAATGTTCAGTTAGGTTTTTAATTATATTTACATTTATGGCATTTTGCAGATGCCCTTATACAGAGTGACTTACAGAAGTGTTACAGAAGTCTCTATGAATTTATTAATTTATTTTAAGACAATCTAAAAACTCTGTAAGGAGGTAATATAGTTAAAAAAATAATAATAATAAATTTTGTGAAAACCAACAGTGTTCTGACTAATTGTATATCAGAGTTGTGGCGACCAAATCCAATAATTTGTTTGTTTGCACTAATTGAAAATGGATGATAAGTCGATGCTAGCTAATGTACATGGCACCATTATTTGATTCTAACTTTTTTTATATAATGCAGAACAAATGCTTATGTACTCAAAATTTAAAAATCCTTCTAGCGTGGCTAAAATGGCTGATAAGTTGATTTGTGTACTGATGTACTGGTGAAAAGGGTGAAAAATACTAGCTAATGTACATAGCACCTAAATATGATTCTGACTGTGATTCTAATAAATCAGAATAAATGTTCACGCATTCAGAACTTAACATTCAAAAATCCTTCAGGCTTGAAAAGTCCATGCCATAATGTATGACAAACAAACACACAAATAAGTGACCTGGCAGTATCGCTTAGAATCTTACTGGGTAAAGAGATAACTAATTATTTCAGTTTCAGTTATTTCTACTGGCAGTTTCATTTTGATATGAATCCTGGTACATTTAATCACCAGTTTTTCTACATTCCTAAGCTCATCCCATATAGTTTTCTTCGGAATCTTTATTTAGTGTTGAAATAAAATAAAATGGCAGACAGGAGCAAAAAGCAGAAAGCACAGATCCATGAGGAAAAATATGTAAATAGATAAAATGTGTAATCATATGATTTGGCTATTTTGGCCATAGAAAAATAATTCAATAAAATCCTTTATAATTGATATAAATATTTTAACCATACCTATTCTCCCAGAGCCATGTTTCATCTTCTCCTGTTACTGGATGAGTTGTATGTGTTATCTGTGTGTTGTAAATTTATATTAGAAGGTTTTCATGATATGATGCACAATACTGATGCACATTACCTCACATTTGATAGCTGGCGTAAGTGTTTTTTTAATTGCCTGTATGAAAATTTTCACTTTTTTTGTCTGTTTACCTCTGTACATTCGAATATCTGAATAAGACTGTGTAATAACAAAATGTGCACATTTGACCAATCCTGACCCATCTGTAATAGTTTGGTCCAAGAAAAGATACACTTTCAATTTTTTGAACAACAAACCAGAATAGTTCCTGGTTCTATTCTTGTGATGTTCATTTAAGCAATAGAAGAGAGTTAATTGACCTACAACAAGAAAAACTGGATTGTCATCATTTGATAATGATCTTTTATTTCATATTGTTTTAGTATTTCAGTCAGCTCCAGTGGGGCAGAGTCACAGATAATTGGCTTCTTGCACCCCCAACCCTGGAGGTGTGAGGCAAACGTGCTAACCACTAAGCCACCGTGCCCCTGCCGCCAAGATGATATAACCAAATTCTTTGCACAAGTTGACAGTCTCTGTTTCTGTGTTGACATCGAAGGATTGTTCTCTGCTTTGGGTTGTGACCATGACCCGCATGAGTGGCGTCTCTTTATTGATTCGTCAGTGTTAAGCCTCAAAACTGTTCTGTTACGCAATGGCAACATTCAGCTTCAATACCTGTTAGCTATGCAGCACACATGAAAGAAACCTACGAGAACATGGAAATGTTGCTGAAGCACATCCAGTACAGCAAGTACAACTGGAATATCTGTAGAGATCTGAAAGTCGTTGCTCTGTTACTGAGACTGCAGCTTGGCTATACAAAGTACTGTTGTTTCACCTGTGAATGGGAAAGTTATGCCAAAGAGTCACATT
Organism: Hemibagrus guttatus; assembly: GCA_033459395.1. Lineage (NCBI taxonomy): Eukaryota > Metazoa > Chordata > Actinopteri > Siluriformes > Bagridae > Hemibagrus > Hemibagrus guttatus. The sequence goes on along the minus strand of JAUCMX010000014.1, from coordinate 4,398,935 downwards.
ATTGTAGAAAGAGCTGGTCACGCCATAAAAAGTTAGTTTCAGGACAGAAAAATGTGGCGCATGAACAGCTTGTCGACCCAGCAAAGATTTTTTTGCCTCCACTTCACATAAAATTGGGGCTTTAAAAAAAATGAAAGCAATGAACAAAGAAGGCAAAGGTTTTTATTATTTAAGACAGATGTTCCCAAGAATAACTGAGGGCAAGGTCAAGGAGGGCATTTTTGTTGGTCCTCAGATTAAACATGTTATGAGTGACAATCAGTTCGAAGATCTGTTAGTTGGACCAGAAAAAGATTGCCTGGAAAGCCTTCAAAGACATTACTGACAATTTTCTTGGCAATTACAGAGCCCCACATTACATTCAGCTGGTAGACAAACTCCTCAAAGCATGCAAAACAATGAAATGCAACATGTCACTCAAGATTCCTTTCCTCCACTCAAACTTGGACTTCTTCCCTGCAAATCTCAGTGCTGTCAGCGACGAACACGGTAAAAGGTTTCAAAACACTTTTAATTATGTTGAACTTAATAGAGTATTAGAAACATAAATGCAATTAAATACGTTAATGCCAGTAAACAGTTAACTGTCTATTTCTCAGAGTTCCTTTGTGATGCAGCAAAACCAAAACTATATTTGTGCATACCCACCAGGTACCTGTCACAATCAGCAGAAACCTTTCAGGAATCAAAACTTTAAAAAAAATTCTTGTGCAGTGTGCATCCCTGATCTTTCACTAAATCAGAGATGTTCAGTGGGGACTGTTTGAAAATACAGGAGTATAAATTTGATATGTAAATCTCTCATACAAATTACAAATTAAAGTATTTATTTTCTTGGTTTCTAAAACACTTCTAGTATCACTAATAAGAATAAGACCTGGACTGAAGCACAGAGACAAATACACTGATTTGGCCACTATTAATAATATGGAAGATGTGAAGAGTCTCCTTAACACAGCATATGGTATCTATTCTGGTTTAGACTGGTTTTAATTATATGATGATCTAAAGAGCTGGAAATGGTCTCTGGTGATGATTCTTTCTACAATAATGGAGAGAGAGACTTTAGAAGCTGTTATATAAACAAACAAAGGAAATGGAATGGGAACAGTTTATGTGTATATTTTTTGAGTTACTCTACAAACTGGGGGGAGGAGTCTTGTTCTCTTACACTTCCATTCATTTGTTTTGATGGTAAGAACAGCAATTATCTATTTAATATAACAGCTTTAGAAGCAATCACATACTACATATTGCCTGTAAAAGTACAATTATTTACACACGGTTTTATATATTGCATCAATCCCTTTTAGGTAGAGTGAATGCCAGTTGAAGTTATGTTTTGATTAACAGTCCCATGAACTGGACTGAAGCTCAGAGCTACTGCAGAGAATATTGCACAGATATGACCAGTGTGAGGAACAAGACTGAGAATCACAAGTTCAGATTATGATTATATCAGTCTGATGATGATGATGATGATTATAATGATGATGATGATAATAATAATAAGAAGAAGAAGAAGAAGAAGAAGAAGAAGAAGAAGAAGAAGAAGAAGAAGAAGAATGATTATTATTATTATTATTATTATTATTATTATTATTATTATTATTATTATTATTATTATTAATCTAGCCATGGGGGTCACAGTCCAGTGACTTCTGTGCCGGTCCCAAGCCCGGATAAATAGAGAGGGTTGCGTCAGGAAGGGCATCCGGCGTAAAACATTGCCAAATTTAACCATGCGAATCGTCAGTACGAATTTCATACCGGATCGGTCGAAGCCCGGGTTAACAACGACCGCCATCGGCGCCGTTGACCTACAGGGCGCCGGTGGAAATTGGGCTACTGTTGGTCGAAGAAGTAGAGGAGGGAGGAGAGTGCGCAGACAGAGAGAGAAGAGGAAAGGTAAGAGTGTAGGACTGAGAATAGGAACTCTGAATGTTGGTACTATGACAGGGAAAGGTAGAGAGCTGGCTGATGTGATGGAGAGAAGGAAGGTGGATATACTGTGTGTACAGGAGACCAGGTGGAAGGGTAGCAAGGCTCGTAGTATAGGAGCAGGATTCAAGATGTTTTATTATGGTGTGGATAGTAAGAGAAATGGGGTAGGTGTGGTCCTGAAGGAGGAGTTTGTGAGGAATGTCCTGGAGGTGAAGAGAGTGTCAGACAGGGTGATGAGTCTGAAGTTAGAGTTTGAAGGGGTGATGTTGAATGTTGTTAGTGGTTATGCCCCACAGGTAGGTTGTGAGTTAGAGGAGAAAGAGAGATTCTGGAGTGAATTAGATGAGGTGATGGAGAGTATTCCCACGGGTGAGAGAGTGGTGATAGGAGCGGATTTTAATGGACATGTTGGTGAGGGGAACACAGGTGATGAGGAGGTGATGGGCAAGTTTGGAGTTAAGGAAAGGAACCTTGAAGGACAGATGGTAGTGGACTTTGCTAAGAGGATGGACATGGGTGTGGTTAACACTTATTTTCAGAAGAGGGAGGAGCATAGAGTGACTTACAAGAGTGGAGGTAGGAGAACACAGGTAGACTACATTCTATGTAGAAGAGGCAATCTGAAAGAGATTAGTGACTGTAAAGTGGTAGTAGGAGAGAGTGTCGCCAGACAGCATAGGATGGTGCTGTGTAGGATGACTTTGATGGTCTGTAAGACGAAGAGGTCAAAGATAGAGAAGAAAACCAAGTGGTGGAAGCTGAAAAAGGAGGAATGTTGTGAGGAATTTAGACAGAAGTTGAGGCAGGCTCTGGGTGGTCAGGTAGTGCTGCCAGATGACTGGGAAACTACAGCAGAAGTGATCAGGGAGACAGGGAGAAAGGTGCTGGGTGTGTCATCTGGAAGGAGGAAAGAAGATAAGGAGACTTGGTGGTGGAATGAGGAAGTTCAGGATAGTATCCAGAGGAAGAGGTTAGCCAAGAAGAAGTGGGACATGGACAGGACTGAAGAGAATAGACAGGAATACAAGGAGTTACAGCGCAGAGTGAAGAGGGAGGTGTCTAAGGCCAAGCAGAAGGCATATGAAGAGTTGTACACTAGGTTAGACACTAGAGAAGGAGAGAAGGACTTGTACAGGTTAGCTAGGCAGAGGGATCGAGATGGGAAGGATGTGCAGCAAGTTAGAGTTATTAAGGATAGAGATGGAAGGGTGCTCACAAGTGAGGAGAGTGTACAGAGGAGATGGAAGGAATACTTTGAGGAGCTGATGAATGAGGAAAATGAGAGGGAAAAAAGAGTAGAAGGGGTGAACTCTGTGGAACAGAAAGTAGATAAGATTAGAAAGGATGAAGTCAGGAAGGCTTTGAAGAGGATGAAAAGTGGGAAGGCAGTTGGTCCTGATGACATTCCGGTGGAGGTCTGGAAGTGTCTGGGAGAGGCAGCAGTGGAATTTTTAGCTAATTTGTTCAACAGGGTTTTAGAGAGTGAGAGGATGCCTGAGGAATGGAGAAGAAGTGTGTTAGTGCCGATTTTTAAGAATAAGGGTGACGTGCAGAGTTGCAGTAACTATAGGGGGATAAAGTTGATGAGCCATACAATGAAGGTATGGGAAAGAGTAGTGGAAGCTAGGTTAAGGAAGGTAGTGGAAATTTGTGAGCAGCAGTATGGCTTCATGCCCAGAAAGAGCACAACAGATGCAATTTTTGCTCTGAGGATTTTGATGGAGAAGTATAGGGATGGTCAGAAGGAGTTGCACTGTGTGTTTGTAGACTTGGAGAACGCGTATGACAGGGTGCCAAGAGAAGAGCTGTGGTACTGTATGAGGAAGTCAGGAGTAGCGGAGAAGTATGTCAGAGTGGTGCAGGACATGTATGAGAGGAGCAGGACAGTGGTGAGGTGTGCTGTAGGTCAGACAGAGGAGTTCAATGTGGAGGTGGGACTGCATCAGGGATCGGCTCTGAGCCCCTTCCTGTTTGCTATAGTGATGGACCAGTTGTCAGAGGAGGTCAGACAGGAGTCTCCTTGGACAATGATGTTTGCAGATGACATTGTGATCTGTAGTGAGAGCAGGGAGCAGGTGGAGGAAAACCTGGAGAGGTGGAGGTTTGCGCTGGAGAGAAGAGGAATGAAGGTCAGTCGTAGTAAGACTGAGTACATGTGTGTGAATGAAAGGGAGGGAAGTGGAACAGTAAGGTTACAGGGTGAAGAGGTGAAGAAGGTACAGGAGTTTAAGTACTTGGGGTCAACAGTCCAGAGTAATGGAGAGTGTGGGAAAGAGGTAAAGAAGCGAGTGCAGGCAGGTTGGAATGGGTGGAGAAAGGTGTCGGGAGTTCTGTGTGATAGGAAAATATCAGCGAGAATCAAGGGGAAGGTGTACAGGACAGTGGTGAGACCGGCCATGCTGTATGGTTTAGAGACAGTGTTACTGAGGAAGAGACAGGAGTCAGAGCTCGAGGTAGCAGAGCTGAAGATGTTGAGGTTCTCTTTGGGAGTGACAAGATTGGACAGGATTAGGAATGAGTACATCAGAGGGACAGCTCATGTTGGACGTTTGGGGGACAAAGTTAGGGAGGCCAGATTAAGATGGTTTGGACATGTTCAGAGGAGGGACAGTGAGTATATTGGTAGGAGAATGTTGGACATGGGGCTGCCAGGCAGGAGGCAAAGAGGAAGGCCAAAGAGGTGGTATATGGATGTAATAAATGAGGATATGAAGCTAGTGGGTGCAAGGGTTGAGGATGCAGAAGATAGGGATAGGTGGAGAGAGATGATTCGCTGTGGCGACCCCTGAAGGGAAAAGCCGAAAGAAGAAGAAGAAGATTATTATTATTATTATTATTATTGTTAACCTGTTTGGATTGGCCTGTATAGAACCAGGTCTTGGTCAGACCAAAGCAACTCTTCTTTCAGCAACTGGAAACCTGGACAACCAGATAATTACGGATTGAATGAATACTGTACTGCTGTGTTATTTAATGATTCTGGGAAATGGACAGATGAAAACTGTAGTAAAGTTTTTCCATTCCTCTGTTTTTTGTTTGTTGATTTTATTTTTTTAAAAATTACATCTGTACAGTGTCATAGCTCTAATATACATTATTATAATACAGTATATATTCCATGAATGTCCACTACCACAATCGACTGAAAAAAAAAATTAAATTAATGAATGTTTGAAGCATTACACTGACCTGGCTATTATTGATAACATGGATCACATGAACACACTCCTTAACACAGTAAATATTGGACTATATGAGGATCTAGACAGCTGGAGATGGTCTCTAGATGATGATGCTTTCTATCAAGAGAGACAAAGAGACTTTGGAGAATGGCCCTCATCAACCTGATAATTACAATGGACAAGAGCTTTGTGTTTCCATGAACATCCTAGAGGAATGGTTTGACAGGTCTTGTAATGACAGAAATAGATTTGTTTGTTATAATGGTAAGAATGATAAAGCAGATCATGACACTTAGCATAATGTACGGCTATGAGGTATGGATAGGTCTGTACAGGAACCGATTATGATTAGATCAGAGCACCTCAACATTTACATTTTGGAGACCAGCATTTCCAGCACAGGGACCAGAACCTGATAATAGTTTGGACTCATTTGGTCAACATGGAAATCAACACTGTACAGCTGTGGATCCTTCCGGCCGATGGACCGATGAAAACTGTTTAGACCATTTGTCTTTCATCTGCTATACTGGTGAGCTTATTTCCTTTCTGAATAAAATAAAAAATGATAAAATGCAATCTATGAGCTAACACTATTACTGTATATCACTATTGCTATAGTACACTAAATAAAACTCCTGCTATTGTAAGTCAAGCCTCCGCCATGTGTGTGTGGAGTTTGCATGTTCTCCCCGTGCCTCGGGGGTTTCCTCCGGGTGCTCCAGTTTCCTCCCCCAGTCCAAAGACATGCATGGTAGGTTGATTGGCATCTCTAAATTGTCCGTAGTGTGTGATTGCGTGAGTGAATGAGAGTGTGTGTGTGCCCTGCGATGGGTTGGCACTCCGTCCAGGGTGTATCCTGCCTTGATGCCCTATGACGCCTGAGATAGGCACAGGCTCCCCGTGACCCGAGTGTAGTTTGGATAAGCAGCAGACAATGAATGAATGAATATTGTAAGTCAACCACAGCAGCTGTTTCCAGATGTCTGTGAGATCCTTTTTCCTGGTAGAATATATTCCAGGTGATTAAAAACTCAATTATTGTTATTGTTTTTAAACATTTTTAATATATCTGTGATCCTGTCCTACATCAGATTCAATAGTTCATTAAGTCAATGTTAAAAACTATTTATTTCAGTAACCGCTTTTTTTATACACTATATGGTCGAACAAGAATATTAGTGACTTCAGAGGCACTGATACAGGGTGGGGACTTACAAATTAGTTAATATAAGCAAAGCAATATACCAATATAGCAATATAGAGGACAATATATATGTAGTGCTACCACACAATATTTTTAATTGACTGATAGAAAAGCAAAGTGCACAGAATAGAGCTGTAAGAGCTAGTGCAAGTGATGATTAGCAGGTGCCAGTTGTTAACTAATTGGAAATTGCTGAAGGGGACATAAACCTCAAGGAGCGTGTTGAGGTCCGGACATGCTGTTCCAGACAAGGTCTTGTATGTGATTCAGGCAGCTACAGGAAGCCAATGGAGGAAGAGTCTTTGTCATTCTTAATCATTTTTGGGCCCCTTAGTTCCAGTGAAGTTACATTCTAGACAATTTTGTGATTCGAACTTTGCAGCAAAGGTTTGTGATAGGCTCATGTGTGTGTGTGATGGTCAGGTATACTCAATATTCTTTTGGACATACAGTGTATTTATAAATTTCCAAAAGTGGATACTTTTCATTTAATTTAATGAAGTTTTCATTAGCATATGAGGAACAACCATGCTACATAACACTGTGCATGTAAATTTGAATATGAAAAGCATACATGTGAATGTGTTTATTGATTATATTGCTAAATCTGTATCACAGGTGCTGTGATGGGAGTGCGACTGAAAATCAGATGTAATAAAAATCTCTTACACTCTGAGTTTGCAGTATCTGCACTGATGACAGTGAGTAAACATTCCGGATCCTTAATCTGAAACAGACAGATGTTTCTACAGTTTTAGTAAACATTAAATATTATTAAATGTTATCTTTAAATGTCACTATTGCCCACTGTGCATTTCATTATGCTTATATCGTAGATCATGCGTAGCAATTTAGGTAGCAAAAGAAGTCTTTGTTGTGGTATATTTACATGTAAAAGACTTTTACAGAACTTACAGGATTTATTTCACATTTTTGTCAGCTTAAAGAGCAAGTTAGCAGACTAGGACTTTCAACGAATGTCACAGTGAACGTGAGAAGAATCCATAAGATCAATCCATGAAGAAGAAAGTTCACATTCATGCTTAGATTATAAAACATATGTTCCAGATTTTATGATGATTTATGTTTTTTTTTCCATTCATTCCACAATCATTCAATGCAAAAGCATTCAGCAAAGGCTTTAAAGAACTGTTTAAACACAAATATTCATTTGTTAAAGATAATGCAGATATACTGCAAATGTTATCACATATAAGCAAACTAAAGTAAACATTCACTAATTAAATGTTTCAACTAATTTATTACAGATCTGGGGGGCACGGTGGCTTAGTGGTTAGCACGTTTGCCTCACACCTCCAGGGTTGGGGGTTCGATTCCCGCCTCCGCCGTGCGTGTGCTTTGTGCGTGTGCGTGTGCGTGTGCGTGTGCCCTGCGATGGGTTGGCACTCTGTCCAGGGTGTATCCTGCCTTGATGCCCAATGATGCCTGAGATAGGCACAGGCTCCCCGTGACCCGAGTATAGTTCGGATAAGCGGTAGACAATGAATGAATATTACAGATCTCAAAAGCTTCCCAATGCCTCCTGGATTTGACCATAACAATATGATTACAATAGCCTAATTAGTAAATCTGTGACTTACATATAATATTTTATTTGGTGTTTTGGAATTAAATTGATACTTGTTACGGGACAGAAGGCACGGAGACAGAGATAACAGTTCGAAGGTTTTATTTGGATCAAGCAGCAGAGAGTGACTGTCAGATGTGTAGGGAGTGAGTGGAGATATAGAGAGAGATACTGCCCTGCGAGATTGCGGCTGGGGAGACGTAGCCGGATGTCCTTGGTTGACAGCCAGACCTTCTGCCCTGGACGATAGGCAGGGGCGTCGGATCGGCGACGGTCGGCTGTCAGTCTGGTGGCTGGTAGCCGAGTACACACTGGAAGGGAGTCAGACCGGTGGAAGGTTGACGGAGGGAATTTTGTGCGTACTTGGCCCAGCCCAGGTACTGGCTCCACGAGTCCTGGTGGCCGTGACAGAAGGTACGGAGGTAGCGGCTGATCTCCTGGATCTTCCGTTCCGTCTGCCCGTTTGTCTGAGGGTGGTACCCCGATGATAGGTTGACGGCCACACCTAGGTGCGTGAAGAACGCCCTCCAAACTCTAGACACGAATTGGGGGCCCCGGTCAGAGACGATGTCCTCCGAAGTAACGGAAGACCTGGTTGAATAATAGTTCTGCCGCTTCCATGGCCGTGGGTGGCCCCTTCAGCGGCAGTAGGCGGCACGCTTTGGAGAATCGGTTGACGATAACGAATATGCAGGTGTGGGTACGGGAGTTTGGAAGGTCGGTGATGAAGTCGACACCTAGGTGTGACCAGGGGCGGTTGGGAACGGGCAGAGGAAGGAGCTTTCCTGAGGGTAGCTGGCGTGGGGTTTTCGCCATGGCGCACTCTTCACACCCCTGCACGTACCTTCTGACATCGGCTGCCATGCTGGGCCACCAGAAGCGATCTCTCAGCAGCGAGAGAGTTTCATTGATCCCTGGGTGACCAGTGCCATGTGAGGTGTGGGCGGTGTGGATGAGGGAAGTGCGTCGGGCTTGGGTGATGTACTGGGATCCTGGTGGGCAGCCCGGCGGAGTGTTGGTGGAGGCATTGGCAGGCAGAAGGGTTTCCTGGGACCAGGTTATGTGGCTGACGATCAGGTCTGCTGGGAGGATGGGCTCGGGCGTCACTGGGCTCTCTTCAGGGGCGAACATACGAGAGAGGGCGTCCACCTTGGTGTTCTTAGACCCGGGCCGGTATGAGATGGAGAACTCAAACCGGGTGAAGAAGAGGGCCCAGCGAGCTTGTTGGGGGTTGAGCCGTTTAGCGGCTCGGAGATACTCCAGGTTCTTATGGTCCGTAAGAACCAGAAACGGGTGCCTGGCTCCCTCCAGCCAGTGCCTCCACTCTTCAAGGGCTAATTTGATGGCCAGTAGCTCCCGGTTACCAATGTCGTAATTCCTCTCCGCCGGGTTGAGCTTGTGGGAAAAGAAGGCGCATGGATGGAGGCGGCTAGGATTCCCCTGCTGCTGGGACAGGACCGCTCCAACTCCTTTTGTGGACGCGTCCACTTCCACGACGAAGGGTTTGTCGGGGTTTGGGTGGATCAGGAGGGGAGCGGTGGTGAAAGCCCTCTTGAGGGTGTTAAATGCCTCTTCCGCGGCCGGGGACCAGAGGAGAGATTTGGGTTTATTGCGGAGCAGGTTGGTGAGAGGGTCGGCGATGCTGCTATAGTTACTGATGAACCGCCTGTAGAAATTCGCGAATCCGAGGAAGCGCTGAAGTTCCTTCACTGTAGCGGGTGCCGGCCAGTCCCGGATGGCGGTGATCTTCCCCTCGTCCATCTGGATACCACTACTGCTGATGTTATACCCGAGGAATTGAACTGAGGGCTGATGAAAGGAACATTTTTCTGCTTTCAGGAAGAGCTGAAATTCTCTCAGGCATCCCAGGACCTCCGCTACGTGCTGGCGATGTTCGGCCAAGCTCCGGGAGTAAATCAGGATGTCGTCTATGTAGACTAGTACGCACCGGTGGAGAAACTCCCAGAGAACCTCATGGATAAAATCCTGGAACACGGAGGGGGCATTGGCGAGGCCGTAGGGCATGACCAGGTACTCGTAGTGGCCGGTGGGTGTGATGAAGGTGGTCTTCCATTCGTCCCCCTTGCGTATCCGTATGAGGTTATATGCACTACGGAGGTCCAGTTTTGTGAAGATGGTGGCACCTCGGAGATGTTCCAGGGCCGCTGGGACGAGGGGCAGAGGATATCGGAACTTCACGGTTATGTGGTTGAGGGCACGATAATCGATGCAGGGTCGGAGGCCTCCGTCCTTTTTGGCCACAAAGAAGAAGCTCGAAGCAGCAGGGGAAGTGGACGGGCGGATGTAACCTTGCGCCAGGGCCTCCTTGATGTACTCCTCCATGGCCTTCTCCTCCGGAACGGACAGGGGGTAAATCCTTCCCCTGGGCACTGGTTCACCCGGAAGCAGGTCAATAGCACAGTCCCATGGCCGGTGTGGAGGCAGCTTGGAGGCTCTCTTGGGGCAGAAGACGTCACTGAAGGGGGCGTAGCAGGTGGGAATCTGTAGGGGCTGGTTTACGAGAGGACTCTCGATGGAGGTGGCCTGGACCGGGAGAGAGATTGGAGTCGGGGAGTGTGGAGCAGGTAGGTGAGGAAAACAGCCCGGAAAGCAGGTGTCGCCCCACTTCAGGACTTCGCCGGTGCTCCAAGAGAGGATGGGGTTGTGCTGCTCTAGCCACGGGCGCCCGAGGATGATGTCAGCCGTAGACTCCTCCAGAACCAGGAAGGTGGTCTCTTCCACATGTAGTAGGCTGACCTGGAGAAGCACTGGGCCGGCGCTGTGGTGGACCCGCCGGCGACTTATGGGTTTTCCGGTGATACATCGTATCTGGTACGGGGTCGCCGTGGCCTTAGTCCGGAGTCTGAGCTGGCGGCAGAGGGTGCCTGAGACGAAATTGGCTGCCGACCCAGAGTCGAGGAGGGCGACCACTGTAACAGATGTGCAAGCGGTAGTGAGTGTCCCATGGGTAGTGAGTGGTTTCATATGAGGAAGAAATGAGAAGACGGTACTCACCATGGGCCGCGGGTGACGTATGGGGCACGCGGGAAGAGCGTGCCCCGGGTCACCACAGTACAGGCACAGACTCTGGGTCAGCCTCCTCTGCCGCTCAGCGGGGTTCAGATGCGTCGTCCCCCGTTGCATGGGCTCTAGAGCTGGTTCTGGAGCTGGTTCTGGAGGGCTGACTGGTTCTGGTCGGTCACGCCTGTTGTAGGGGCGCGACTGGTCCTGGGATCTGTGGACACACGACTGCATACGAGTAGCGACCCGGATGGAGAGTTGGATCAACCTCTCCAGCCCAATCGCGTCCTCGTGGGCAGCGAGATGCAACCTCACCTGTGGGCTTAATCCCTGATGGTAGGCGGCGAGAAGAGCTTGCTCATTCCAGCCACTCTTGGCGGCCAGCGTCCTGAACTGGATGGCGTACTCGGTGACCATTAGTTTACCTTGTTGGAGCTTACAGAGCTCCTCTCCGACCAACGAGTCCCAGGAGGGCTTCCCGAACACCTCCTTGAAGTGTTCTACGAACCCGGCATAAGACTGCGTCACGGGGGAGTCCTGGGACCACAGGGACTCAGCCCAGAGAAGAGCCTGGCCACGTAGCTGGGTGATGACGAACTCCACCTTGGACCGCTCGGTAGAATACAGGTGTGGTTGCATCTCCAGGACCAGGGAGCATTGCAGTAGAAACCCGTTGCAATCCTCCACCGAGCCAGAGTAGGGCGCCGGTTGGGCCATGGGACTGGAACACAGCGGCGCCGAAGAAGCAGTGACGGTGTCAGCGGAAGTGATGGCGGGGGGTGTAGGAGCAGGAGCCGGCAGAGCGGCGAGCACCTGTCGCAATGCCGCGACCAGGTCTTGGAGTGGATCTGGGGAAATGCTGCTTGGATCCATGCTACTTTGGTCCGATCTTCTGTTACGGGACAGAAGGCACTGAGATAGAGATAACAGTTCGGAGGTTTTATTTGGATCAAGCAGCAGAGAGTGACTGTCAGATGTGTAGGGAGTGAGTGGAGATATAGAGAGAGATACTGCCCTGCGAGGAATGCTGTGGATGATCCAGGAGAGATGACGGGAACGGGAGCGGATCTGGAGCAGGGAGACGAGTGCGCGCGCACACACACACACACAGGGAAACACGGGAAGCAGAGAAGCACAGAAGACAGATGAGCATCGGGGAGCTTAGCTTTGTGAGTGAGTCCTTCAGTCAGAAACGAGATCGGACGGTGAGTGGTGTGTGTGTGAGTCCTTTATAGACTGAGGTGATTGGGAAGGAGATCGCGTGCAGGTGTGTGTGATTAGTACTCGGGAGAGTGAGTGTGCTGTGATTGGTTGTCGTTGGAGCCTGGCGTGTCTGTGACAATACTGTTTATAAATTGTTTTTCTTTTTCACAAATGAATTTCAACAAAGTTATTTGTGGTTAGTGTAGTAGATGCCTGTATATTTTATGGATACTATAGGACTATTTAGTAATTTAATACATTTATTACTGCGATTCGTGGATGCATTGATTAAAGTTTGACTGAATATCATGCTAATAAAGAAACACTGAATGTAGGATCATGTTATTTATTTTGTGATTGTGTTCAAGCACACTGTATTTGGAATGAAATTTTAATTAAGTTGCCTTTATTTGTCACATATACATTACAGCACAGTGAAATTCTTTTCTTCGCATATCCCATCCTTGGGGGTTGTGGTCAGAGTACAGGGTCAGCCATGATACAGCACCCCTGGAGCAGGGTGGGTTGGGGGCCTTGCCCAACAGTGGCAGCTAGGTGGTGCTGGGGCTTGAACCCCTGATCTTCCATTCAACTACCCAGAGCCTTAACCACTTGAGCTACCACCACCCCCTCTTACAGTAATTGACATTAAAACTTTAATTTACATATAAAATACTGGCCCATATCTGGGCGCACTGTTAATACTATACTGTTAATGTTTACCTGCTGATAAAATCAATGTTTAGTATAAACACATTCGTTACCTCATAGCTCCATTTCCTTATTGGTGTGGATGTGATGACCCACATTGTTTTGTTCAAAGGCATTCTTAAAGGCTATCTGGAAAAAAAAAAATCTATGTATTAAGTATGAAAAAGAATGCATGACATTTTACTACAAAGTATTAATTTCCCCTTTCTATGGAGACTTTTGGGACTTTTTTCTGTATAACTGAGATAATCTAATTACAGAAAACTTAAAGCATGCTCACGCCAGAGTTGGCACAAAGTATTCTGATTTATTTTCTAACCTGTCACAAATGCCGGTTGTGCCGGTTTAGATGCATCAGACCCAACGCGGAGATAGACGGCAGACAGGGGTTTATTCAACTGAAGAACATATATCCACACAGACATAGCACTCAGACGAGGACTAGCAAAGAACACAAACAGACGGCCACTATAAATAAGGAACATAATCACTGACACATTAGGAACAAGTGAACAAAGGCGGAAACACATTAGGAAGAGGCGTGGCTAAAACGAACACATGACCAAACAAACACAACCCCTGCTGAAGGCCCTCTAGTGGTCCTATGGGGGATCTTGCCCACCGTATGAGAAGTTCGGCGGCGTCCTCCACGAAGAACCGGAAGTGGAGCAACATCCCCCACGGGAACAGAGGCGGAGCGAGTCCCGGCGAAGACGAGGAGGAAGAAGAAAATCTGGCTGGGAACACCCTCCGCCGACGGAAGTGAGGCGGCGTCCTGCACGGAGAAACAGAAGTGGACTTAAGTAAGTGGGACTTGCCAATAACCCTTGAATAGGTCTAAACTATATATAGTTTAGACCTATCCAAGGGTTATTGGCAAGTCCCACTTACAGAACGTGCATCAGACATTACAGCATTTGCTACTCCAGATGCCCTCCTACAATATAAGCTGTTAGCTTTCAGCCTTAGAAATGCTCCAGCAATGTTTCAATGTTTGATGTGTTAAGTACTGCCCTATCTTTATGATTCGTGTTATTCAAAGACTTGGGAAGGTCATCTGAAGACATGAGAAGAAGTGTTTACCAGATTTAAAGAAGACAATTTAACTCTAAATCTCGTCAAATGTGAATTTTGCCATGCTACTGTTCAATATTTAAGAAAGGTAGTCAGGGTCAGGGCCAGGGTACCATAAGACCGATAGAAGCCAAAGTCATTGTCATTGTTAATTTTCCCATACCTCAGACCAAGAGAGAACTCCATCACTTCCTGGGCATGGCAGGATACTGAAGAAGTTTCTGTAGAAATTTTTCTGATGTAGTGAAACCTTTTCGTTGACTAAAACTAGACTAAAACTATGAAAGACAAAAATGACTAAAATGTGACTAAGACTAATAACTATTTTCATCTGAAGATAAAGACTAAGACTAAATCAAAAATGGCTGTCAAAATTATCAATGGTGTTCATTTAAGCGTTTGACTGTGAGAGATTGATTGTTTTTTTGCTAGTGTGCTTAGCCCAACCACTCGTCATACTGACTACCGCCTGTTCTTTCACCTTGATTTTGGATTTCCCCTGTTTGGAACTGTTTTCTCACCACTGTATATAATTGTATAAAGGATTTGGGGGAGGTAGGGAGGCCGATGCCATTTTTTGCTGGAACCTTTTATTGATTGTTTTTGGACAAGGAGTAGGACAAGGGAAGGAATTGTATTTTATTTTATCTTAATTTGTTAACTAGGGTATTAAGAGGTTTGAAAATTAGTTGTTTTTTTTTATTATTTTGGCCTTGTTGTCTCCTGAAGCTAAATTCCCCCAATTGTACTGTAAACCCGTTGTTTTCAATAAAATACAGCTTTTATGCTTTTTTTCACATCTCCCCCATGTCACCTATTCCTTAATGTTGTGCCTTTACCCTAGACGGGGCGTAACAATTTAATAACCAGTTTTTCTACATATTCCTAAGCCCTCCCCATATTCTTTTCTTCAGAATCCTTATTTAGCTTTGTTAAAATAAAATCAAGTGGCAGACAGGAGGAAACAGCAGATAGCACACATCCATTAGGTAAAATATTTAAATAGAAAACTTAATGTGCCATTTTGACTATTTTGAATATAGAATATTTAATATAATCTTTTATAATACCTATAAATATATTAATCATTCTTTTTTTCCTCATATTCTACCAGAGCCATGTTTCAATTTCTGCTGCTCTTGGGTGAGTCGTATTATCTGTGTGTGTGTTTTATATATATAAACATACCTCCAGCCTGTGTCAGAACTACCTTAGAAGAAAAGGTTTGGGATTAACTGAACAGAAGGGTGAAAAAGCAATCTAAAAGTGCAACACATTTGTGGGAACTTCTACAATAGTGTTGACGAGAATTTACCAAGAATATTTGCTATCTGATGTAGGACATATGCCACAAGTGTGTCAAGCTGTTATGTCTACAAAAAGTGACTACTTTGATGAGTCAAAAGTTTAGATCAGATTTTGTTAAACAAAATAATTCCATAATTTCTTTTCTAGGTCCAACTGTTTATTTGTTCAATGCTTTCATTTCAAAGTATATTGAGACATCAAACTGTGCAAATTTCAATAAAAACTAGAAAAATGTAGCTGTTCTAAAACTTTTGACTGGTAGTGTTCTTGTTCATGATATGAGGAGTGCATTGTACCATGACATGCATTGTAAGATTATTTGAATCTTATTTGGAATAAGGAATGATTGTCATTGCAGTAATACGGTGTTATACTTTAGATATCAGTAAATAAGTATACCGATATTAGTGTTATTTACTGATGCACATTTACTGATGCACATTACTTACATTACAGAACATTCTATTCTTGTGCCATTCATTAAAACAATAGTTACTTAACCTCTTTTAACCCGAGGCCTCTTTTGAAACTCTTGCTCAAAAAAAAACTTGACTGATTGATTTGTCTGTGGTGTATCAGAGACATTATAATGAGGTTTTTGAAGAGGAATGTTTAGGCAGACTCCCCAATGTGCCATTTTGGCACACCTGTGCCACCTGAGGTTTCTCAGGTATCACACTATAAAACTATATGTCACTGTATGTGTTCATTCCATCCAATTGTAAATGGTTGGGGTTTGTTTTGGAAACAACCTACACCCCACATCCCTCTCCACACCCCATTCATATAAAACTCACACAAAGGAGATTATGTTTGTCTCCAAGTAATCAGTGAGTACAAACAAAGCAAGCTTTGCATGCTTAAGAAAGAATTTATGTTTTACTGTACAACGTGAAAAACTGGATATTCATTGTCTACCGCGATCTATTCTTGGGTCACGGGGAGCCTGTGCCTATCTCAGATGCAATCACACACTACGGACAATTTAGAGATGCCAATCAACCTACCTGCATGTCTTTGGACTGGGGGAGGAAACCAGAGCAAACCCCCGAGGCACAGGGAGAACATGCAAACTCCACACACACACACACGGGAATCGAACCCCCAACCCTGGAGGGTTGAGGCAAACGTGCTAACCCACTAAGCCCCCCCAAATGTATTATGCCGGATGCCCTTCCCTGACGCAACCCTCCCATGAGCTTGGGACCGGCACCGCATCCAGTAGCTGTTGAGGCATTGGCTGGGAATCGAACCCGGGCCTTCTGCATGATAGGCGAGAAACCTACCACTGAGCCACCAACGCACCTGGATAGTCATCATTTCATAATTCTACATTCATGTTATTTTGTTGGTGTAGTCTCTCAGGGAGAGAGACTACATTGGTTATTGGTTGCTCACACATTTTGGTCAAACAACAGTTCAGCAACATTCATTCATTCATTGTCTACCGCTTATCCGAACTATTCTCGGGTCACGGGGAACCTGTGCCTATCTCAGGCATCATTGGGCATCAAGGCAGAATACACCCTGGACAGAGTGCCAACCCATCACAGGGCGCACACACACACTCTCATTCACTCACGCAATCACACACTACGGACAATTTAGAGATGCCAATCAACCTACCATGCATGTCTTTGGATTGGGGGAGGAAACTGGAGTACCCGGAGGAAACCCCCGAGGCACGGAGAGAACATCCAAACTCCACACACACATGGCAGAGGCGGGAATCGAACCCCCAACCCTGGAGGGTTGAGGCAAACGTGCTAACCACTAAGCCATCGTGCCCCCCCCCCGTTCAGCAACATTACACTTTTTTTTATAACCCACACATTTGTGTTGTTTTTGAGGTTGCTTGACTGTAATACAACAATTTTTGAACTGCTCTCACAGGGATAGGCAGACCTTTCGCATGCCATCACTTTTGCTTCAACCTTAAATCCTATCCCTGCTGAAGGCTTCCATACGCTCTACAATATGAAGAGTCTTAATCAGTCTTAAATAAAAGACAATTTCATTCAATGTTTATATCTTGAAGAGCACTCATGCACCCAAGCCCTGAGAGCTGATGGTAATATTACAGGCTCCTGAACATTACTTTAAATGTTCAGTACAGGACAAATTAGCACTAGCTATTAAAATTCTGTCTATTTAAAAAAAAAACAACTAAGATCTGTAGTTTGGTAATTTACTTGAACCTTTATTTAACGGACAAAAGGACAAAGAAAAGACACTTTTTTCACTGACAGACTTAATTTTATTTTTAAATATAAACAACTTCAGTAATCAATGCCTGCAACACACTCAAAAAAAGTGGCAAAATGTGGACCAGAGGCAAAATAAGACTGAAAATGTTATATTATTTTTCTGAAGGTTCCGCCAAACGACTCTCCACTGATCAGGATGACCGCCAAGTCATTCGAATGTCATTCAATAACTGTAGGATGACATCAAGTGACATACAAATAGAATGGCAAATGGCAGCTGGGGTGAAGTGCACAGCACAGATGAGTCCAGATTTCAGTTTTGCCTAACACCTGGTCATCTGTTGTTTAAATGGAACCTGGAGAGACCTACAAGCCACAGTTTCTCACACCTACTGAAAACTGGTGAAGCATTGGTGATTATCTGGTGGTGAAAGGTGTATGAATCAAGCCACGTACAAGGTTGTCCTGGAAGAAAACTTGCTTTCTTCTGCTCTGACAATGTTCCCAAACTCTGAGGATTGTTTTTTACAGCAGGACAATGCTCCATGCAACACATTGCAATCAAGGTGTGGTTGGAGGACCACCACTGACTTAACTTTTTTGAGTGTGTTACAGGCATCAATTATTAAATTTGTTTATTTAACAAACAGAATTAAGTTTATCAGTGAAAATATTGAAAATATTTTTGTTTCAACTTTTCTGGAACTGGTGTTTGAAATATTTTTATAACAATTACTTCAGTATTATTTATTTGTTTATTGTTTTGCATGTATTTCCTCATTCTGTATGTATTGATATATTTATTATTCATATATTTAACAGATTTTATTATTAATATCATAGGCATGTTTATTTATTGACTTAAAACTTCCAACTGGACCTCATTTCCCAAAATAAGACTCCAAACTCCACCAAATGATCAGTCACATGAGTCATATACTAACTTCACACACCTGTACACAATCACTGCTTCTAATTTAAATATCCTTGATATCCCAATTCAGTTACTACCCATCCTGAATAGTATCCAAGCAGTGTTAATTTCCTTAACAAAGACGATGACGAAAAATATTCGCTAACGACCATTTTTTCTGTGACTGAGAGGAGACGAGACTAAGACGAAACTAATATCTGATGATAAAAACTATGATGAAATTTAAAATGTTTCTTTGTTAACAAAACGAGACTGGGATAAAATGCTTTTTTAGGAGTATCGGACATTCAAAATAAATGATCTCTTTGTATCGGCTAAATGTCTTTAAAAATGTGCGTCCCTGTCACTGGACTGGATAAGGGGCATGTCCATCTCAGACAGTTAGCAGGTAGGCTAAATAAACTCCAACTGGCCTTGCGAGCTGCAGTGGATTCAACGCCTGAAGCTTTAGGAAGAAAACGAAGAATTGATATACGGAAGCATTTCTGTTATAATTCCTCTGAAAAAAAAAAAAAAACATTGTTCACTGTCACAGAAAATGGAGAGAAGCCTTTTGGCTATAAAATGGGCGGAAAGAATACCACGAATCTTAAGAGGCATCTGAAGGCACGTCCCCTGCTATTTATGCAGCTTCTGTCACACAAAGTCTAAAACTATTTAGTCTTATTTAAGTGCTTTTTCTTAACGTTAGGTCAGTGTTACTGGATGTGTCCACAGGGAAATCCGCTAGCAAGTTTTACGCTTTAGTTTTCTGTTAACTAACGTCAGTTAGCTAGCCTTACTGCATAGTTCTGAGCCAGATTTTCATCAATGTACAATGCTTAATTATATATTGTACAACAGTTCGGCTTTTCTGCAGCATTCAATTCTGTTTCTAATGAAATCTGTATCATGTGCTGTAGCAAGATTATTTAGGCCATAGCCTATTTCTTTTACTTACTTAATAACATGCAGATAGAAAGCTGTTTCTAAAATGACAGATGGATTTGGAAGTTGCTTAAGTTATTGGCTATGCACGTATGCTTAAGGCTGGAATACACTTCATGATTTTTGCCCCCATTTACATTCTGGAGAAGTTGACACTCCCATATCTGAGTTGACAAATTTCATAAAAATGTTATTTTGCTTCCAGATGTACACCATTAATGGTTATTACACAGTAAATAGGGAAACAGACAGAGGGATGTTAGTAATATATGTTTAGCTGCTTTTGAACATCTGTCTGTTTATTGCACATTTATTTGAAGTTTCAGAAAATAAATGCTGTTTTTCCATAACAGCTAAAGAAAACATTTTTGGTTTTTACTTGATACTTGAACTATAGACCACTTTTACTTATCCTTAATGTATGATCCTACCTTATAAATTAGCAAGGGCAGCACAGCAGGAGAGAAAAAATATAATGACAATTTTTGTCTAAATACTACATAGAAAATTAACAAAATTAAAGCTGATAACTGCAGTTTGACTAAAACTTGACAAAAATGCAATGACTTTTCATCGACTAAAACTAGACTAAAACTATGAAAGACAAAAAAGACTAAAATGTGACTAAGACTAATAGCCATTTTCGTCTGAAAACAAAGACTAAGACTAAATCAAAAATGGCTGTCAAAATTAAACACTGTATCCAAGATTACCAATTTGTGTATCCAAAAACGTAGTATGTTGAAATGGGTAACCCAAAGGAACACAGAGAGTTTACTACTGTTTTGTGAAACACTTGAAATTCTGTACTTTTTTAAATGACAAGCAGCAACAATGACAAACATTATTATTTCAAACTAAAATTTTAGGAGTGTCCAGTGCTGTAATGGGAGGATTTGAATCCATGATTCAGATTTATTCACCATTACAAAACCATTGCAAAAATCAGAAACCGAAAGCATAGCAAAAAGTCAAAACCAGGAAGTCAGAAAATCAGGTAAACAAATCCAAAACATTAGGCAAGCTCAGAAAACGAGAAGGCAGAACAGAAGTCGATCACTATAGTCAGATAAATACAAAAGGCTTGGTACGTACACTATGGCAACAATACTTCGCATGGAATGGTGTGTGCGTGTCTCTTTTATGTCCATGCGGAAACTAGGGCAATTAACTTCAATATCCGGGAGAGGGCTCCCTCTGGTGTTCGAGCTCCCGGTGTGACGTGACAAGTGCAGTCTAATATACAGGTGCATCTCAATAAATTAGAATGTCGTGGAAAAGTTCATTTATTTCAGTAATTCAACTCAAATTGTGAAACTCATGTATTAAATAAATTCAATGCACACAGACTGAAGTAGTTTAAGTCTTTGGTTCTTTTAATTGTGATGATTTTGGCTCACATTTAACAAAAACCCACAAATTTCAACAAATTAGAATACTTCATAAGACCGATAAAAAAAAACATTTTTAGTGAATCTTTGGCCTTCTGGAAAGTATGTTCATTTACTGTACATGTACCCAATACTTGGTAGGGGCTCCTTTTGCTTTAATTACTGCTTCAATCGGCGTGGCATGGAGGTGATCAGTTTGTGGCACTGCTGAGGTGGTATGGAAGCCCAGGTTTCTTTGACAGTGGCCTTCAGCTCATCTGCATTTTTTGGTCTCTTGTTTCTAATTTTCCACTTGACAATACCCCATAGATTGTCTATGGGGTTCAGGTATGGTGAGTTTGCTGGCCAGTCAAGCACACCAACACCATGGTCATTTAACCAACTTTTGGTGCTTTTGGCAGTGTGAGCAGTGCCAAATCCTGCTGGAAAATGAAATCTGCATCTTCAAAAAGCTGGTCAGCAGAAGGAAGCATGAAGTGCTCCAAAATTTCTTGGTAAACAGTTGCAGTGACTTTGGTTTTGAAAAAACACAATGGACCAACACCAGCAGATGACATTGCACCCCAAATCATCACAGACTGTGGAAACTTAACACTGGACTTCAAGCAACTTGGGCTATGAGCTTCTCCACCCTTCCTCCAGACTATAGGACCTTGGTTTCCAAATGAAATACAAAACTTCCTCTCATTTGAAAAGAGGACTTTGGACCACCGGCCAACAGTCCAGTTCTTCTTCTCCTTAGCCCAGGTAAGACGCCGCTGACATTGTGGTTCAGGAGTGGCTTAACAAGAGGAATACAACAACTGTAGCCAAATTCCTTGACACGTCTGCAGCATTTGACACAGTAAACCACAAGACTCTCTTGTCCACCCTCAGGAGTCTTGGAATTTGTGGAACAGCATGGGAATGGTTTGCTTCCTACCTGGATGGTCGCTCATATCAGGTAACATGGAAGGGATTGACATCTGCTCCACGCAGACTCTCGACTGGTGTCCCGCAAGGCTCAGTGCTTGGTCCTCTCCTTTTCTCCCTCTATACTCACTCTCTTGGCAAAGTTATATCCTCACATGGCTTTTCATACCACTGCTATGCTGATGACACACAACTTATCTTCTCCTTCCCTCCCTCAGATACCACGGCTTCTGCTCGGATCTCGGCGTGTCTGGCGGACATTTCATCTTGGATGACTGCCCATCAGCTGAAACTCAATCCCAGCAAAACCGAGCTGCTGATAATTCCAGGTGATCCATCCCCAGCCCAAGACCTTGCGATATCTCTTAGCAACTCCATGATTTCCCCTACAGCCTCTGCTCGCAACCTTGGGGTAACCATGGACAATCAACTATCCTTTTCTTCCCACGTCACTAATGTGACACGCTCATGTCGGTTTCTTCTGTACAACATCAGAAGGATTCGGCCATTTCTATCCACACAGGCTACTCAGGTGCTTGTTCAATCTCTGGTCATCTCGAGATTGGACTACTGCAACTCTCTTCTGGCAGGTCTACCTCTGAACGCAATTCGCCCACTGCAAATGATCCAAAATGCAGCTGCACGACTTGTTTTCAACCTGCCCAAGTTCTCCCACACCACCCCACTGCTGCGTTCCCTCCACTGGCTTCCGGTAGCTGCACGCATCAGATTCAAAACACTAATGCTTGCCTACAAAGCCAAGAATGGACCAGCGCCATCTTACCTCAAAGCTCTCGTCACTTCTCGCACTGCACCTCGCTTACTCAGATCCACTAGCACTGCTCGACTGGTCCCACCATCTCTCAGGGAAAAAGGTAGGTATACATCTAGACTCTTCTCTGTTCTGGCACCGAGGTGGTGGAACGAACTTCCCCTAGGTATCCGTACGGCCGAGTCTCTGACTGTCTTCAAACGGCAACTGAAGACTTACCTCTTCCTGAAGTACTTAAACTAGCTCTTATTTTTCCAGTTTACGTAATATGTTGCAACAAACAAAAAAAAAAAAAAAAAAAAACAACTCAGTGTTAGGCTAATGGTATCCCAAGTTGTGTCTTATTGAACCAGTGTTAATGTATTCAGTGAGTGAGAACTAAAGCACTTTTTTACGTCGCTCTGGATAAGAGCGTCTGCCAAATGCCAGAAATGTAAATGTAAATGTAAATGTGTGTGGTGGCTTTTGATGCCTTGACCCCAGCCTCAGTCCATTCCTTGTGAAGTTCACTCAAATTCTTGAATGGATTTTGCTTGACAATCCTCATAAGGCTGCGGTTCTCTCGGTTGGTTGTGCATCTTTTTCTTCCACACTTTTTCCTTCCACTCAACTTTCTGTTAACATGCTTGGATATAGCACTCTGTGAACAGCCAGCTTCTTTAGCAATGAATGTTTGTGGCTTACCCTCCTTGTGAAGGGTGTCTATATATATAGAATAGGTGTACTTCAACTATATATATATATATATATATATATATATATATATATATATATATATATATATATATATATATATATGTATGTATATATATATATATATATATATATTATATATATATATATATATATATATATATATATATATATATATATATATATTTGTGTGTGTGTGTGCTGAAACTGAAAAAGGACACCCCCCCCCCCACCTTGCAAATAAAAACCTCCACAAAAAAAAGCACTTCGGAGTGTAAGGACAAAAAGGTGCACAAAAAAGGTGCACAGGTTGAACCCTACCTGTGCATGTGCCTGTATATATTTATATCTATCTATATGCATTTGCCATGACCAATTTCCGGACAATTTCCGCCCAATTTCTGGACTTTGACATGCTTATTTGTAACAATAAACTGTTCACAGCCATGATTGAACTGCCTCTTGTCTTTCATTGCACATGAAAATTAGCTTAATGTTTTTACCTTGGTGAATTAGAGCCTCACTGGACTCAAGTTATATACATTATGCAAAACTGATATTCTATATTTCACAGGGTTTTTCAGCCTTGGCGTCTGTCTTCCTCGTCAGTATCAATTCATTAATGAGAATAAGACCTGGTCCGAAGCACAGAGATATTGCAGAGAGAATTATGATGATTTAGCCTCTATTAAGAACACTGAAGAGGACTTGGCCCTTACAAACATAATAGGCGTCTGGAAGAGCAGGCGAACCTGGATTGGACAGTATGATGATCTGAACAGCTGGAAATGGTCTCTGGATAATGATTCTTTCTACAAGGAGGGAGAGAGAAGCTTTAGAAACTGGTATATACAGAAACCAAGTTACTGGTATGAAATGCGTTTGTGTGTGTATCTATCTTATTATGATGGAGTTTGGGGGGAGACCTCTTGTTCTGCAATGCTTCCATTCATTTGTTTTGATGGTGAGTACAGTAGTTATGCATATGCTTCATGAAAACATCTTCAAACAAAATAGCTTTAAATTCAATATACATTTTCTTAAAAGTACAGTTATCCTATATTTCATTTGTCTTTTTTAGGCAGAGTGAATGCCAGTGAAAGTTATGTCCCGGTTTATCAGAACATGGGCTGGTGTGAAGCTCAGACATACTGCAGAGAGCATTACACAGACTTGACCAGTGTGAGGAACGAGTCTGAAAACCAGAAGATTAGATCAGTGTTTAATAATACATATTATTCTAGTTTTTGGATCGGTCTATACAGAACCATGTCTTGGTCAGATAAAAGCAACTCTTCTTTCAGCGACTGGCAACGTGGACAACCAAATAGTTATGGACAGACTAAAACCTGTACTGCTGTGTCAGTTAATGATGATTATGATTATGATTATGATTATTATTATTATTATGGGAGATGGACAGATGAAGACTGTGGTGATGCTTTTCCATTCTTCTGTTACAGCAGTGAGTAGATTTCTGTTCTGTGTCTATCTTTTGTGCCATTTTTCAGTAGTATTACCTGAACACAAGGCACCTATAATGTTTTTCAAAAGAATGATCATAGTAACCAACATTTTTGTTATCCTACTCTAGCAATGTCATCATCACCCTCTCGTCAGTATCACTTTGTTAATGAGAATAAGACCTGGACTGAAGCCCAGAGATACTGCAGAGAGAACTACACTGACCTGGCTACCATTGATAACATGGAGGAAATGAACACACTCCTTGACACAGTAAATGGCAACTACACAGGTTTAGGCTGGATTGGACTCTATGGTGATGTGGACAGCTGGAGATGGTCTCTGGATGATGATGCTTTTTACCAAGAGGGGCAGAGAGACTTCAGAGGATGGCCCCGTCAACCTGATAACTCCAATGGAAATGAGCTGTGTGTTTATATTAATTATGATGGAGCATGGTTTGATGGAGACTGTAACAGTAATTTACCATTTGTTTGCTATGATGGTGAGGATATATAATCAGTTAAATAGGATTAAACTGTGTCATTTTTATAGATGTGTTATTGAGCACAATTATCGTTTCAGGAAGGAACGGAACGAAAAATTACACATTCATTAATCAGCTCATGTCTTGGATGGAGGCTCAGCATTACTGCAGAGCGTATTACACAGACCTGGCCAGTGTGAGGAACCAAGCAGATAATGAACAAATCCATAATCTCACAAGTGGCTCTGATACTTGGATTGGTCTATACAGAACCAGACTCTGGTCAGACAAACAGGAATCTATGTATGAAAACTGGAGACCAGCCACACCATTTATACCTGAACAGCCAGACAATGGTTTAAATGTTCAATGGGAATTTGGTTTTCAGCATTGCACTGCTGTATCTCTCACAGAGTCAGGCTACTGGACAGATGAGAGCTGCTTAGCCACAATCCCTTTTTTCTGCTATAAAAGTGAGTGCATTTTATCAGCCTTTATTTATTGATTATTGAGCAATATGAAGCACAAAACAGTGCTACATGTGCTACAAAACAGTGCTAAAATATTACACCAACAACACAAAACTGTCACAGACACGCCAGGCTCTACACTCACCCAATCACAGCGCACTCCCTCTCCTGAGTTTTGACAAGCCACACCTGACACTCATCAACACCAATCTTCACAGCAGCATAAATGCCACCCCAGAACATTCAGTCTCCGTCCGGTCTCGTTAACACATACCTACCTGTTATGTTAACTACTAGGACTCTTCTAACGCTTACTTACCTGTCTCCAGCGATCTCAGCGATTCCTGGTGTCTCCTCATCTCCTGTGTGTTTCAGTGTGTCTCGACCGTTCCGCGTCCGCCTGCATCCACGTTCCCGGTGTAAACCCAAAGCCACAGATCCAATCCTGCATCTTCTGCCATCATGGATATTCACCAGCTCTCACTCACCTGCACTCTGCATGCTCTCCTTGGTTGTTCAATAAACTCCACCTTAATCGTACCTGTGTCTCCGTCCTCTTCTGTATGTAACAGAAGACCGGACCAACACCGCCAGAACAGCCGAGATGAGCACTCCGGACCCCGTTCAAGATGTGGTTGAGGCGCTTCGCCGCGCGCTCGCCAGCACTTCCACAACCGTTCATCCAGCGACCACTTCCGCGTTCACCGCGGCATCTCCTTTGCCACTTGCGGTCGCCAGTCCCATGGTCAGACCGGCACCCTTCACTGGCTCAGTGGAGGACTGCAACGGATTCCTGCTGCAGTGTTCGCTGGTCCTGGAGATGCAACTGCACCTGTACCCCGATGACCGTGCTAAGGTGGCCTTCATAATCTCTCACCTCGATGGGAAAGCTCTTCGCTGGGCTGAACCCCTCTGGACCCAAAACAATCCCGTTATAACATCACTGTCAAACTTTGTTGATCATTTCAAGGAGGTTTTTGGAAAACCAGCTTGGGACTCGTCTATAGGTGAGAGATTATGCAGGTTGAAACAAGGTCTAATGTCTGTGCCTGATTATGCCCTGCAGTTTTGAACCCTTGCTGCTGCCAGTGGTTGGAACGAACAAGCCCTGATCACCACCTATCGTCAGGGCCTTGATCCCCGCATGCGGTTGCATCTCACTGCATACGAGGACTCCATCGGGCTCGAGAAGTTCATCCAACTATCCATCAGGTTCGCCACTTGTATGCAGCTGTGTCTCGAAGAGCACCAGGGCCAGCCATTGTTCCCCGCTACCCTCCGTCAGCCAGACCCCGTTAGCCATCCAGAATCAGCCAGCGAACCCATGCAAGTAGAGAATTCGCGCCTTTTGTCCGCTGAGCGACAGGGGAGGCTGACCCAGAATCTCTGCTTCTATTGCGGACGTACGGGGCATTACATCTCTGAATGGCCCATCCGCCCAGCGCGATCTATGGTGAGTGTTCTCCTGCCTATGTTGAATAAGATGAAGCCACTCACTATTGTTGTGAACCTTACTGCTACCGGTTTCTGTCTTCCAGCAAATGCGCTCCTCGATTCTGGGTCAGTTGGAAACTTCATCTCCGGAGCCCTCTGTCGCCAGCTCCACCTCAAAACCACCGCCATGCCGAGGATCTACCAGATCCACTCGGTAATGGGAAAATTGCTTCGGCAAGTATGTTACCATGCAGGACCTCTTCACCTCCAAGTCGGTGTTCTGCACACGGAGGAGATCCATCTGCTGGTACTGGAGGATTCAACGGCTGACGTGGTTCTAGGGCGCTCCTGGCTGGAGCAGCACAACCCCATCATCTCTTGGAAGACAGGAGAGATCCTGAAGTGGGGAGATCAATGTTTCACAGACTGTTTCCCAAAGCTTCCGGTTCCAAACCCTCCACGTCCCCATGAAGTCCCGGTTTATGCTACTTCTGTGGAAAGCCCCCTCGAGACATGTTTGACGGTCATCCCTGCCTGCTACTCCCACTTCAGTGATGTCTTCTGCCCCAGAGAAGCCTCCAAGCTGCCTCCTCATCGGCCATGGGACTGCGCCATTGACCTCATCCCCGGTGAACCAGTGCCCAGAGGGAAGATCTACTCCCTATCCATCCCGGAGGAGAAGGCCATGGAGGAATATATAAATGAAGCTCTGTCTCAAGGCTACATCCACCTGTCTACTTCCCCTGCTGCCTCAAGCTTTTTCTTCGTGGCCAAGAAGGATGGTGGCTTGCGGCCCTGCATCGACTACAGAGCTTTAAACAAGATCACCATAAAATTCAGGTACCCCCTTCCTCTCGTCCCATCAGCGCTGGAACACCTCCACGGCGCCACTGTGTTCACCAAGCTGGACCTCCGCAGCGCCTATAACCTCATCAGAATACGGGAGGGGGATGAGTGGAAGACCGCGTTCGTGACCCCTACTGGTCACTACGACTATTTAATCATGCCGCATGCCCCCTCCGTGTTCCAAGACTTCATGCATGAGGTGCTCCGGGAGTTCCTGCACAAGTCGGTTCTGGTTTACATCGATGACATCTTGTTCTACTCCCGGAGTATGGCCGACCATCACCAACACGTTGCGGAGGTCCTCCAACGCCTAAGGGACTACCACCTGTTTCTCAAGGCCGAGAAATGTACTTTCCATCAATCCTCGGTACAATTCTTAGGATATATCATCGATCGCAGTGGCGTCCGCATGGATGAGAGGAAGGTCACCGCTGTCCGAGACTGGCCCATCCCCACATCAGTGAAGGACCTACAAAGATTCCTGGGGTTTGCAAACTTCTACCGACGTTTCAGTCAAGGTTACAGCTCCATCACCAGCCCGCTCACCAGCTTCCTCAGGAATAAGCCCAAGTCGCTGTCCTGGACCCCAGCCACCACGCAGGCCTTTGACAGACTCAAGACAGCATATACAACCGCTCCCCTCCTGACTCATCCAGATCCAGATCCAGTTCATTGTCAAGGTAGACGCCTCAACCACAGGAGTGGGAGCGGTTTTATCCCAGCAGCAGGGGAATCACTGTCTCCAGTGATCTCAGCGATTCCTGGTGTCTCCTCGTCTCCTGTGTGTGTCAGTGTGTCTCGTCCGCTCCACGTCCGCCTGCATCCACGTTCCCGGTGTAAAGCCAAAGCCACAGATCCGATCCTGCATCTTCTGCCGTCACGGATATTCACCCGCTCTCACTCACCTGCACTCTGCACGCTCTCCTTGGTTGTTCAATAAACTCCATCTTAATCGTACCTGTGTCTCCGTCCTCTTATGTACGTAACAAAAACAAAGAAAGTTAAATTTGATTTTTGCCGATTCAGAAATCTTAGAATGTTCAGTGAGGTAAAAATACAGGAGTATAAATTTGATATGTAAATCTCATATATGTACAAATTAATGTCATTATTTTTTTTGTTTCTAAAACACTATCTAAGCTTAAATGCTTTGTCACAAAAAAAATGTTAACAGCAGTCTAACATTATGGTCATTTAATGTTTTTGTTATTCCATATAATATTTAGATGTCAATCATACTGTAATACACAATACTGACATCTTTATTAATTTGCAAAAAAATGTTATGTTATTCTGTCTTTTAAAGAATCCTGCACAGCATCCTCATGTTCCCTCTACCAGTATCACTTTATTAATGAGAATAAGACCTGGACTGAAGCCCAGAGATACTGCCGAGACAAATACACTGACTTGGCCACCGTTAATAATATGGAAGACGTGAAGAGTCTCCTTAACACAGCATGTGGTATCTAGTCTGGTTTAGCCTGGATTGGACTGTATGATGATCTAAAGAGCTGGAAATGGTCTCTGGAAGATGATTCCTTCTACAGTACCAGAGAGAGAGACTTTAGAAGCTGGTATATAAACAAACCAAGAAACTGGAATGGGAACAGTTTATGTGCATATTTTTCAAGTTACTCTTCAAATTGGGGGGAGGAGTCTTGTTCTCTTATACTTCCATTCATTTGTTTTGACGGTAAGCAAATCAATTATGTATTTTTAATTATAGCTTTGATATAATAGCTTTTGAAACAATTACATATTACATAATCCATGTGAACCTATAGTTTTCCACATACAGTTTTATATAATGCATCAATCTCTTTTAGGTAAAGTGAATGCCAGTGAAAGCTATGTTTTGATTAAACAATACATGAACTGGACTGAAGCTCAGAGCTACTGCAGAGAACATTACACAGATCTGGCCAGCGTGAAGAACGAGACTGAGAATCACATGATCAGATTATTATTATATCAGTTCAATTATTATTTCCCTGTTTGGATTGGCCTGTACAAAACCAGGTCTTGGTCAGATCAAAGCAACTCTTCTTTCAGCAACTAGAAACCTGGACAACCAGATAATTATGGACTGAATGAATCCTGTACTGCTGTGTCATTTAATGATTCTGGGAAATGGACAGATGAAAACTGTATTGAAGGCTTTCCATTCCTCTGTTATAGCAGTGAGTAGATTTTTGTTTGCTGATTTTAAAAAAAAAATTCAACATCATTATTACAATATTATATACTGTATATTCAATGAATGCCCAGTGCCAATCTAATGAAAAAAAACCTTAAACGAACAAATATTAGAAATAACATTTTTGTTATCTTCTTTAGCAATGTCATCAGCATCTTCTCGTCAGTATCACTTTGTTAATGAGAATAAGACCTGGACTGAAGCACAGAGATACTGCAGAGAGAATTACACTGACCTGGCTACTGTTGATAACATGGAGGAAATGAACACACTCCTTAGCACAGTAAATGGCAGCTACTCAGGTTTAGCCTGGATTGGACTGTATGATGATCTGGACAGCTGGAAATGGTCTCTGGATGATGATGCTTTCTATCAAGAGGGGGAGAGAGATTTCAGGGGATGGGAACATCAACCTGATAACTACGATGGACAAGAGCTTTGTGTTTCCATGAACAGGCTAGGGGAATGGTTTGACAGGCCTTGTGATCAGACAAATGCATTTATTTGTTATAAGGGTAAGAATGATAAACTATGTATGTGGGTATGTGGGAACATTTTTGCACTTGTGATAAACAGCTATTATAGCTGATATTGGTTTATAAATATTAAAAATGATGCAGATTTTGCCTGTTGTGAAATTGTGACTTTCACAATGTTCTCAATCTTAGGTACAAACACATATGTGGAGATTTATTACAGCATGACCTGGGAACATAATTGCCAGGGTCGCGGTTTTCCCGCACAATTGGGCTATTTTGAAAATGCATTCGCGGGAAAAATTATGGAGCCGCGGGTTGCGTTTTTTTGGGCTACTTTTATAATGTACCGCGGCCGCAAAAAGGTTTGTTTGTTGACAAAGAAAAAAATAAAGTGGAACCGTTTATAAGTAGGTGCTCTAGAGCAAGTAGGTGTAGAGCACCTACGAATGAATACTTGGCAACAACCACTGCCGCCAGCTGCTGCACGTGAGTGAACGCGTGCGCCTTTGACGTAACATCTCAAATCAAGCATAACGTGAGTTACGACAAAGTAATTGGTTACGCCCACATTTGGCGGTTGTAGAAGCATCTGTTGGTCTGTGGATGAACAAGCAGCATTATAAAATGTCAGGTAAATGGGGAAAATACGGAAAGAAATATCGCAAAGAATGGGAGACAGAAAGGATTAATGGAGTGGATTAGAAGTGTTCCAAATGACGATAAAAAAGCGTTCTGCAAATATTGCAAATGTGAAATCAGAGCTCACCACGGTGATCTGTTAGCTCACGCTGCAACTGAAAAACATTAAAAAAAAATGCGGCTCCTTTCTCAAATGCCAGAACATTATTTGACACTGGCAGTTCCTTTCTAAGAACGAATGTTGCTGTGAAGGAGGCAGAGTTGAAGCTGGCTGCTCATGTTGCTTGCCACTCAAGTACCTTAACTGTTGATCATTTAGGAAGTGTTGTGGAGGTGATAGAAGCTTTGGAGATCTTGGCAACTTTGCATTGAGTCTTCTTGCTTTGCCATTCAGCAATGCAGCAGTTGAGCGCTCATTTTCCCAAATGGTCACTGATAAAGAACAAGCTACAAAACAGGCTAGAGCAGAAGTCTTTGCTAAATATAATGAGGATTCGAGCTTACATGCAAAGAAGAAACATCTGCTGCCATGAATTTAAACCATCACCATGGATGCTTTCTCTCTTTACTGCTGAAATCTATTCAGCACCACCTGAGAAGGGTGGGGAAGATACCACGAATGTCTAAAACAAAACATCCCTGAGATTGTAGATAGTTCTGTTCAAAGTTCTCAAAATGAGGTTGAACAGTTAGGCCATCTAAGAAGAAAATGTTCTGAATAGTTCTGGAAAAGAGAAGACAAACAAGAACAAAAACAAAGGACAAGGGTTCAAGTTCACTAAGTAAGCATATTGGTTATAACATTGATAATAGCCTGTGTTCATTGAGTTTGACAATGTATGTTCATTTGTATATTGATGCTTGTGTGTAAACAGAACAGCAGCAGATCTGGATAGAAGAGCATCAGAAAGTGCAGAGAAGAGAAAAAAGTAAGTACACATAAGTACTTCTAACAAGGGTCAGAAAATATCAGCGGGGACATGCTCTTGTTTGTCCTTTATAAGATTGTGTAAAAAATACAGTGTGTTATAAGAATTGGGGGAGGGTTAAGAGAAACGGCAAAAACCGTATAATAAATAATAACAATAATATATATATATATATATATATATATATATATATATATATATATATATATATATATATATATATATTTTAAGGCCCTTTGTGGGAATCCAATGGTCTAGTCTAGTCTGATTGGACACTGGAAAAATTGGGCTAGTTTTCATTCCATTTGGGTGGGTTTTGAGTTGTCATTGGGCTGGAAATATTTCTTGGACCTGGCAACCCTGCCTGGGAAGAAGCTCAGAGATACTGCAGAGAAAATTACATAGACCTGGCCAGTGTAAGAAATGAGAATGAACTTCAGCAGATCATGACACGCGTATCGTATGCCTATGAGGTATGGATAGGTCTGTACAAGAACCGATTATGGTCAGATCAGAGCAACTCATCCTTTACATTTTGGAGACCAGCGTTTCCAGCACAGGGATCAGAACCTAATAATGGTTTGGATTCATTTGGTCAATATGGAAATCAGCACTGTACAGCTGTGGATCATTCCGGCCGATGGACAGATGAAAACTGTTTAGACCGTTTGCCTTTCATGTGCTATAATGGTGAGCTTATTTCCTTTTTGAATAAAAGAAAGAATAATAAATCTACAAGCTAACACTATTACTGTATAACACTCATGCAATAATACAGTCTAGTGGTCACTAAATGAAACTCATGCTATTGTAAGTCAACATCAGCAGCTGTTTCCAGATTTTCTGTAAGTTCCAGAGCTCAAAGAGCTTTCTAATTATAACTCTGTCTTCCTTTTTTTCTGGCAGATTTCATTCCAGGTGAGTAAAAACTCAATTATTGTGATTGTTCTTAAAGCTTAAAGAGATATCTGTGATCTTGCCCTATAGCAGATTCAATAGTTCATTAAGTCAATGTTAAAAACTATTAATTTCAATAACCATTGTTTTAATACACTATATGGCCACAAGTATGTGGACACTTGACTATCGCACCTATTTGGGCTAATCATAAAGTGGGTGTAGAAAAGAATCACTCCCCTTCAAAATAATCACATTTTGTTGTTTTGCAACCTGAAATGAAGATGGACACAGTTTTTGTCTCATCCAGCTGTTTTTACTTAGAGCAAATTATAACAGCCAAGTGAAAGATATAACAGCAAGAGGTCAGAAAAATATGTAAAAGTTAAGAAAACAGAATCACTGAGTTGGATAAAGGATCACCCATGTGTCAGTATTTTGTTGAACCTTTTGACTTAATCACAGCTGGAGATAAAAAATGTGCCCATCTTCATTTCAGCCTGCAAAACAACAAAATGTGATTTTTTTAAGGGAAGTGATTCTTTCCTATACCCACTGCACATCCAACAAGAATATTATTGAGGTCAGAGGCACTGATGCAGGGTGGGAAGGCATCAAAGTTCCAATTTATTCCAAAGTTGTTAAGCAGGTTTTTTTTCAGAGAGGGTCATTTTATATTTACATTCACATTATAATTTATTCAAATGGAATTGCAACTTAAGCAAAGCAATATATAAATCAGAGGACAATAAATAAATAGTGCTACCATGCAAGATTTTTAATTGAGTGCTAGAGTTGTTGGGCCCGTTCATACTCTATACTCGTTCATACTTTTGGCCATACAGTGTATTTATAAATTTCCAAAAGTGGATACTTTTAATTTAATTTAATAAATTTTCATTAACATATGAGGAACAATCAAGCTGTATAACACTGTGCATGTAAATTTGCATATGGAAAGCATACATGTGAATGTGTTTATTGATTATAATGCAAAATCTATATTGCAGCTGCTGTGATGGGAGTGCGAATGAACATCACATCTAATAAAAATCCCTTATACTCTGAGCTTGCAGTATCTGCGCTGATGACAGTGAGTAAACATTCCTGATCCTTAATCTGAAACAGACAGATGTTTATCCAGTTTCAGTAAACATTATTCATTATTAAATGTTATCTTTAAATGTCATTCTTCTTCTTCTTCTTTCAGCTTTTCCCTTCAGGGGTCACCACAGTGAATCATCTCTCTCCACCTATCCCTATCTTCTGCATCCTCAACACTTGCACCCACTAGCTTCATATCCTCATTAATTCCATCCATATACCTCCTCTTTGGCCTTCCTCTTTGCCTCCTGCCTGGCAGCTCCATGTCCAACATTCTCCTACCAATATACTCACTCTCCCTCCTCTGAACATGTCCAAACCATCTTAATCTGGCCTCCCTAACTTTGTCCCCCATATGTCCAACATGAGCTGTCCCTCTGATGTACTCGTTCCTAATCCTGTCCAATTTTGTCACTCCCAAAGAGAACCTCAACATCTTCAGCTCTGCTACCTCTAGCTCTGACTCCTGTCTCTTCCTCAGTGACACTGTACTTAAACTCCTGTACCTTCTTCACCTCTTCACCCTGTAACCTTCTTATCTTTAAATGTCATTACTGGCAATTAAACATTACATTATGCTTATCTTGTAGATCATGTGCAGCAATTTAAGTAGCAAAAGAAGTCTTTGTTGTCTAACATGATGAAGGAGTATACAGTGACAATTGATTAGTAGTGATTTATTTAAATGTAAAAGACTTTTACAGAATTTACAGGATTTTTTTCACATTTTTGTCAGCTTGAAGAGCAAGTTAGAAGACTGGGATTTTCTAAGAATGTCACTGTGAACGTGAGAAGAATTCATAAGATCGATCCGTGAAGAAGAAAGTTCGTATGCTTCAGATTTTGTGATGATTTATCGTTTTTTCATTCATTCAGCAATCAATCCATTCAAACGCATTCAGAAAGGCTTTAGAGATCTGTTCAAACAAAAATACACATATGATATACTGCAAATCTTATTAAGTACTCCACAATTCATTCAAAAACTTTGCTATAACTAATATATTTACAGTTCTCATAAGCTTTCTGGATTTGACCATAATTATAATAATAATGACTATAATTACAAAATACTAATTAGTTAATGAGTGTGATTTACATGTTATATTTTATTTGGTGGTTTGGAATTAAATTGCTACTAATTGTTTTTCCTCAAATCAGTTTTAACAAATGGAAGACTAGTTATTTGGTTAGTGTGATAGAAAATCTTGATGTTACATTTTCTGATTTGCTCTAATCATTTCTTTTCCAGTTGCCTGTAAATTTTAGGGATACTATGGGACCTTTACTTAGTAATACTATTTGTTATTGAAAGTTTTGAGATTCATTTGATTTATGCGTGGATTGAAGTTTGACTAAAAATCTTGCTAATAAAGAAACACTGAATGAAGGATCATGTCATTTGTTTTGTCATTACATTCAAGCACATTGCATTTGAAATTAAGTATTAAAGTTGAATTTGAAATTAAAGTGCAATGTTTAATTTACATCTAAATTGCTGACCCATATCTCAATGTAGTGCTGTTTATGTTTACCTGCACTTAAAATCAATATTTAGTATAAACACATTTTTAAAGTGAACTTTTGTTCATAAGATAAAATGCTGCCTACCTTGAAGCTGTATTAAATTTACTCCATATTTAGCAATCCTGGACAAATTGTGCTTTTATATCCATGAGGGGGAAAAAAACAACAAACTGTGGTTTATTTCTATTTCATGAAGAATGGTTTGCAGTATGTCTTCTCTCCAGGCAGACCTGGTGTCTTCTCAGTAAGTTTAAGCTCATATATTAGAAAATACCACTGGGAACAGATTTTTATTTATATGCCTGTAAGGATGTGATTGGGGTATTTTGTTAGTTATGGATTATGCTGAATTGGCTTAATGGTTAGCACATTCTCCTCACATCTCCAGCGTCCTGGGTTCGGTACTTGCTCACGGTGTGTGTGGAGTTTGCATGTTCTCCCTGTGCTTGGTGGGTTTCCTCCGGAGTCTCTAAATTGCCCGGAGTGTGTGTGCCCTGCGCTGGGTTGTACTCCGTCCAGGTTGTATCCTGCCTTGATGTCCGATTACGCCTGAGATGGACACAGACTCCCCGTGACCTTATGATAGAAAATGGATGTAGTTCGTGCTGAAGTGCTTAAGATGGTGCTTAATATGACTACCCGGACAAATCATACTTCTCACAAAGTTTAGTACACAGCTAGCACCAAGACCACACATGGAAGCGTTAAATAAACTTAAATCTATAAGCACAAATTGAAGTAGTTTGAATGAAGAGCAAAGAAAACACATGGCAGATCCATTCAACTTGGAAGATGCTGAGGATTGGACACCGTTAGGAATAAAGCTACAATGCTGTCAAAGTAAAATGAATCAAAATGAATCTATCCTGCTGCATCAAGATGCAGCGCGAGTGTGCTGTTTGTATTACTACGAAACACCACTTACATACCCTCATCAGGGTATGTGCCAGGGGACTTGTAAATAACAATTTGCTGCTCAATAACACAATGTGAATGTAATCTGACAATAATAACTGATTTTTTTTAAATCATTCACACAAAAATAGCTTATTCAGCTGGTTTGGTTTATGGCAATAAGCTATGTAAATACATGTTATTAATAATAATATAACACGAGAAGCTCTTGGCCACCTTAATTTTGTCAAAGTAGCTCTCAGTAGCTCTCAGAGGAAAAAAGGTTACTCTAGACATTTCTACTGCTTCACTAGCAAACTGTGTTTCTCAACCAGCAGGTGCTTAAAATGAGCATTAAGCAAGATTAGGCTTTTTTTCAGGATTAGGTCTCTGAAAGTTAGTAGGGTTACACATCCCCACAATTGCTGAAGTATTCAAACTGACCATGAATCCTAGTTTACTCATTTAGTGTCTGAAATAACTCTCAGGTGGCATATTCAAGCACCAACAAGCATTACAGACTGGAGAGTAGTTTTCCAAAGGCTTTTGCTAAAGCCATGGTTTAAACTATTGTTTTTTATCCTGTTCTATACTTTATATCATCCTAGTCATTTGTACAATTAAGGATTATTAAAAAAAAAAATCAACTACTGCACCTTCAATTTAAAGATATATTGTTGAATGTTAAAATGAATTTTTTTAGTATGATAACTTTCACTAAAATGATCACAATGTCAAATGCACAAGATCAAAAGTGTTTTCAATGCAGACATGTCCCCTAGGTGGAGAAGTAGAGGTTGCTGTGGTACGATTTTGGGGCAATGAGAACTACCTGTGTAAAGAACTTTCTCTGTAAAGAAAAAAAGAAATAAGTCAGTGATGATGTAACTGCAAAGCATAGTAAATGACGGGCTTTTTGAACAGGACAGCAGGCTATTAGAGAAATAAAAGGAAGTTTAAAAAAGGAAATGAAAAGAAAATAGGGGTCATAAATCAATTAAAAATGTTCAGTTAGGTTTTTAATTACATTTACATTTATGGCATTTTGCAGATGCCCTTATACAGAGCGACTTACAGAAGTGTTACAGAAGTCTCTATGAATGAATATATTTTGAGACAGTCTAAAAACTCTGTTGATATAATAAGGTAATATAGTAAGAAAAGCCCACAGACAATGCAAATTTTTTCTTTCGTTGTTTTGCTAATTTAAGTACTTCAGGAAGAAGTAATGTCTTTAGACATTGAATCAGCTATTTGTACTTCTAAGGGAATATAAAAAATACATTTTTACAAATGACATTTCTGCATCTGTTTTAATGTAAAAGCCATTACAAAGACGTGTTCTAACACTATCTCTGGCCTCTCCCATCATTGTGTAAAATAATAACATTTTTAAGGAAGTATTAGGGAATTAGGCAGTTAGAGTAATGACCTGATGTTTGTGATTGCAATGGATCAGGAGACATGCCAGTAAAAATGATTGCTTCACCTTATGACACCTGTCATAAATATTCACAAGTTCATATGTCACTCTGACCGATCACTCTGACCAATTTCACATGATGGATAAAAAGAAGGATACAAATTACACTGTCTCACTGAGTTGTGCACGGGAGAATACATTTCATAAATAAATAATGTTATAGTTATTCAGTGTAATCCTCTACACTAAGGTCAACCAGTCCTACTACACTTAGAGGAAGTCACTGGGAGAGGTTATCATAATTAATCTCATTTTCAGGATACCTGCCTTGACATGAAAATACTGGTTAGGCAGAAAAATTAGTAACTGATGCACTTGGGTGTATTCATTCTTGTCATAAACCCAAAACTTTATGTAGGTGAAACTACATATTAACACGTATTACTGTATGGTGCATATAACAAGTCTTCACATCTCTGTTTACATAACAGGTTTCTATGAAATAACCCAGATAATATCATGTCGGATTTTTCCACCTTTAATGTGATATAACAGCCAACAAAATTCAAAAACAAATAGCAATATATTAGAGAAAAGGATGGGGGAAAATGTACAATTCCCTGGTTGAACAAGTGTTCACACCCTTTTATAATGGGGCATGTGCTTAGAATTAATGAAGCATGTCATTAGTGCTTATGGTTCAGTCAACTGTCATTAGTGCAATAGTTCATTTGACCTCAACTAAAGATCAGCTGTTTCTCTAGAATTTTCATTGGCATCTTCTTGGTTTTATTCGAGTGCTGAAGGTCCTTAAAGATTTTTCAAAGCATATAAGGGATCTCATTGTTGAAAGGTATCGACTGGTACAATTAATATCTAAAACATTAGATTTACCACGGAACACTGTGAAGGCCATCATCAACAAGTAGTGTCAGTGGAGCACAGCGACATTACCAATAACAGGATAGACAAAACATACAAGAATGAACTTGCCAAGAGTCCTACGGCAATATTATATTAACTTCTGGAATATCTGACAAGTACTGTGCATATGATAACAATTTCCTGTATTCTTCACACATCTGGGCTATGGGACAGGGTGACAGAAGCCATTTGTTCTGAAAAAAAAAATACAACAAAACCACCTAAATCACCCCCAAACCTTGAGGTTAAATGTGTTGTAATCTGATAAGACCAAGGTAGAATTTTTAGAGAATTCTAAAAGCATGGTAGTGGGTAGTGGTGGCATCAAGGTATGGGTTTAGTTCTCTTCAACTGGGTCCAGGGCTCTAATCATGATATAGGAAATCATGGATAGCTCCATATACCAATATCTTGGCACAAAACTGCAAGTCTCTGTCAGACAAAATTTACCTCCCAGTAGAATAACAAGCCAAAGCACAAATCCAAGGCAGCAAAGGAATGTCTGAAGAAGAAGAAGAAGAAGAAGAAGAAGAAGAAGAAGAAGAAGAAGAAGAAGAAGAAGAAGAAGAAGAATGAGTTGAAGAGGGCTTTTGTACAGGAGATCCCCTTGAAAAGTAACAGAACTGGAGCATTTTTTCAAGCTAGAGTCACCTAATCATCGTCAAATCAAGATAGTGATAGACTCTTACCGAAAAAGAAGAGCTGTATTACAAGCAAAAGGTACTTTAAGAAAGTGCATTAGTTAAAGGCTGTGCACACTTGTTCAAGCAGGTTATTGTAAGGTATTTCTTTTTAATTTTGTCCCTAAAATGTTCTTATTTGGGGTTTTTTCACATGAATGTTTTTGGTTGCTATATTACATTATAAACATGGAAATAGATATGACATGATTGAGCTTGGTTTTATTTTTTAAATGGATGTGTATACAGTGTTTATCTCTACTCTTAAGCAGCACTTTCTTTTTCTTCCATTCCTATAGTGTCCTTGAATTACAAAATCAAACCTTGTTAAACTGGAGCAATTGGTTAAAGTTGCATCATATGTGTATGCTTGGTGATAAGTGTTTGGTAATAATTCACAAGTTCGGTCCTGAGACAAAATAATGATCCAGGAAATTATGGTGGTATCATGTTATCTGATGTACAGTGAACGAGGTACACAATGATTGGGATAAATATAGTAGACACAAATTGTCATTTTCTACCTTAATACGTGTGTCATGAACGGTTTCTGTTAATTAACGGCTTTACTGTGATTTCCATGATGCTGAATTCAATAACCGGTCTTACTACATCTCACCGAGCCCCTCCCACATGCCGTTAATCCTATTGTTCAGAATTCTTACTCAGTCTTGGTGTGATAGGGTTTGTTGGCAGAAAGTTGCAAATAGGAGACAAGAGCAGAGATCTAGGAGGTATGGTATTTGAATACAAGACTTCAAGACTTTCTGTATCATTAACAAATTATTTTTTTTATTTTCTGCATGATTTTAGCAAAATGCATAATTATCATTTTTTAACATTTATTTAATTTTAATCATACTATGTTTTGTAATTACTAGGAGCCATGTTTCATCTATTGCTGTTCTTTGGTGAGTTGTATGGTTTTCTGTATTATATTATACTGTATACATGAAAGTTGTAAAAAATTATGTATAAAGATTGCACATGGTACCATATTAGAATATTATTTGAAGCAAACTTAGAATTTGCTACTACTACTTCTACTACTACTAATAATAATAAATTTACCTAAAAAAAAAAACACTTCCAAGCATATTTACTAAAAAGTTATATAAAGTACAATATCTGTTAATGCGCATGTCAATTTTACATGTTTGCCTTGATCAATTTTGTTCTTTAGGGTATTTCTACTTAAAAGTGTAACATAAAAATGGCAGGTATTACATTCGAACCTGTTTTTCACATTTAAAGATACAAAAAAATGATTAAAAAAGATTTATAAAAAGATTTTAAA
The DNA here is from genome assembly GCA_033459395.1 of Hemibagrus guttatus. Taxonomy (NCBI): domain Eukaryota; kingdom Metazoa; phylum Chordata; class Actinopteri; order Siluriformes; family Bagridae; genus Hemibagrus; species Hemibagrus guttatus. The sequence goes on along the minus strand of JAUCMX010000014.1, from coordinate 4,358,167 downwards.
ATATATTTTTTTTAAATTAAAAACTATTTTTAAGATTTTAGCAACATACACCTAAATAATTAGAATTTTTACTAAATTATTATATACTATTGCCATGTTAAAGCTGACTGCTAGAGAAAGAGAGATAAATTAGATTATTACATAAATGTGGGGAAAACAGTTAAATGCATCAGCCATTATTTAGTCTAGTCCAGTTGAAGCACATTTGTGAAATTGCGACATTTGTAACTCCTTCTTGCAATTGAATTTTTCCCTTTCACTGAAGAACATGTTCAGATGACACTCCCATGCTTTTAATTGAGCATGAATCATCAGGTTTATGCAAACTTTTGGAATCAAACAGCTTGAGTGCAAACTGTCATTACAGCAAAAGGGACACGTGGTAAATATTAGGAAATTCAATTTCATCTAAATATTCTGTAAAAAAAAAAATAATAATAATTCACTCAAGTTATAGCTACTAAAATAATTTGTATTGAAAATTTGTTTATTTAATTTGTAAAGCTGGCAAAATAGACACATTTTCTTAAGTGTTCTCAGACTTTTGGACCCCACTGTATTTTTTATCAACTGGGCAGATACTTACATGGTCCTGTCAAAACTGACTAGCTTATTAAGATGGTATGCAACTGTACTCACAAATACTGTACATGGACATAATCCTTACTCTTTGAGGTAAAACCTTTTAAAAGCCAAAGATCTGATTATGTCTTATGTATATTCCTCCCAAGGAGACAAACAGGCATTAGACTATCGAGCAATATTAATGGTTATTAGTATTACTTCACACTACTAATGCGTGTTTGTTAGAAGTGTTTCACCCATGGCCATTGTCAATAATTATCAAAATTATTAAAAAATAAATAAATAAAAAAACTTTTTTTAATCTTGCTTCCTCCTGCTATTTTGCATATATCATTTACACAGGTATTCTATTAATTACAAATCTGCGATTTATATAATTGCATACACAGAAATGAGCACTCTTTATTTAAAACTGTAGGTTGTCACTGGTAATATATTTCAAATGATATTCAATATGCACAAATATTATTATGTTTTTCACAGGGTTTCTCAGCCTAGGTGTCTGTCTTCCTCGTCAGTATCACTTCATTAATGAGAGTAAGACCTGGACTGAAGCGCAGAGATACTGCAGAGAGAATTATGTTGATTTAGCCTCTGTTAATAACATTGAAGAGCAACGAGCCCTTAATAAACTTGTAAAAATATGGAACAGCGGGCAAACCTGGATTGGACTGTATGATGATATGAAAGGCTGGAAATGGTCACTAGATGATGATTCTTTCTACAAGAATGGAGAGAGAAACTTTAGAAACTGGTATATAAACAAACCAAGGAACTGGGAGGGGAACCGTTTATGTGTATATTTTTTACGTTACTCTACAGAATGGATGGTGGACTCTTGTTCTCTTACACTTCCATTCATTTGTTTTGATGGTGAGCACAGCGGTTATGTATATGATAAATGAAAATATGTTTCAACAAAATACCTTTAGAAACAAATACATATGGTACTCTTCAGCTGAAGAAGTACAGTTTTCTTGATAAAATTTTACATACTCTATCTGTCTCTTTTAGGTAGGGTGAATGCCAGTGAAAGATATGTCCTTGTTTACAAGAACATGAACTGGACTGAAGCTCAGGGATACTGCAGAGAGCATTACACAGACTTGACCAGTGTGAGGAACGAGACCGAGAATCAGAAAATCGGAGTCCTGTTACCTAATAATGCTGATGATTATAATCCTAATGCTGCATGGATCGGCCTGTACAGAACCAGATCTTGGTCAAATAAAAGTAACTCTTCTTTCAGCAACTGGAAACCTGGACAACCAGATAATTACGAACTGAATGAATCCTGTACTGCTGTGTCATTTAATGATTCTGGCAAATGGACAGATGAAAACTGTGGTCAATCTTTTCCATTCCTCTGTTACAGCAGTGAGTTTTTGTGATATGTGACCATTTCTATATCTGTACAGTATTTGTTCAGTGCACTAATATATATATTCCTTAATATTACTTATGACCAATGAACATCTACTGACTAAAATATATTAAAATACAAATAAATCGAACAAACATTATAATCAGTGTATTTTTTGCCCTTCTTAACCTATGCCAGCAGCATCCCCTCGTCAGTATCATTTTGTTAATGAGAATAAGACCTGGACTGAAGCGCAGAGATACTGCAGAGAGAATTACACTGACCTGGCTACTGTTGATAACATGGAGGAAATGAACACACTCCTTGACACAGTAAATGGCAGCTACTCCGGTTTAGCCTGGATTGGACTGTATGATGATGAGGACAGCTGGAGATGGTCTCTGGATGATGATGCTTTCTACCAGGAGGGAGAGAGAGAATTCAGAGGATGGGAACATCAACCTGATAACTCCAATGGACAGGAGCTGTGTGTGTCTATGAGCCCAACAGGGGAATGGTTTGACTGGCCTTGTACTTCCAGAATGGCTTTTGTTTGTTATAATGGTAAGAATGGTGCAATCTGTCAACATGAGGGAATATTTGTGCTGTGGTTCTAACCTGCTACTTTAGCTGATCTGGACCTAAATATTACTGATGATACAGCTTATGTCTTTAGGAAATTGTGACTTTTACAATGTTCTCAATCTTAGGAACAACGAATACATATGTGGGGATTTTTAACAGAATGACCTGGGAAGAGGCTCAGGAATACTGCAGAGCAAATCACAGAGACCTGGCCAGTGTGAGGAATGAGACTGAACTTCAGCAAATACTGAACATCACGGGTCGCTTTTGATGTATGGATAGGTCTGTATAGGAACCGATTATGGTCAGATAAGAGCAACCTGAGCTTCACATATTGGCTTTGGTTTGATGCAAAAAGAAATCAAAGACAAATTTGAGATTGAGTATCCTATTAAATCGAAATCAACATTTTCACATCTGTGGCTCATTACAGGGCATTGGACAGATGAAAACTGCTTTGCCAGGTTCCCTTTCATCTGCTACACTGGTGAGATTATTTCCTTTCTGTATAGTACAATGAATACTTTTTCTGACACTAAAACCAGTGGCCACTATCTGAAACATACTAATGTGAGTTTACAGTACTAATGTTTCCAGGTGTGTTTAAAAATTCTAACTTTGTCTTCTTTTTTTTTTCTGGCAGCATTCACTCCAGGTGAGTTAAAACAGTATATATAATTGTTCTTAAACTTTAATATAGCTATCCATGATCCTGTCTTATATTAGATGTAATATGGAATGTTAAAAACTATTCATTTCAATAACCAGGTTTCCTAAATATAATATTTTTCAAACATAGGCACTAAGGGTTTTTAAATTTTCACTATGTATCTTTGTGCGTGTAAAATTGATTATGGAAAGCATGCATATAAATATGTTTGCTTATCTCATTATAATGCAAAAAATTTTTTTCCCCCGGTGCTGTGATGGGACTTTCAACTGAAAATAAAAGCTATTGGAAATCCCTCATATTCTGATATTGAAGGATGGGTGTTGATAAAAGTAAGTAAACTTTACAGATATAAAGTTTTTTGTCTGAAAAAGATCGATGCTTAATCAATTTTCCTGAACATTACATTTTATTAATTATTTTGCCATTAATGTATTGTGTAATTATAGAAACTATAAATCTTAGATTGAAACTTTAAACCATAATTTTATTTATTTATTTTTTTTTAAATTTCACATCTTTCTCAGCTTGGACAAGAAATGAGCAGACTGGGACTTTCAAGGAACATCACTTTGAATGTGAGAAGCATCAGTAACCTCAAACCAAAAGAGATTGAGGGTGAATTGATTGAGTGTTATCCTTCTTGTAAATAAAATGATCCCTGTCCCCTGCTTCTGGTGTATATGAATGAAATTAATACTGTTTATAAATTGTATTTCCTAAAATGAAATCCAGCAAATAGAACACTGTACTATTTTATGCTTGGTGTGATTTATAAAAAAAAAAAAAAAAAAAAAACAACTTTTGATGAGTTATATTTTATGATTTACAATAAGCATGACATCAATTGATGGTAAGGGATGCTTATGTGACTTATTTAGTTATTCTTTTTGTAGTTATGGTTGTGTTGATTAAAGCCTACTATGATTACACTGATTGTGTGAATGGTTTTTGAATGCAGCTTATGTATTGTGTGAAGCAATGCTATTCAAAAATGTAAAATAGGGAATTATACTGTTTAAACAATCATGTGATCATTTTGTGAACACTTATTGTATTACGAAATCAAACATTTGTGTATTACTGTATTTTAATACACTTTTAAGGCTCACTAGACTACATGGCTAGACTAGAGTACATTTCGATCCATCAGGAAAAATATATATATATATAGCCATGTAGTCTAGAGGTTGCTTTCGACTGCTCCCTGTTCAGGGTCACCACAGCGGACCGACTGGTCCGCACAACAACTTGGCACAGGTTTTACGCCAGATGCCCTTCCTGACGCAACCCTCCCATTTTTCCGGGCTATATGTATATATATATATATATATATATATATATATATATATATATGTATTATATGTATATACATACATACATATATATACGGTGGCATGTTCTCCCCGTGCTTGGTGGGTTTCCTCCCCAAAGTCTCTAAATTGCCCGTAGTGTGTAATTGCGTGAGTGAATGAGAGTGAGTGTGTGTGTGTGTGTGTGTGTGTGTGTGTGTGTGTGTGTGTGCCCTGCGATGGGTTGGCACTCCGTCCAGCGTGTATCCTTCCTTGATGCCTGATGACGCCTGAGATAGGAACAGGCTCCCCGTGACCCAATAGATAGATTGGATAAGCGGTACAGACAATGTAATTGGAATTTGTATACATAATTCCACTGACATTGTTTGAACAATCACAGGGCACCATGACACAAGGTGGAAGGAAACTGAAAAACTCCACAATAGGCTCGAACCTGTGACCCTGGAGCTGTGAGGCAGACTACCATGCTAGTGCAAAAACCATGTTGACCAGCCAGAACTTTAATTTTATAAATAAACTTATATTTATTTTTGGTTTATTTGAAATGTATGGGGGGGCATGGTGGCTTGGTGGTTAGCACGTTTGCCTCACATCTCCAGGGTTGGGGGTTTGATTCCCAACTCCGCCATGTGTGTGTGGAGTTTGCATGTTCTCCCCGTGCCCTGGGGGTTTCCTCCGGGTACTCCGGTTTCCTCCCCCGGTCCAAAGACATGCATTGTAGGTTAATTGGCATCTCTAAATTGTCCGTAGTGTGTGAATGAAAGAGAATGTGTGTGTGTGTGTGCCCTGCGATGGGTTGGCACTCCGTCCAGGGTGTGTTCTGCCTTGATGCCCTATGACGCCTGAGATAGGAACAGGCTCCCTGTGACCCAAGAATAGATCGGATAAGCGGTAGACAATGAATGAATGAATGAATGAATGAATGAATGAATGAAATGTATGATTCTATGCATGACGAAATGATTCACTTGTTTTCTTGCCACTGAAATGGCAAGAAAATTGTCTTTTTTATGGGTATTTTGGATCCACTTTTGCCTTTTATTGTATTTAGATAAACGATATGATCAATTACAGAGCAAAATGAAGTAGACTGTTTAACAAAGAACATGCATTTGAAAAGCTTTCAATTTTTCTTCGTCCCCTGACGTCACAAAATGTGTTGTACTATCGCGAGAGTTGGTGACGGTGTTATCGCGGCCAACGTGCACCGTGAAGAGTTTCTCATTTCTGTGAGTTGCAGCGTGAGAGACGCGAGTGGCGCACCGAAACGGCTTCAACATGGTGAGGAGTCTATTTATGCGTAAAAAAAATAAATAAATAAATAAATAGACTTTTATCGCACAAAAGAATAGGAATAATGTTTAAATGTACTACATGGAAAGTTTAGCTCACATTGGTGAGAAATAACCGGTGTTTAATTTAATATGTATACTTGCTTAGCTTAGCTGGCTAGTTAGCTAAATCTAGTTTAGGCCTGTTTGTAATGTAGCTCTGCTTTTCCTTCTATAATTTAATAACAGCAATTAAAAAAAAAAAAAGATTTAATGTGCATGCCTCATAGTAATGCCTTATTTTTATACTCGGAACAAAAAGCATATTTTGCAGTGCAGGCCCAGAGTGTTAGTAAGGCCTCGGCCTGGCTGACTCTGTTTCACGCAGAAACCGTTATCTTCCGTTTAATACATTTATTTATCTCGGGGTTCTCTTAAACAAAACATTTTTCTATTTTATGTATTACGTGACCTTTCAGTTTTGGTAATAAAAAGGGTTTAGCCACGCATGCGTGTTTATAGCTATCTATTGCAGGACAAACACGTGGTCTGATTTCAGCTCCGAGACCACTTTAGCTCCATTGCTAATAAGCAACTTTTGTACCGGGCAAAGTTAAAAGAATCGCTTTAGATCGCTTCTGGTCGTCTGTGCGCCGAGATCCGACGTTATTTCACGTACATTGAAAGAGAGAAAGCACTTTTGCACGCTGTAGTGGTGATTTTAACGCTGGCGGTCACACCACGTGGAGTTTTCTGTGGACGTCACATGTAGCGTTTTACGCCACTTTACGCCACACGCAACGTTTTACGCCACGTTTTTGAGTCAGAACCGTGCTGGAAGTTTGAGATCTTACTCGCATGTCTCCTGTGCTTACATGTCTGTAGGTGCTGCTACACGTGGTGTTTGAACATGCGGCCGGATACGCGTTGTTTGCTGTGAAGGAGGTGGAGGAGATCGGCATGCTCTTGCCGCAGGTAAGTCCAACAGGCATCCATGCCACCCTTGCTTAACCTGCTTCACTGCATTATGTTTGTTAGGTCATTGAAAACAAGTGTTTTTGTTTTTTTTTTTAAATAATACTGCGTACAATAATGTATGTTTTCTTTGATCCATCTTGTTTATATTGCATGAGCATTAAAGAAAGCTATCAGATTATATAAGCCGTAATGAAATCCAAAATGTTGTTCAAGATTAATTCCAGAAACCAATCTTTTTCCAGTTCAGCTCTGTTTACATTTGTGTGCTAAAATTTGACACGAGGAGTATGTTCACATTTTTGTTTTGCATCTTTCCCTCATAAATGCCAGAGTACTTATGAGCACTTCTTTGGGTTTATATTGAAGTAAAATATAAAAATCTATTAGCAATTACCGGCTTTTTTAGATCACTGTTAGTTTGCATTGAGTTCATCAGATCTCAAGTGGTCTTCTGGTTTTAAACAAACCATGTAATTACAATGGCCAAAAGTACATGCTGAACCTAAAAAACCATTTTCAACCTCGTTTGATTTGGAGGGGGAAAATACTGTAAGGATCCTTTTAACACTAAGCTGTTTTCCGCTCAGGTGGAAGAAAGTGTCCTGAACATCGGGAAGTTCAACAGTGTGGTGAAACTGGCAGCTTTCTTCCCCTTTAAGTCTGCTCAGTCTGCCTTGGAAAACATCAACGCCATTTCAGAAGGTAAGGCCGTATTGGCTTGAGGTTTCAGGCTCATTCACGGCTCAGATGTTGTGATGTGTAACTAATCTGTCAATCCACTGAGTCACTGTGCTGACAGCATTTCATGAAACTGAACATTTGAGCAAAACTGCACTATAAAAGCAGCTTGATTAGAGGAGCTTGGCCACCTGTTGATGCCTTTTTTTTATTATTTTATTTTAAATTCATAGGAGTTGTCCATGCTGATCTTAAGCTGTTTTTGGAGACAAACTTGCCTTCAGGGGGCAAGAAGAAGGCAGTGTTGGGGGTAGCCGATGGCAAGATTGGAGCAGCGCTGCAGGAGGAACTGGGCGTGTCCATCCAGACTGGTGGAGTTGTGGCAGAGATTCTCAGAGGTTTGTTGAATGTATATGAAAATGATTGTTGTAGCAGTGCTGCCTCTGTAGTGATGTATCTAGATCCACTGACCTCTGATGCCTAATACTGAAAAACTGAACAGTTGGCAGTACTCTGTGGAAGCACTACTTAATCACGGTCATGAATTGCTGTTGAAGTTTTTGTCCTTTCTGTCCCTAGGTGTGCGCTTGCATTTTCACTCTCTAGTCAAGGGCCTCACAGCTCAGGCTGCATCTAAAGCACAGCTTGGTCTGGGTCACAGTTACTCTCGGGCTAAGGTCAAGTTCAACGTAAACAGGGCTGACAACATGATCATCCAGTCCATTGCCCTGCTCGATCAGCTGGACAAGGACATCAACACGTTCTCCATGCGTGTTCGGTATGTCAGTTTATCTGAATGGTGGTGTTATGCTGGTGAACTAATCCAGGGCTCGGCTGGTTGTCCCTGCATGGTGTGTGAGCCCGGATACTAACTGACTTAGAATTAAACCTAAACGGCTGCCTGACTTTTATTTAACATTTGAAACGAAGTGTAATGTGGCTTGCTATCCCTCCACAGTCCAAACAAATGTGTTTACATGCAAATGTCTAACTTTTTTTTTTGGGTGGGGAATAACATTATATAATAGGTTGAGTAAACCATGAAGCATTGTTAGTGTCTGTCTATCTGTTTATAAAATGGGGGAATGTAACACTATTCTGTTGTGGTTAAATAGTTTATCTCCTGTAAATCCACTTGGATGTTCGAGTGGAAGCTTCAGTACTTTAGAAGAAATCCGATTAACCATTTCCCTGACCCTGCTTAGTTTGTGACTGCCAAAATCAGCCTAGTTTACTTTTTTGCATGTAAACATATTTACTGATATTACATAAACCCTGAGTGTGCATTGCAGTGTTGTGTGATTAGCAGCCTCCCAATGCTTACCACAGACAGCGTCTCCTATAACGCTGGCTGTATAGGAAGAGGAGGGATACCAAATCCCGTTCTTGGGCGTATTCAGTCTGTCAGAGAGGCAGATCACCATCTGAGGGCGGAGACAACCAGCCTGGTTTGGATTTGATACTAATCTCTGCCTATGGGGTGGTCAGATTGATTTGATTTTAACCCATCCTCTTCTTGTTTTGTGTTCAGTGAGTGGTACGGTTACCACTTTCCTGAGCTGATCAAGATAGTATGTGAAAATGCCACATACTGCAAGCTGGCCAAGTTTATCGGGAATAGGAAGGAGCTGAGTGAGGAGAGCCTGGAGGCTCTGGAGGAGATCACAATGGACAGTGCTAAAGCCCAGGCCATCCTGGAAGCGTCCCGCTCATCTATGGGTGAGATTAATGTCTTATTATTTAGAAATTTCATTCGTCTCAAGTCATGATGTTTTTATAATCTGTCAATCCACTGAATCCATGTGATGACAGCTTATCATTTCACTGAACAACTGAGTAAATTTTATGTCACTGAGAAACTAAAATGTGGCATACAAGTTTATATCTTGTTTTTTTTCCAGGAATGGACATCTCCCCCATCGATCTTATCAACATTGAAAGTTTCTCCAGCAGAGTCGTGTCCCTCACTGCTTACAGACTGGAGCTGCAAGAGTACCTGCGTTCCAAAATGTCTCAAGTGGCCCCCAATCTGGCAGCTCTCATCGGTGAAGTGGTGTGTTACTACAGTCCCTGGTCACTAAGTTACTAAAGCCTTAATTAGTTTTTACCAGAGAATTTTTTTTTTTGTTTTCCTTCGAGGGTCCTAGTGTCGAAGTCCTAAAATGATGCAGTTGACATACTTTGGGGAAATTCTGTGAGGTGTAGTTAAGCAAAGGCCTAATTGTTTTTATTGGTCAAAGTTGCAGCCTGTTTGCTCAAAAGATTAATTTTTCAGTCATTTTCTTACTTGTTAGCTAGATTAGCCTCTTTAGTGCACATCACCCAATATGTATAGGAAAGTTTGTGTAAAATTTTCAAGGTGCTGTTTGCTTTCAGGTTGGCGCTCGTCTCATCTCCCACGCTGGAAGCCTGACAAACCTGGCCAAGTATCCGGCCTCTACAGTGCAGATCCTTGGAGCAGAGAAGGCCCTGTTCAGGTACTGGGGCTCCCCGTCCCTGCTGGGGTTTCAGGCGGCTGCTGTGATGGCAGGACAGGGGCAAAGCTGCAGTGGTTGATTTGAGTGTGCTTGAACACACCAAAAGTGATCCCACTCTACTATGCTATCCCCCCCAGTCTGAGCAGCCGCTCAGGGCTTTGAGAGGTAGTTACAGTAGAGTTAGCACCCATGCGGTTACTTCGTCTTGGGTGGTGTTTTATTTTGCTTCAGAGTTTCAATGTGTAGAGTGCTGTACCTTCTCCCCTAAATCCAGGGCACTGAAGACGAGAGGAAACACCCCAAAGTACGGTCTGATTTTCCACTCCACCTTCATTGGCCGTGCTGCCGCCAAGAATAAGGGGCGCATCTCGCGTTACCTCGCTAATAAGTGCACTATCGCCTCTCGGATCGACTGCTTTGCTGGTAAGACTCTTTCTCGGAGCAGTGATATCTAGTGACGGGTGTTTTAAGAATTCTCGTTTACTGTTTTAGTATACAGCCTGATATATTACAGTATGTGTTAAATTGTTTCTTACCAGAAGGAATACTGCATTGTTAGAATGCTGCTATAAGAAAAGAGTATGGTGGATTCATGGGGTTCTGTGACACATAATTTGTGTTGCTGTAACCACCTCTGCTTTATTCATTTCTAATACCAGAAAGTGTTTTATTCCACTTATACCACATTGATTTTTTTTTTTTTTTTTTTTTTAAACTTTAAGTAAAATAAATCCAGCCACGCCTCTCCCCCACCAGTAGCCAAATTCTACCACTTGAGGTATAAGGCAGAGGAAAAATGCTACTTTCTGATGTATTTGAGGCAAAGTCTTCTGTCCTAATGAGATCTGAGTTACAGCTGGAACTGTCAGAGCTGCCCTGTAGAACATTAATAGCAAGAGCAACAAACAAAAGAATATCAAACTTTGTATATATTCATATTTTAGTACTATTTTCCTTGAATTTCAGTTATTCATTATATTCATACCCTCACTGGTTGTAAGCTGGACTTGCTGTGATGTCATTATTTTTCGTCAACAGTATTCCACCCTGTTAGGAGTGGATGTTGAAAAATTAAACTGAGCAAATTCAGCAGAGTCAAATAAAATTGTGTACTTGGCTCAGTCCATTGGTAAACTCTTAATTCCATCTTTTCAGAGGTTCCTACCAGTGTGTTCGGAGATAAACTGAGAGACCAGGTAGAAGAACGGCTGGCGTTTTACGAGACTGGCGAAACGCCAAGGAAGAACTTGGATGTCATGAAAGAGGCTGTTGTGCAGGTTTGTTCGTAGCTGGAGTTTCTTTTCTGATTCTCTGCTGTGAATGATGACTTTCTTTACCCTGACTCTGACATGGAGGCAAAATACTGATTTAATGAGCCTGACACTGCACAGCACTGGACATTTATAAAGCCTCAACGTGTGCATGGGTTTTTATTTAGCTGCTTTTTTTTTGTTCACTCTAGGCCAGTGAAGTGGCAGCAGAGATCAAGCGCAAAATTGAGAAGAAAGAGAAGAAGAAAATGAAGCGCGAGAAGAGAAAACTGGAAGCGCTCTCCACAGCTGAGGGAGAGGATGAAGAGGTTGAAGTCAAGAAAGCCAAATGTAGTGGAGATGCTGAGAGACAAGTAAGTGAGCTGTTTGTACTGTGCACTCGAAACCGCATGACTAGACCAGAGGCAGGATCTTAACATGACGCTGTCTCTGCAAAAGCCATGCTAAATAAAAGCCGCTCCGAACCATCGACAGGCCCATCACAGTGGGTTTGATCACTGAAGTGAGCAGAACAGTCTTTAGGATGAAATCAACTTGTTGGCAGTGTTCTTGGTTTGGTTCTAACATCTGTATATCCATCTGAAGGAAAACGGAGAAGCTGGGGTGACTGGCAAGAAAAAGAAGAAAAAGAAGGGAGAAGCAGAGGAGGAAGAGGTGTTGACCAACGGTGTGGAAGAAGCGGTTCCTCAGAAAAAGAAAAAGAAACGAAAGAGTGAGGCCGTTGAACCCGAGCCAGAGGTGAAGGACGAAGCCGAGGCTCCTGAACCCGAGCAGACGGAGAAGAAGAAGAAAAAGAGAAAGAAGACTGACTAATATGGATCCATCCTTTAATAATGGACAGTTTTTTTTTAAACATACTGTACAGTTTACTGCAAAATTGTTCTGTTCTTTAATGCTTTTTTTCCCTCTTTTGCGTTTTTTTTTTTTTAAAAGACTGAACCTGAGTGACCGCTTGTTCCTTGAGTTTCAATTAAAGTCTGACCATTTACCAGTAGTGCACTTCTCAGCTGTTGTATATGTTGTATCGTCCATCTTAATGTGAATGTTCTACATTTAACAAAAAAGCTGAGTAAATGCTCAGTAATAAAGAAACGTGCATTAAGAGGCTTCCATTATATAAAACCATCTTGCTTTTTATTGGTCTGTGATAGGGGACCACTACAGCTCATGGAACTACCAGAATTTGTCTTGTATGTTTTTAGTTTAAATCTTACCTGAAATGTGGCCATTCATATGAGAGATCTTGATGTTTTCTTCTCTATGCTGCCTTTACATAAGATTTTGCTCTCATGGGTAAGGATCGTGTTTTAAAATAATTCTTGTGCTATGAAATTTATTCCGCGCTCTGTGAGCAATGCTATTATGCAATGTTAAAAGCCACCACTGGGAGGAGGATGTACTCATGGAACAGCTAAAATGCAGAAGTGGCAATGGGGAAAATAAACAATGCATGCTCTTGTACGTCAAGCTGATGTATTAGCTGAGGCTCATGTTGATTGATTTAAGCAGTATTTAATTACATTTTGTTTATTCACAAGTCTATCACTAGTGAATCTTCAGTTATAATGATGGAGAATGTTATCCTCAGCTAAGGATTCTATTTCTTGTGATTCTCATATCACAATCTTAATATAGGTGGCTGAAATTGCATTGTGGTGGGGGACGTGGTAGCTTAGTGGTTAAGGCGTTGGATTACTGATCAGAAAGTTGTGAGTTTAAATCTCAGGGCTGCCACTGCTGGGCCCCTGAGCAAGGCCCTTAACCCTCAATTGCTCAGTTGTATAAAATGAGAAAAATTTTAAGTTGCTCTGGATAAGAGCAACTGTCAAATGCCTGAAATGTAAATGCATTAATTTGTATTAGATTCAAATGACTAGTTTATACAGAACACAAATGTTTATGCTTTTTACTGCATGTTTTCACTCCGCTTCATTTTCAGGTTGTCTATCCAGCCATCTATCTGAAATTCTCATTTGCATTGTCATCTCAAATGAGTGTTTGAATGTGTGTATGATTTATACAGAATTGTCAGTTAATCCACACAGGCTTCAGTTCACATCAAGGTCAAATAGTGTTTCCTCACTGGTTTCCTTCTTCTTTGAAGTATATTGTATTTTTTTGCCATATAAATTAGTAACAAGGAGGACTAGACTTGGTGATGGTGATGTTGGCGGTATCCCCCATGCACACCACTGGCATAAAGTTCTACTTGTTTAGAAATGTCAATGAGATGTTCAGGAATCCACTCTGAATAAACTCTACTGTTAAAAAAAAATCGACTTGTCTGACTTAGTAATTCACAAGAGACAAAAAAAATTAGACCTGGTCAGACATTTTATTTCGACGACAAGGGTAAAATCAATGTTAAAATGATTCAAAACCATGTTTAAGCCAAATAACGGGATAAAGGAGAGATTCACAATTGAAGGGGACATAAGAAGTTGAGCACTGAACTTAAAAGCCCCCTCGAATAAAATAAAAATTCACAGGTCAATGAGGTGCATGGGTACAATACAAAAAGAGTTTAAAAAAAGGCTTCACCATCAAATGATGCTTAGCAATAATGTACACCATTGTTAAGTTCATGTATGTATACAAAAAAAAAAATAATAATCTCCCACATTGTCATGAAGTTGGGTCGTGTTCAAGTAATATGCACCTTCCATTTAGTACTTAGTTCTCATCCTCGTATCATAATCCTCTTTTGAAATGAACAGAAACGGTCCTTCAAAGCAAAAAAAATGCCATAAACCACATTTCATATTCTACCAATACATATATACTGTATAAATACATACATAAATATATTTTACATACAACAGCCAAAACTTTTAAAAGGGGTGGATGAGAACTAGGGGATGGGAGATGGTAGTGTGTGTGTGTGTGTGTGTGTTTAGCTTGCCGCTGTACAGAGGCTACCTCTGCTCTGATCAGAATGGGCCAGTAACTTGGTGTGCATTAGATGGCCAAAGGGCTCTCGCACTATTTAATTGCCCCAGTAGGGAGAGCTGCCATAGCTGGATTTATTGACCTGGGTCTTCTGCTGCATGCTGCTGCTCTGGTTCCTCTGACTCGGCCCACCCTGCGCACACACATATGCATACAGCGCTTAATTATCTCGCATTGAAACATTCTTCACTCTTTGCTGTGCTTTTTACTTTCCATTAATCATAAGCTGCAGCTTACTCAGCTATTGTTTAGCTATTGTTTCTAGTGTTAGCGTTCTTCCAAAAACCTGTTCGACACCATGAACGGGACAGGAATTTCTCAAACGTTAAAAAAATTCCATCAGAAATTAGCATCGTCATTGCAAATGTAAAAGTCCGCTATGAGGTCACAGCTTTAGTTGAAAAAATTTAGCTTTGTGAGGTCTAACATGCTGTCCAGGATTTATTTTGAAATGAGATTTTTCTCCCACAGACATTGTTAGTCTGTTTTAACATTCGTTTCCTGGACATTTCCTACATTGCCCAAAATGTTTTAGGGCTACCTGCTGACTACCAGTTGTGCCAGTGGGATCTAGCCTCCCACTTCAACTCTACATTCCATGTGTCCATAGGCAAACTAATAATCCGATAATTATCGCAGTTTACCACGTCTTCGGCTGTGTGTGTGTGTGTTTGTGAAATACCTGTCCGTCCTGGGTGAGATGGTGGTGCAGCAGCTGAGAATGGGGCTGCTGGTGAGCAGGCAGAATATGCAGAAACGGAGCTGGCGCATAACCTGGGGCCCCGCCAGGGTTCAGAGGTCCTGTACCCCCTAAAGCTGAGGGCAGGTTAAAGGGGGGTGGTGTGCCAGCATGGAAACCCTGTTTATCAAAGGACTGCAAGCAGGGGGAGTAAAAAAAAAAAAAAAAGATAAATTCTGCTAGATAAACACACACTGATCAAGGATATCAAATCAAACACGATATGTGATGGGTGATGTGTGGTCACTACCTGAGTCTTGTTGTAAACAGTTCCGCTGATGTCAGGCACGCCAGAGTTACTGGATGTCACTGAGACGCCTATGGAGTGACAATGTAGAATGTTAATATTTAATTATGGAGATGTAAAACTCTAAAGCCAAATGTGTGACTTAGCACCTTTTCCTGGGCCAGAAGCAGCAGATTTGGCCTGTGTCTGAGAGCTGCTGCTGTACCCTTTACTGTATTCTGCTCCCGCTGGGCCTTGTGTCAGGTCATCATACCCTGAACATGAATTAAATAAGACATGTAAGACATGTGCATTTCGATGCACATAAATTATTAGCAATTCTGACTGCGCATGTCTACGACTCACCTGAGCTAAAGGTGTGCTGGTTGTAACCACTGGGCTGCTGAAATGGTGTGGAGGTGTTGCTCAAGCCCATGCCATGCTGCTTAGCAGAAGCAGGAGGTACGAACATGGTGGGGCCATACTGGAAGGCGCCGGGCACACCCGGGTAATAGGGAAAGCCTGTGTAGCTATAACCAGGGGGCAGAGCTGGGTTGAGGAAGGCCTGCTGGGTGCTGTGGTGGGCCTGTGGCTGGCTCTGGCCTTGGCTCTGTGCCTGTGGGGGCTGAGCTGTCTGTGGAGCGTGAGCTGCTGATAGGGTAGTAGGGGGCGCAGGTGAGGTGGAGTCACCCCTGCCAAACTTAGTCACTTCACCTTTATGGGAATGCATGAGCTTACGTAAGCTTTTTTACACAAATGTAACATCTGTATAGCTATAAATAACTCGTATGAAAATAAAAAAAATCATAAAAAGCACAAATGGAACTGACACCAGGCTACCTGAGTAAGGATTATTGGCTAGGCTCCCATCTCTGCTGGACAGGGTCGCAGTGGGTCCTGGGAATGTGATTCCATAGTAATCCTGCAGGGTGTGGAGTGGCCACAAGTACAGTGGGACAAATTAAACCAGGCACAAAAATCACACAAAAGAAAAAAAATATTAAACTGCAGGGCTTTTAAATACAAACGATCCATTTTGACAGGCATACACAAGAAGGATGGCAACAGGGTGCTTAGAGGTATGAATAGTAAAATTCTGGAGAACTTTGTCCAGTTTGCTAAGCCGAGACCTGCTGCACTACAAATGAAAGCTTCTACTCATCAAGAACCAGGTGTCACTACTCTTGCCAAAAAGATAAACAAGATGGGTATGGACTCACCATTGGTAGCCTGGACTGTAGCACG
Source organism: Hemibagrus guttatus (assembly GCA_033459395.1). Classification (NCBI taxonomy): domain Eukaryota; kingdom Metazoa; phylum Chordata; class Actinopteri; order Siluriformes; family Bagridae; genus Hemibagrus; species Hemibagrus guttatus. Next base: position 4,341,814 of record JAUCMX010000014.1, on the reverse strand, counting down.
TGGAGGTCTTCATAGCCATAGATTTGCTGTAGGACACAAACAGAGCTCACTGCATTAAAACATTCCTACACACATGTTGCAGAGTATATATATATACACACACCAATATAGCAATTAATAAACAAGCCAACACACAACCGTTCCACAGTGTACAGGAAAAGTAAAAGCTGCTCTTTCTTGAAATAACAACCCTATAACGGTTACCGGGTATGCAGGCAGCAGGCCTCCAGGCCCCATGATATACTGGTTGGGTAGCAGCGGAGGAACCCCCTGAGACAAGTTAGGGGGGGCTTTTCCTGTAATGCAACAGAGAAAACCACATTAGCAAATGGATCCAGTGCAGGAAAAACTCTCTCAACAGTCTTTCAACTAAAGCTCTACTAATGTATGTGAAATGAGACCAGTAGATGAAGAAAGCAACGGTGTGGTTCTGATGGCTGATGGTACAGTGGTTCCATTCCCACTGAGCCCAAGAGCTGCTGAGTGCAGGCTGCTGCTTCCTGCATTGCTCACACTGTTAATGGAAAGAGCCGAGACAGATGCGGAGGAAAACACCACGGACGATGCAGCCAGAGAATTCACATTGTCCACATTAGTGTACTGCAGAAATAAACAAGATGCATAACTTAATTATATAAAAATATATAAGAAATAAAACACCCAATAATGGGCATAATGTAAAGTATTGATAAAACAAAAATAGCTTGCAAGTACTTTGTAAGGTTGTCACAACAGGGTGTGTGTGTCATTACACTCACCGTTAGTGAAGAGCTGGTGCCAAGGGCTGATACTGAGGAATGGCCACTGCTCACATGACTACTAGGGAAAAACAGATGGGAACAAAGAGAAGCAACATGTCACTCTTTGCTTCCATTTTAACACGGCATCCTAGAGAAAAAGTAGGAGAGATAATCCTGTTCACCTGCTGAGAGATGGGAGGGTTGCAGAGGGCAATTCAGGTGCCAGGCTGGATAGAGTCGAGCTGTGGGGTGTAACTGAAGGGGGCAACAGAGACAGTGGTGCAGAAGGTGCAACACTGGTGCTACTGCCTAAAGAAGGAGACTCTGGCTTTGGAGTGGAGGAACTCGATGTGGCTATAGACAAAAAAGTAGAAATGTTTACACAGCGCTGATACAGAAAAATCACGTCCAAAGCAAAATAAAAGAAAATCCACTTACAGTCTAGAGCAGCAGAGGTCCTTACGCCATTAAAACCATTCTGTTCAAGGAGAAGCCAAAAACAGTTTGTCAGCATTTATCAAAAAGAATTCAAAAGCAAAAAAGTAATCAGTAATAATGAAATGCGCATATTTGGTGGCATTATCTACTGCACAGCAAATGGGAAGCAGACCACTCTTTACTTACTGTCACAGGTCCAGAGGACTCCTTGCTCTGGGAGAAGGTCAGTCGTGAGTGAGGAGCCACTCCACAGTCAAAGCTGTTCCCAGCCGAGGACGCCACTGATGAAGATGAAGAGGAGGACGAGGAGGAGGAAGATGAGGAGGTAGAATTGGGCACTGAGGCAGCACTAGGGGTGGTAAGGGAGGGAGCGAGACTGGGTAGAGGCACAGAGGGGGGTGGGTAGATGCTGTCAGAGGAGGCCAGAGGCAGCAGCAATGGGACAGGACTGGCCAGAGATTCACTGCTGAGAGAAATACTGTTGTCAGTGTATATACAGGATTGTTCAGTAGGCTATAATCAATTTTCTGGCAGATGTTTATGGACCTCCAGGTGTCCATGAAGCATACTCAGAGAGTTGTAATAAAACTAGTAAAAGAGCACTGTAACACTGTCAGTTATAACAAATTCATTTGGCATCTGTTAATGGAGATTTTAGGACTCCAATAAATCGGTATAATGCTACACATTTGGCTAATGTGGCAAAAATTTAAACATCTGGATTATGTTCAACAAATAATTGGGTTATGCTCATAAAATAAATTTATGCTGCAATCATAAGGGGGTCTGAAAGGGTTACCAAGCACCAAAAGCTTTAGAACCACTGTTCTTGCTGAAATATAGTATAGTACAATAGGAAAAAAAAATGCACATTTCATAACGGACCTGATAGGTTTGGAGTAGAGGCTGCTTTGAGTCTGAGGAACGGGCATGGCCACTTCTCGTGTAGCTTCACTGTTACAGTTCTCAGGCTGGCCAAAGTCTGGCAATGCCGACTCTGAGCCAAAATCCAGAGCGCCAAATTGCACATTGAGCCCAGACACATCTGCCGAGCCGGGCATCTCCACCGCAGTGGACGGAATCTATATACACAGACAATGTTTTCTTTTATATCAAAACTACATGATTACTGCTGCAACCTGTATCACTGACACAACAGCTCAGCATTACTATTTTTTATCTAAGTTCTTCTAAGAATTCAATCCACGGGAAGCCCACAGACAGTATGATCCAGCAAGAGGGTACAGAACACTGATGTACACGAAATATTTCTGAAATACTTCTCATTACTGGACAACTTTTTTCTTTTTTTAAAGGTGACATAAGCACCAAACGGAAAAGTAAGAAAACATACTCACCTTTGATGTGGGAGCTATCCTTCGTTTCTGTGTCTTAATCTGTCGGTGCTGCGTGCTGCTGACCTGTGAGTCTGCAGCCTGTGGAGGGGCCACATGCGTTTGAGAAGGCTCTGGTGCTTTGGAAAAGGCCTCCAGTGGAGCCTGGTTGGCCGATGGGCCATTCTGAGGGGGAGGACTGGGCTGCCTCGCCAGCGGTAGAGATCCCGCGTTGCTTAGGGAGCTCTGCTGCCGCTGGCTCAGCTGGCTTAGCACCAACGAAGGCTCTGGTTGCATCTTAAACTCCCCTGGAAGGCACAGCACAGAAAATAAAACACTAGTTAAAAACTGAACATGAATGGAAACATATATAATGGGACTGCTGTACTACAGACTTGAAAATAATGATGTGAATGAAACTTACGACTGAATTGGGAGGGCAGTGAGGCAGAGCTCTGTGTTCCAGGAGGTTTGATATCCCAGGATGAAGAGGGAACAGACATCCCTGTACCCACCAGTCCCCCTACAGGGGCACAGTTGTCCCCCGAGCTAGGAGGCTGGGAGGTAAGCTGCCCAAGACCTGGTCCCTTCAGCTGCTCCAGTATCTGTTGTCCAGCGGTCTGTCCCAGCTTAGGGCCACCCAGATCCCCAAATCCAGAACCCAGAACTGGGGACTGTAGATATAAGCAAGATTCAGTGCACAAGGAGCTCTTGGCACACTTTCAACACAACAATAATACTAATTACAGTTATATGACAAATGATACGGTTCAGTTTTTTTTTTGTACTCTACACATCATAAAGATGCCCAATCATTTTAATGCTTCCTATTAAATCAGAAAAGAACAAACATCAACTCAGAACTCACAAATAATGTAAGTGTAAAGATGCATTCAAGTACAATAATCTCTAGTACCATATCTCAAACACATTCATTGCTGCTGTCTAAGGCATGCACTATAAGTGTCTTTTTAATTTACTTTCTTGACTGTGGCATGCCGTACAGATCTGAAACACACTGTTTCTTGGTTCCAATGTCTCACCAGGGTGGCATGTGCATAGCTGGTAGTGCCAGTGGTGGTGCCTCCGTTGCGTGTGGGCTGGTGGTGGGAGTTGGTGAAAATGAGGCTGTGGCCGAGCCCTTGGGACGAGGCTGGCTTCAGATTCTCCAAGTCTTCCCTGCCAGCAGGCTTCTGCAGCAGAGACGCCAGGTCCAGACTGCAAAAAACACCACATAAACACAACTGTTCAGCTTCCACCATCATTACAGGAACAATCTAATTACAACAGTGAAAAGAGCACAGGCTCATATAACAAAAGGTCACGTATTTTTGTCACCTTTGGCCAGGTGTGATATGGTTCTCAGCTGGAGGTGCACATGAGGAGGTGAACACTTTGGTCTCTGAGAGCTAAAAAAACAAAACAAAGTCTAACCATGAGCCACTAGCTGTAAAGCTCTTAAAATCCCTAAATGTATTAAAATAAAAAAAACTATGTAAGCAGACAGCTTGACCTACACTCACATCCTCGGTCCAGTCTTCAGCTGCCCAGTCTTCCAGAGTGTTGCGCCACGCCACTGGAGAGCCATGATGAAGAAAGCAGACAAGGGTGAAATCAAAGAAACCCTTAGGGAAACAATTAGCTAGATCGTGCCACTAAAGCAAAAATGGGGGGTTTAAGTGTTTGTCTTTTACCTGTACCATCTGTGGCATCATTGGTCCCCGATTCCCACACATCAGCATGCGAGTTGGTCATGCCACTGTCCGTAGTGTAGTCCGCTGGGTTAAAGGTCCTGTGGATTGAACATAAATAAAAGAGTGACAAAAAGAAAATCTTAAATGGAGAGTAAACCACTGCAAAGCTGTGAAAGGCCAGTTGAGACCAGTGTGCACATATCATACTGACCCCATTCCCTGTGCTGTAAACCTGCTGGCCCCTGGGGCTCGGCCTCTTCCTCTGCCTCCAGACACTGTAAAAACACACACACACACACACACACAACATTAACAAAGAATGTGAGACAGTACAAAGTGTGCAAGTGTGTGTGTTGTGTGTATGTGTCCAACTTTTTGGACATTTGTGTACCTCGTCCTTTCCCCCTGCGGCCACGGTCAGATCCTTTCTCCACCGGTGCGGAATCCACGCCATTCTCCTCAACCCTTGCTGACAACCACAAATTTACAAACGCAGAGAGAGAAAAATAGCGTATTTTATATGTAGATGTAAAATCAATATGAATGACTGAAACCAAGAATTTTGCTTAACAAAAATAAAAAACAATACAAGGATATGTATTTGGCATTTTGACAACACTAAAGATTTTGCAAAGACAATTTGTATGGTTTATTGTGTTTGAGCCCTCAAGAAAATAAACCATCTGTCAGTCTTTGACCAACATTTCTGCATAGAAACAAACAAACAAACAGAAATCTGTTGTTACAACGTTAGCCTTATCAGTTATTGTAAAGTCCATTCCCAAACAGCTGAGCCAATACAATAACAGCAACATCAATAAACTGTTTAAGCAGCCTCAACTTCTCTTACCTGGCCGATTACGACCGGCCCCCTTTCCTCTCCGGTTTGCTCCACCACGAGCTTTGCTGCTCTCTTTCTCACCTTTCTTCTCACGATTCTCCTTGTTCTCCTTGCTCTCTGAGGAGATGCCATCCTTTCCCAGGCTTTTCTTTTTGCCCACCGTCTCCCAAGTGGTCTAGAAAAGTGTAAAGCCAACTTTTAAAAGATTCATCAGAAAAGACATGAATAGATGATTAAATAACGTGCCATGGAATTAAATATGCTGCAATATGGCAAAGGAATGCAGAATAATGTTAAATTCTATTTGATATTACAAAGTACATAACGTGACAAGCCTGTGATAACGCAGCAAGAATATTCAGCTAACAATGCAAATGAATTTAAATGAAGTCAGTTCACACCTATGAAGCCAAAGCAGAGTGGAATTAGTACTTTTGGTATTACACAATTTGTCGATCTCACATTGACATATAATTAAATAAACCAAAACTAAAAATAAGCCTTTCCAAAGTGTGCACAGATATCACAAGATTCACCAGAGAACAAACAAGAGTCAGCACAAATGATTCGGAAAAAATAAATGATGACAGTTGCATTAATATCTCAATTAAAACATACTGTGCATAACATCCATTGTTTTTCTCTCTTTGTTTCTTGGGTTAAATATCCAAAATACACACAGTGCTTTATTCCACATGTCCTTCAATGAAAATTCATGCCATGTTTGGTTCACTTCCCGCAGACATATTCAAAGTCGACTCGTGTTTAAACTGCGCTAAAGTTCACTTGGATACAGACCAAGACCACCTCACTCAGACTCTTAGAAATTGCTTGATTTGGTTCATGTGCGGTGGCTGTGTATCCAGTTGCCTAAAAGAGGATAAAACACCAATGCTTGATTCAAATGGGCTCATGTGAAAAAACGCTGTAAGACATACAGTGGTGTGAAAAAGTGTTGGCCCCCTTCCTGATTTCTTTTTTTTTTTGCATGTTTGTCACACTTTAATGTTTCAGATTGTCTAATATTTAAATGTGTTTGACTAAGATAACACAAGTAAACACATCATGCAGTTTTTAAATGAAGGTTTTTATTATTAAGGGAAAACAAAATCCAAAACTACATGACCCTGTGTGAAAAAGTGTTTGCCCCCTAAGCCTAATAACTGGTTGGTCCACCCTTAGCAGCAACAACTGCAATCAAGCGTTTTCCATAACTTGCAATGAGTCTGTTACAGCGCTGTGGAGGAATTTTGGCCCACTCATCTTTGCAGAATTGTTGTAATTCAGCCACATTGGAGGGTTTTCAAGCATGAACCACCTTTTTAAGGTCATGCCACAGCATCTCAATGGGATTGAGGTCAGGACTTTGACTAGACCACTCCAAAGTCTTCATTTTGTTTTTCTTCAGCCATTCAGAGGTGGACTTGCTGGTGTGTTTTGGATCATTGTCCTGCTGCAGAACCCAAGTTCGCTTCAGCTTGAGCTCACAAACCTATCGATCTATCAGTCTGGAAAAGGTTATAAAGCCATTTCTAAAGCTTTGGGACTGCCGCGAATTGCAGTGAGAGCCATTATCTACAAATGGCAAAAACATGGAACAGTGGAGAACCTTCCCAGGAGTGGCTGGCTGACCAAAATTACCCCAAGAGCGCAGCGACAACTCATCCAGGAGGTCACAAAAGACCCCACAACTACATCCAAAGAACAGCAGGCCTCACTTGCCTCAGTTAAGGTGAGTATTCATGACTCCACCATAAGAAACAGACTGGGCAAAAATGGTTTGCATGGCAGAGTTCCAAGACGAAAACCACTGCTGAGCAAAAAGAACATAAAGGCTTGTCTCAGTTTTGCCAGAAAACATCTTGATGATCCCCAAGACTTTCCCTAAAGTACTCTGTGGACTGACGAGACAAAAATTGAACTTTTTGGAAGGTCTGTGTCCCATTACGTCTGGCCTAAAAGTAACAGAAAATTTTCAGAAAAAGAACATCATACCAACAGTAAAATATGGTGGTGGTAGTGTGATGGTCTGGGGCTGTTTTGCTGCTTCAGGACCTGGAAGACTTGCTGTGATAACTGGAACTATGAATTCTGCTGTCTACCAAAAAATCCTGAAGGAGAATGTCCGGCCATCTGTTTGTGACCTCAAGCTGAAGCGAACTTGGGTTCTGCAGCAGGACAATGATCCAAAACACACCAGCAAGTCCACCTCTGAATGGCTGAAGAAAAACAAAATGAAGACTTTGGAGTGGCCTAGTCAAAGTCCTGACCTCAATCCCATTGAGATTCTGTGGAATTACAACAATTCTGAAAAGATGAGTGGGCCAAAATTCCTCCACAGCGCTGTAACAGACTCCTTGCAAGTTATGGAAAACGCTTGATTGCAGTTGTTGCTGCTAAGGGTGGACCAACCAGTTATTAGGCTTAGGGGGCAAACACTTTTTCACACAGGGCCATGTAGTTTTGGACTTTGTTTTCCCTTAATAATAAAAACCTTCATTTAAAAACTGCATGATGTGTTTACTTGTGTTATCTTTGACTAATATTTAAATGTGTTTGATTATCTGAAACATTAAAGTGTGACAAACATGCAAAAAAAATAAGAAATCAGGAAGGGGTCCCACACTTTTTCACACCACTGTATTCGAGTGTCGTCCATTTATTAAAACTGACTTTAAGAAACTTAGGATTGTGTCACTATCGAGAAATGAGAAGCATGTGAATGTGATCTGTAAATGTGAAGGACATTAAGCAGTTCATGCTTTGAGAGGGTGGTGCAGTTATGAGCCTGTTATGACCCAGGATTACACATAGATCAGCTCACAGAAATGACCCACTTTCTATTTTAGAGATTTCCCAGAAATCAAAGAGTCTACAAGCATGGGCCTCTCACATTTCACTGGATCTGTTACTCATGTAATGTTAGTCTGAGAAACAGCAAGGCAAAAAGAACTAGTTGATTTTACTTCTGAGACCGGCAAGTCCTGGGCATTTCTAATTACAGATAAGAAGACTATTTCTTTAATATCTATATACATTATATGGCAAAACGTTTGTAGACACCTGACCATAACACTCATGCTTCTCATCCCGTTTCAAATTTAGTCCCCTCTCTGCTGTGGTAATAACTTCTCTTTTGGAAAGAAACAAATTTTGTGGGGATTTGTGCTCATTCAGTCACAAGGTCAGGCATTCTATACAATTGTGTGCTTCCAACATTGTGGCAACAGTTTAAGGAAGAACCACATTCTGGTATGATGGTCAGGTGTCCGCATACATTTGGTCATACGGCATAACTTAATCTTTTAAAATAACCCTATAAAAATCTGTTTGTGTTTTTACCGTGTCAGAGGTCCCCTCCAACAGGAAGTTGATGGCTCTGTTGACATCCTCGTTACAGTCATGAAGAGCAACCATGCACTCATCCTGGTTCTTCCCTGTCACCTCCATGAGCTACAAACACACACACACAATTAAACATACAATAGTAGTTCTGATATTAATATGACAAATTAAGGTTTAAAGACGAACCCTTGCCTCACCTGGTTGACTTTATCTTCAAAATCTGCATCATTCTTATCGTAAATCATCTGGGCAAGTCGGATCTGTTCGGCTGTAGCCTGAAAAAAATAAAAATAAAAAGCAAGAATAAGAACACCAAAAATTTAAGAAACATCAGAGAAACCAAGAGCACTGCTCATAAACCAACATTTCATGTGGATTTAATTCCTACTTACAGATTTGTATCAATGTAAATGATTAAATCTAGCCTGATAGACATGTTGAATGCTTGTCCTTACAGTAACACTCAAAGCAAACAAATTACACAGTGTGTGTTTATGCATCAATACGAGTGCTTCGTCTATACCTGAAGCTGTTTCTGTGGCTGTGTGGTCTGTGTGGATGTGGGCAGCACTTTCTCCCGAGTGCCCCGGGCTCGGTCGCCGCCCAGCGAGGTCATCATATACAGTATATACAAAAGAATGTATGTACAAAATAGAAAAATCTAGGGGGGAAAAAAGCACAAAAATAAGTGAGTGTACTTAAATATTATATGATCTTACAAACTGGTTAGCTTCGACTGTGGTCATGGGAGATGGAACTATACCCATTTAGATTAAAAAAATGTAGTCCTAATAGCACACACACACACACACACACACACTACAATAACATACCATACAGCCACTCCCTGAGTGAATCATGTGCACATCTGGAAGAAGAGTTCAAGTAATACTCCACTGTATTTTTTTTTTAAACATCTAATCTCTATCCATGACATCTGTAATGTATTTAAGATTACCATGGCTAAGAATTTCAACACACTCCCCTGCACAGAGAACATAACAGTAAACTTGTTGACCCAAAAACTCACCCAAGGGCAGGGGAAGTTGGGGCAGTCAAAAAAAATAAATAAATTAATTAAAAAAACAACAACACAGTCCTGTTTTTTTGTTGGTTTTTTTTAAAAACTTTTCAGAAATGGGACTTTAACAGTACATTCCCTTATCCCTGTCTCACCCTTCAGTCTATTCAGTGGAATGGTTCATTATGTATGGAAGAAAACATTTAATTGTGATTTGTTATAGGAAGATAATCAATGGCTGCTTGGTTCTGATGGCCTCCTAAAGTTGTTTATTTACCAATAACATCATGTTCCAAAGTATATTATTCATTTTAGAGAACAACGCAATTAACATTTTATCTGTTAATAGTTACATTTCATATTATACAGCAGTAACACGCGATATTTACTTTTATTACTCCTTTTTTGTCTAATAATAATAATAATAAAAAAAAGAAGCTTGTCATGTTACTAAAAAACCAGAAACCGTGACAAAACTTCGAAATTGAAGCCTCCTTCCGTAACTATTAAAAAACAATTCCTTAAAGAATGTTTCAGTATATTAATGATTAGACATTTTTTCTTAGATCATCCGGTGGGACCAACACAAAAGATCTAATGAATTAAGATCTTCTGACCAATAAAAACCTTCTGAAAATACAACAGCAGTGTGATGTCAAAGTATGTAAACAGGTTTGTCAATTCTTTTCTTAATACGAAAGATTTGCTCTAGATGTGCTGAATAAACAATAATTCTTGAAGGAAAAATGGTTCTGTGGAAATACTGAATGCTGAACGAAAGACTCTGTGGAATTAACTGAAGAAATACACCACATACATCAGGATCGCGCTGCAATGTGGCAAATGAACGAGCCCATTCCTGGTGGAAGCAGTAATAGAGTTAGTTTGCATCATGTTTCTCTTAAGGTTGCAATAACCGTACTTGGAATTCGGAAAAGACGGAACAGGGGAACTTCTGTTATAATGAGGGATTAAATCAGAAGATTAGAAAGCGAGAGATGACAAAATAAGAGATGTGGCTATTATACAGATAGATGTGTCCTTTCTAATACTACATAAGGCTTTTTAAAGCACTAAACCCCACCCAAGATTTCAGTTAAAGCCAGTATTCCAAAAACTAGGGGTCACGACCCCATGCGGAGTCATTTTTTATTTTTACAAAAAATAATATCAGAAATATTGAAGATATAGTTTAACAGAAAACTTTCCTGTCCATCTACCTATATGACAGTCTACCTTTATACCTATACCTACATACCCACTCAACCAACTAGAGTTGTGTCTCAAATTACATACACCGAACAGGCAGAACATTATGACCACCTGCCTAATATTGTGTTGGTCCCCCTTTTGCTGCCAAACCAGCCGTCAGGGCATGGACTCCACTAGATCCCTGAAGGTGTTCTGTGGTTTTCTGTCACTAGCAGCAGATCCATTAGGTCCTTAAAGTATACTTATAGGACTTAAAGGACACTTTTGATAGATACTGACCACTGCAGACCGGGAACACCCCACAAGAGCTGCAGTTTTGGAGATGCTCTGATCCAGTCGTCTAGCAATCACAATCTGGCCGCCTGTCAAACTCGCTCAAATCCTTACGCTTGCCCATTTTTCCTGCTTCTAACACATCAACTTTGAGGACAAAATGTTCACTTGCTGCCTAATATATCCCACCCACTAACAGGTGCCATGATGAGGAGATAACCAGTGTTATTCACTTCACCTCTCACTGCTCACAATGTTATGCCTGATCGCTGTATGTAGCCTACTATTCTATTACTAACACTAAGCAGGTTTCCAATTATAGTACTATTATGACCTTTGAATTGGAAAAACCATTCCTGTCGCCATAAAACCTAAATAAAGGTCTAAATAAATCGAGATGCAGGTCATAACAGCAATCAAGATGACAATGGAAGTGAAACAGAACTTGACAGCGTGCATCAAATTTCTAAACAGTTTTAAGTTCGACTTGGAAAGCTGTCAAGGCAGGAATGTTTTGACTCATGAAAGTATAACACTTCTCAATAGACTAAGAAGTCACTGCAAGAAATATTGCTTCTATTCACTTATGATCCACATACATATGTAACTGACGTAATCAAATATTCAACTGTTATTGTAGTCAGTACACACAGTGGTCAAGGCTTGGGGTCAAAGAAAATTTATAATGTCCAATTAGGGTTGTTTGGGAATTTCTGAATTTAATGTACAATTTATAACACAGTCCACAGCCGTTCTAATAGCCATTTTTAATAAATGGTGTTTATTTTGGTGTCATTTTCCTTAAACAGATCATGAATAAGGCCTAAGGCTGGAAAGCGTCACATGCAAGAGGGTGGTAAATATCCGTTAGTGACTCAGCTCATCAATTTACGACCTTGTATAACATGACATTTTTACAATTTACACTCATACACTCTCCCATTTAATGTTCAAGCAAATCACTCCATGTAAGTATGTCTTTCTGCAGCCAAAGTTGCTGTTAGCCCCACTCTCTAAGAAAAGCCTGCTGTGTGGAGGCTTACAGGAAGTGACTCCACTGTGAAGCGTTTAACCCTTTCAAGTAACATAATATACATCAGCATCCAACTTAGTATAATAAATAAAAATTTAGTGGTGCTTATAAACCACTTCATTGCTTTTAGTAACATTCAGTCTCTGTGATGTGTATAAAAAGCTATAAACTGCTGTTCCCTCACCATCTTCTGTGCCTTTCTTTCTCACGAATTTAATAAGACCTAATGCCAATTCCTCTGTCGTGTGTTTTTCCGATGTTACACAGCACTGCTGCTGACGTCTCCTTTTATGAATGCTAACGTCATCACATCAGCAATTCTGTTTTTCTTAGTCACATTTATTTATTTTTGGATTATTAGTCCATGTGAATTAGTGGTTACTATAGAAACGATGGAGTATTAAAACAGGCACATTAATAGAAACCTGTGATTTGAATTATAGCTGGAACTACAGTCAGAGTTGTGCTTAGAGAGAATGAACCACCCTTCAGACCATTCAATGGTTGTGTGGTGTGGAAATATGTCTCTAAGAAGGATACACTGACTTTATCACTAAATTAATCACTAAAGGTTTAAAACAGAAGATAATCTAAAAGCTGATCTCCGAGTGAAAAGCAGCAGTACGATACGAAGGTGAAAACCTGGATCAGTATTGGATCGGATTTGTCCGGCTTTCCAAAAACATACTGATATACTTTATGTCATGAACAAACGAGACAGAAGTCGCAATAAACATAAACGGGCAACTTTCCCCATAGCCATTCTTCCAGTTTCAACTAACTGGGCAGTTGAATCTTGCATGAAATTGGTTTTGGTCACTAAGATATCTGATACTGGTGTTGTGCTGAAAAGTACCAGATATTCATCCTTACAAAAGTTTACCTAAAGATATATAACCTGAATCCTGACTAACAGTCTCAATTAACTAACAGGTTTAAATGTTAGTTAATTCGGCATCATGTCTTTAGTGAAATAAATCTGTTAAATACATTAAAAACCTTTTCAATTAAAAAAAAAAAAAATTTAAAAAAAAAATCAGAAACAGCCTCTGGTTTCTGTCAGACGTAAATGAAAAAGTCTTAGGATATAGATTTGGTAACTCTCTGGGCCAACGCAGATTTATTACTCAACACTTTCAAAATATAAATATTTAAACAGCAGATTATTTTCTAAACACGTAAATAAGTACCATTTTATCTAAATCAGAGCATTTGTTTATGTAACATAAATCAAGCAAACGAAATGGGAAGCAATTCTTGCGTCAAACAAAGGATGGACTTTATTATTCCATCTAACATTTTAAAGAACCGACTCAGCAGACTAACTCATTATTAACAAATCGATTCCGAGTCGACTCACAGAGTTGACACACTGGTAATTATTCGTTTTATCTAATGTATAAATATGTTTCATGTGCGATTGCGAAATGTAAACAATGTTAGCAAACGCTAACAGCTAGCTAGAAAGCTAAAGCTAGCTGGAATTCGGGAGTCCTTTGTGTCCGGGCTGGCTAGCTACTGCTAGCTAGCGAAGTCTAATTTCTTTTACGGTTCGTCAATTGTTGGGTTTAGCTAGCTAGCTAGTTAACGAAGTTGAGTTAAGCGCGCTGGCTAGGTCGTAAAGCCACGACCGAGTAACGTCCTTTCCGTAAACTGTAGTGTTGAAATTAAATTAAGTGCTCGCTAATGAAGCAAGGAGCGAAATGCAGAGCGAGACTGTAACAGGCCCATCAGCGGTATTATTCAGAAAATGGCCACACACACTGAACAGCCGGAGACGATGCTAGCATTTTGCCGGGAACATGCTAACGTGAACGGCGAAGAAGCTACACAAAAACACACACACATTTCCCATTATTAATTCCTTTACACACTGAACAATAGAATAAACCTCCCAATCAACGCGTCATCGCTGGCTCCCACCCAGGCGCGTAAGAGTTACTTTTTAAATGTACGTGAGATTTGTTGTATATTTTTAGATACAAATATATTTTTAAAAAATATATATATAATTACCTGCTAACACGCTTCCCTCAGCCAAGCAGCAAGCAGACACGGTCACGTGACACACCAGGCGCGCCGCCGCCGCAGAAGAACGGCGGGAGCGCGCACGCTCAGTTTGCAAGATAACAATACAAAAACGGAGAGTGTACGGAGTACAGTAGATGCTTTAAGACACACAGTGTATGTTCTGTATCGTGAATCTATACAGCACATGGTGATAAACGGCTCTCTGTCCATTTTAAATAATGTAATTTTAATCATTATTTGCAGTTTAGGAAGTAAACAGCGGTATATTTCAACGCATATCAGCTGTTTTGTTTTTTTTACTTCTGTACATGTAACATCATTTCTCTAATTGTGCGAAAATAATCTATTTACAAACGACCTTCTTTTATCTATAAAATAACTACTAACAATAGAAGTGTTATTAAACATGAAAGTGTATACGCTGCAGCTGCATAACGGTAGTCTAGCGTGCACGCGCATTGCTGAACTGCGCTGTGCGCGTTCACGATGCGACGGTGTAGTGCACGTCACCAAGCCTCTACCAACCTTATGCTTGCTATTCTACCCTAATGCTTAAAAAACCCAAAATTCTAAGAAACATAAATAAAGACAATCCAAAACCCAACATGGAAGAAAAATACATCAATAGACTTTTATTCATTATTTTCTCTTTAAACAGGTTCTTGAATTGGTTTGCGTTGTTTCACATATTTTTTTTTCAGACTCAGCAAGTTGTAAAAACACTCAGGTAGTGTGTATAAAAAAAGAGGGCACCACCAAAATAATGACGGTTAGTCCACACACACACACACACGTTTTCAAACATTTACATAAAATGTATTCTCTCTCTATAAGATTTCCAAATATGTGTACACATTTATATATAAAATACATTTTAAAAGTGATGGTTACTCGTTTAATATAGGGTCTTAACCACAATCTGTTCTATTTGTTCTAATTTTTTTTCTTTGCAATGATCCATAAAGGTTTCATGTTTAAAAAGAAAAGTCGACTTGCAAAAGTCTTTCACAGAAAGACTCAGGAAAGGCAACGATGTAACTGACTACTGCTCTGCCTCTGCTCAAAAGAAGAAGAGGAGCTGAATCATCTTCATCCTGACTGGAGCTCAGAAGCAACACTGCTAACGAAAATGATTGTACTTCAGCAGCACGAGCGCTAGTGACATACAAGGGCAGGAAATAAATTATAGCTGCTGAAAGGAAAAACAAAACAACATTACCAATGTGATGTGTGCGTTAGTGTCTCACAAAGCAAAAGACACAATCCAAATAAAAATTATACCTCACCCACTATCAGAGGAAACAAACAAACAAACAATATCCGTTGACGGTCATGTCCATGTTTCATTCCGACATCATCTCTGGGCTTTTGTCTGTTTGCAATAATCAGTCCAGTGATCATCATGGCATAATATGGCACAACAAAACTAAAAGATAAGTTCTGCTACCAGACTGTCTTTTTTTGTTTGCTCTTCCTCTATGTATTTCAGTCCACTGCAAACAAAAGTGTGGCAGATCATGGGCTCATCAAATAGTCCATACCAAAATAACACACTTTCTCCAAGCCTCCAATCTTCGAGACGCATTACACAAAACGCTGCAAAACAAAACGGTACAAACCAAGCGAACATCCAAGATCCTGGAGAGGCTGTTAAATAGTTTAATATCTTTACACCTTGTCAGAGTTCTGAAGCGAGTCTCTGACCGAAGACTGGGTCTGAGCGCAGGCCTCAAAGCTGCTCAAAAACTCTGCTGTGTCACACACTGAAAAGAAATGAGGAGCCAAGAAAGACAGGACATAAATGAGAAAAAAGAGGCAGACAAAATTTTTACTAATATACAACATTTAAAAAAAAAACGGAAGAAAAGCATGTTGACACTCCTGAGTCCAGTGAAAACAGAAATGGAATAGATGAATGGAGACAGACAGAGAGCTGCAGTGACGACCAGTATGTATGGTGAAGTTTGACAGGAATAGCGAGAGAGTGAAGAAAGCTAGCTCCAGAGCCCAGCATAGTTTCCGTGTAGCCCAGAGCAGAGAGGTCCCCCGGCCACAAACAGCTTGGTTCCAGAGTCATCGTAGCAATGTGTATAGACGGCGTTCGGAAAGGAGCTGATGTCTGAGAAATAGCTTCTCCACGTTTCGTCATGGTTCTAGGAGAAAGAGGACAAAAAGAGAGGATAGTGATGCTTATGACCCTTATCCAAAATGTCCTGAAGGTTTCAAGACCATTCTTCGTAATTAATATCTCAAATAAATCGGCATCAATTACAGATTTTGAACTCTGAGAATCCCTTAATCAGAAACCATTCAGGCTTTCAAAACACATTTTAATAAAGTTACTGGTTCTTCTGTGTAGGTTTCTTAAGACCAAATTCGTTGACTAAGATGAGTAACAGATTTTATCTCGGTCATCTAGTTGATTTGCTCTTGTGTTAAAAGGCGACATAAGTGACAAAAGACAGAGAGAGAGACAGAAACAAACAGAAAGAAAGAACAAGACTGAGTGAGTGATTGAGACAGAGGCTGTTTACATCTGGCATTGACACGCGTCCTGCATCATCGGACCGTGATCCAATCACTCAAACCTCATTCTGTAATGGTCAGACAAAAAGCATCATTTTTTAATTGGCTACATCATTGCACTTGATAAAAAAAATATTTAATTATTGTGACACTGGTTGGAAATCGCATTCAACGGTAGAGGATTTCTGCTTCTAGGATAATGGATAAAGATGACGCAATAACAGCTGAGACACAAGCAGCTGCTTTTTCTAGTTTCAATCATCATCTCGTCCGTCATTCATTTAAAAACTTCCTTACTGGACGACGCACTTAAAACGATCCCATAAAGGTACATGAGACGCTATTCCCAAGACATTTCTGCCTGAAAATAAATGCAGTGGAAGGCTGCCTTAAAAATGTGTGTGACAGTCTTTCTCCAGTGGAAACGATGTATGAAATCTGATCACTGGAGACTCGTTCATAATGCCAGGTGTGAAGGGCTACGTCTCTCGGCTATGTACCGGCAATCGGTTCACCCAGTACGCATGTTATTGTGAAACCGAAAGGCAGACAATCAGAAAGAAAATCAGAGAGACAGACAAGCAGGTAGAGAGAAAAACAGAGCATGAGAAAGACCAAAAGAGAGACAAAGAGTGGGAGTGATAGACAGACAGAGAAAAAGAAACAGGGAAAAGGAGAGAGACAGGCAGGGCGAAATGATTTTGTCCCCCTGCAAATACTCAAACATATGTATTAGCATTTTAAATCATGTTTTAAATAGGTCCTTTGTGTGCAGTTCACTTCACTGTTCTAATATTGTTAATTACTAGTCAGGGTGATGAAATAAAAAGCATAATTAAAATGCTTGGAGGTCTAAATCAGTCTTGGAAAACATGCTCTCTGCTCTTCGAGTCATGTAATGTTGACACGATTCTCTACAAGGCAAGAATATTCCCATGCCCCAGATTTATATCTAATACACATACAGTACACATGTACATGAATACATTTTACATTATATAAGATTATGATATAACAAACAGCTCTGTACCAGCCAGCCTCTCCCCGTGGTGAGCTTGAGGATGCCGTCTGCAGGGGTCTTCCGGTACCCGCCGGGTGAACTGGATGGACCGTCGAGGAAACGCTGAGCCCTGATGTCGTAGAAGAGCAGGGAGCCTTGGCCTGTGCCTACTGTCACTATGTGCTCGTAGAAGCTGACGGAGCGAATTCCTGTCCACACGTTACAGATATACGTGATTTATTGACGACAAAAAAACACATAAGAGAGAGTGATTAAATAAGTATGATCGTTGAACATACCACTGCCACGTTCTCTGGAGCTCACAGACTTTATGTTTTGGGAAGACTGCCGAGGATCGAGAAAGGACACGTGTGCCTGGGAGCCAACCGCATACACAGACCAGTCCAGTCCATATGCCAGGCACACGTTCTCCTTGCAGTAAGGAAGCTTTGTGGAGAGCTCCTGAAATCAACATAAAAAGAAGCAGAAGATCAGAATATTTACAGGAACAAAAGTAAGAGAGGGCGATGCTGCAAGAGCAAAAAATACCCTACCTTACACAGGTTGTCCTCAGCCTTCCATAAATGAAAATATCCGTCTAGAGAAACAGCACCCAGCTCCTGATAGAACAAAAGCAATGTATATATGTATACAACAAGAATGCTTAGAACTGTATAAATCAATGATATAAATCAATGAGGACAGAGACTGACCTTATGGCTGTTATTGAAGGCTAGGGCGCGCACTTTGCAGTTGTACGGGTGAGTGTACTCCTTAGGGATGTCTTTAAGGGCACGATGGGAGATGTGGGCATAGCTGGGAACCCCTTCCTCAGCTTGCTGTTTCTCTGCCAGACTTAGCACCTCTTCAGAGACCTCCCACAGACCCATGGAGCCATCCCGAGAACCTAACACAAGACAGGTCCATGATAAAAGCTTTGATATGGGGTTGACTTTGTAGTGACAAACTGGAGAATGCAACACAGAATGTCAAAGAAGAACGCATTGTGGCCTCTAAGTGTGGTCAAATTTCGATTAAAAAAAAACAAAAAACCTCTGACTTTCCTAAACTGAAATATGTTTAGTGTGTAATATGTTGAGTGTATAAACAAGAAATTTGGTATCATGAAAATCCTGTGAATTCAGAAAACCTTTCAGATCCTACTCATTTGCTCCTGATTGTGTATAAATTCACACACAGGAAGACTAATGTAACTCTATACTTGATTAATTTACAGGGATTACTGTACTTTTACATACACTGATCAGGCATAACATTATGACCACATCATTTCTCTAAACGTGTGCTGGTCCCTGTTTTGCTGCCAAAACAGCCCTGACCCATCATGCACTGTGTATTAACTTCTTCAGCAATTCGAGCAACAGTAGCTCGTCTGTTGGATCGGATCACACGGACCAGCCTTCGCTCCCCACGTGCATCAATGAGCCTTGGCCGCCCATGACCCTGTCTCCGTGTTCACCACTGTCCCTTCCTTGGACCACTTTTGATAGACACTGACCACTGCAGACCGGGAACACCCCACAAGAGCTGCAGTTTTGGAGATGTTCTGATCCAGTGGTCTAGCCATCACAATTTGGCCCTTCATCAAACTCGCTCAAATCCTTACTCTTGCCTATTTTTCCTGCTTCTAACACATCAACTTTGAGGACAAAATGTTCACTTGCTGCCTAATATATCCCACCCACTAACAGGTGCCATGATGAGGAGATAATGAGCCTTATTCACTTCACCTGGCAGTGCTCATAATGTTATGCCTGATCATTGTATATGGAATATATAATGTCAAATATACTGATTATCATTATTACATATTAAAAACATTTTTGCCAAAGTAGCGAGTCAAAAAAGTAAATTTCTGCCTTTTAATCTTTACCCACATCAATCATTTTGAGTCAAAATAAAGTCCACATCTGCCTTCCAGCCTTCATCAATCATTCTGTGCTACCAGCTGTCTCTGCACTTTTATGGATTTTTGTGTCTGTCACTAAATGCAAATGTGCTACACTTGGTGTTAAACATTTACACACAAAGAAAATCAGCCTTTCTAAAACTTGACCTCAAAATCTCACTAAAAATTTTTTAATCTTTGTTTGGATCGCAGAAACATTTACACATTACTTAAATGTTTGGGAATTGTTATAAGGAGCACAAGTTCACATTTATTTCATGTCAGCACAAACAGTGCTTTAGGCAGCATTCTTTTCTTCATGAAAAACGCCATTGTCAGCTGCCGTTTTTCTTTTGCCCAGGTACACAGATACGTTGAATGAAGGATTAAATCTGCCGAGCAGACAGCCATTAATGCAAGCCTGTTACCTGATACAGCCATGGTGTCACTGATCCAGGCAATGGAAAAGATCCAGTCATTGTGACCATCCTGAAAACAAACATTTATTATATTATATATCATAAAAATTATATTTATCCTAATTAAACTTAAGTAAAAAACATAAAACTATTTTTCTTTAGCATCTGTCAATAAAGATGTCAAGGCAGACTCACATCGCCAACGCAGACGGGGTCTAGCGTGGGCAGTCGATAGACAGCCAGGCTGTTCGGGTTATCTCCTCCGGTGGCTAGTAGAGTGCGTGATGGGTTAAGCTCGATGGCATGAATACCACAGCCCTGCTGGGCATCCAGTCCACCGGCTAATCCTGGGTTTTGAAAGACCGGGTTGCCCATCACACCCATGCCCAGGGAGCCACCGCCCTGTCCCTCTCTGTCCTTCAACATCGGGATCCGGGTAATCTGGCCCGTGAGCACGTCAACCACAAACAGCTGAACAAACAGAAAACAATGTAGAAGTCAACTTGCTGTAAACTTTTGGATGAAAATATTCTTAACTGATCATTGTGAAAAAAGGAGGAGGAACAGAAATAAACATCCTGCAAATGGAAAAGGTTTACATCTCACCGTGTTGCACTTGGTCCCACACACCACCTGACGCTGGTTGAGCCACTGAGAGGCGAACACCTTGTTGAGGCAGCCCAGGGAGAATTCACGTTCTCTGAGGATTCCTGGGATGCGCCCTGCTGCAAAGCCACGTAAGCTGCGCTGGAACCTCCACTCGTGCTGCTTCTGAGGACGAAATTCCCGTCCGCGGATGGCGGACACCATTGACTGACGGCCCTGCCACCATTGCTGGGCATGACGTGATGATGAGGATACGCGGACACGCTTATATACAGACTGGCACCAATCAAGCTGTCAAAGGGAAAGATAACGAGCTTTAATCATATTACATTTAACCCACTGAAGAGTTTTACAGCATATGACAACAAATGATAATCATATAATAAGTTATTTAAAAGATCTCAGACATTTCCACGTTTATGTAGTAATAACATACTCATGTGTTAGTCAGCCATTAGACAAGAATATACACTATATTGCCAAAAGTTTTGGGACACCCCTCCAAATCATTTTTTCAGGGGTTGGGCTTTTGGGCCCAAATTTGTTCCAGTGAAATGAACTCTTAATGCTTCAGCATACCAAGACATTTCTGACAATTTCATGCTCCCAACTTGGGAACAGTTTGGGGATGGCCTCTTCCTGTTCCAGCATGACTGCACACCAGTGCACAAAGCAAGGTCCATAAAGACATGGATGAGCGAGTTTGGTGTGGAGGAACTTGACTGGCCTGCACAGAGTCCTGACCTCAAACTGATAGAACAACTTTAGAATGAATTAGAGCGGAGACTGCGAGCCAGACCTTCTCGTCCAGCATCAGTGCCTGACCTCACAAATGCTCTTCTAGAGGAAGGGTCAAAAATTCCCATAAACACACTCCTAAACCTTGTGTAAAGCCTTCCCAGAAGAGTTGAGGCTGATATAGCTGCAAAGGGCGGGCCAACTCCATATTACATTCATGTGCATGTAAAGGCAGACGTCCCAAACCTTTGGCAATATAGTGTATCTAACAGTTAACAGTGAACTATGTTTATTAGTGATGCCACCAAAAATAAGTATTTGGGCCAAAAACCACAATCAGATTTAAATGGTCTCAAATCTGACATTTTGAAAATAACGTAAATGGTGATGATCATTCAAAAATGTCATTTGCTTAAACACTGAGAAGCAGCATAACAGTGAAAATGTCATTCATATGATCTTTAGAAAACCAATTTGTAAAAGCACTAAATAGAAAACGTACTGCTGTGTGTATGTTTTTTTTTTTTTTTGCTTGTTCACTGCATGTTTTTGCAGAATCACAAAAATGCACCATCTAGCTGATTCTTTATCAAACTGCACAGCTGCTAAAATGAAATCACTAAAGCAGAGAGGGGAAAAATTTTTTTAACCAGCCCAATATTCCAAAACTAATAAAGCCAAACCACTCATCATACACATATCCATCTCACTGACCTATATCCAAGCACCCAGGTGA
Source organism: Hemibagrus guttatus (assembly GCA_033459395.1). Classification (NCBI taxonomy): domain Eukaryota; kingdom Metazoa; phylum Chordata; class Actinopteri; order Siluriformes; family Bagridae; genus Hemibagrus; species Hemibagrus guttatus. Next base: position 4,319,918 of record JAUCMX010000014.1, on the reverse strand, counting down.
GAATCTTAGGAATGCCTATAAAAATAAATATTTGCACACAGAAGAATGTAATGAAAGTAGACTAATCCTGGTATGTGTGTATAATGATTTGCCATGTGGAATATCAATTCAGTAAACAACTAAAAGAGCTCAGGCTGGCTTTTTCTGCAGGCGCCAGTTAACGAAAACACCTGAGCGATCATGCCAGAGCAAGCGGGTTGTGATGAAGTCATGTGCTGTTTATTTGAAAGTGTCTTTAGAGTGGAAAAAAACTGTTTGCCAGACAGTGGATAATCACAAAAAAAAAATCCAAACCCAGGACTATCCATATCATAGCTCTGTTTGTTTTTGTTTCCTGTCACATAACGCTACTAGTGAAAGAAACATGAGCTCATGAATTCTCAGGAGGTTATCAGGTGATTACTGATAGGAAGCATCTCCATTTTAGCAAATTAAAAAATAAAGCCGCAGGGTTTACAATGTGACAAACAGCCAGAGATTCAAAAGAAACCTTGTGATGATGACAAGACAAACAAAACAGAATGCAACATGGGTGAAGATTTGAATATTCAGTGAAAGGGCTGTTTCTCTGTACAGGCGAAAATAGAACGCCGTGTTCAGCTGCTGCTAATTTTTTATGACCGGATACAAACACACCCACACACTGACGTGGCTGAACATGGCAGAGAAAGGTGCGACATTTAAAAGCTTCTGGCACAATAGTTTACATCAATGCTGCATGGATGCTGAAAGTCTGCAAGAAAAATAGTAAGGTGTAGGATCCTGGAGGATTAGACTAGCCATTTTAATGATCTACAGATGTTACACTCTTTATAAAACAAACATACACTATATTGCCAAAAGTTTTGAGACGTCTGCCTTTACATGCACATGAATGTAATATGGAGTTGCCCCACCCTTTGCAGCTATAACAGCTTTAACTCTTCTGGGAAGGCTTTCCACAAGGTTTAGGAGTGTGTTTATGGGAATTTTTGACCGTTCCTCTAGAAGCGCATTTGTGAGGTCAGGCACTGATGCTGGATGAAAAGGCCTGGCTCACAGTCTCCGCTCTAATTCATCCCAAAGGTGTTCTATCGGGTTAAGGTCAGGACTCTGTGCAGGCCGGTCAAGTTCCTCCACACCAAACTCACTCATCTATGTCTTTATGGACCTTGCTTTGTGCACTGGTGCGCAGTCATGTTGGAACAGGAAGGGGCCATCCCCAAACTGTTCCCACAAAGTATAATGAAGCTTTAAGAGTTCCTTTCACTGGAACTAAGGGGCCAAGCCCAATCCCTGGATTCAATGAGTTTGAGGGTGTCCCAAAACTTTTGACAATACAGTGTATATTAACTCAGTATTGTGAAGTTGTAGTTTTCTGTAAATGCTCGTCTATAAAAAACGGAAAGCTCTGGATGTCATGAGGGAAAATGTTATTGTTTACACTCACACAATTCAGACAAACTCACACAACACAGTTTACACAATTTTTTATCTAATGTCTCTTCACATTAAATCTAACTGGACGCACCGCTTCTTCAACCAATCAACGTTCGGCAGATGCACAGCAGCACAGATACACACATGGGAGGCCTGCGTGCTAGCACGTCTCTGCGTGACACGTTTACCCAGTATTTATACCCAGAAGGTATAAACCAGGCTTTTCAGCTATAAAAAGGTATTCTGTCACTAGCCTCTCTTTCAAAGTTAACTGCAGGGGTGTAACATGCGTGGCGTAATCATGATCATCAAAAGAGTGACAGTGTGCATTGTGGAAATGTGTATTATAATCAACATTTTACAAATTATGGATTCAATGCAAAGGTCCTTAACTTGTCCCTTACGTTGTGCCTGAAAAAGCGGCCACTGGAATCTGCCATTTTAGCCGGCTTTGACAGGCTGGAGCTCATTATGTTTCTATTCCTTGTGTCAAACACTTTATTTATACAATCAAAATCTATGGAAGAATTTATATTTTTTCTTACACTCATTTTTAAGATATGGTAAACCTGTACTACACTTTGTTTACAATATAAAACCTCTGCTCATACTTTATTTAGTTTAATACCGGCAAAAACGCATTGTAAAAATGTGTTTATGACTCAGTAATAAAAAGGAGTTTTTCAGTCATCATTTTCATTCATTTAAAGTCTTTTAAAATTTTCAGCATTAAATTGAATTAACTTGTAAACACAACGCAGTGAATCGAATCGTATCACCTCTGACAGCTTCCCATGCCAAGACTTCAGTCCTGAAGAAAAACGACTGACTGTTACAAAGCACTGACACTGGAGACCCTTTCCTTAAATGTTAAATAAAGTGTTTCCTTATTCGCCATATCAACAATTAAATGTTTTGGGGGTTATTTTTAATTTTCAGTCATGACAGTGTTGTCAAGTCAAAGTCAAAGTAGCTTTATTGTCACTTCAACCAAATATAGCTGATGCAGTACATGGTGAAATGAAACAACGTTCCTCCTGGACCAGAGGTGCTACACATAAAAACAAAACACAGGGTGACGCAGACAAACATGTCACGCCTCCAAGTCATTGAATTCAGGGGTTGTTTTTCAGGGGTTTGGCTCGGCCCCTTAGTTCCAGTGAAAGGAACTCTTAATGCTTCAGCATACCAAGACAATTTTTGGACAATTTCATGCTCCCAGCTTTGTGGGAACAGTTTGGGGATGACCCCTTCCTGTTCCAACATGACTGCACACCAGTGCACAAAGAAAGATCCATAAAAGACATGAATGAGCGAGTTTGGTGTGGAGAAACTTGACTGGCCTGCACAGGGTCCTGACCTCAACCCCATAGAACACCTCTGGGATAAACTAGTGCGGAGACTGAGAACCATTCCAAAACTGGGACGTCTACCTTTACATGCACATGAACGTAATATGGACTCGGCCCGCCCTTTGCAGCTATAACAGCTTCAACTCTTCTGGGAAGGCTTTCCACAGGGTTTAAAAGTGTATTTATGGGAATTTTTGACCATTCCTCTAGAAGCGCATTTGTGAGGTCAGGCACTGATGTTGGATGAGAAGGTCTGGCTCACAGTCTCCACTCTAATTCATCCCAAAGGTGTTCTATCAGGTTGAGGTCAAGACTCTGTGCAGGCCGGTCAAGTTGGTGTGCAGTCATGTTGGAACAGGAAGGGGTCATCCCCAAACTGTTCTTACAAAGTTGGGAGCATGAAATTGTCCAAAATGCCTTGGTATGCTGAAACATTAAGAGTTCCTTTCACAAGTGGCCGAGCCCAACCCCTGAATTCAAAGATTTGGAGGGGTGTCCCAAAACTTTTGGCAATAGTATATTTAATGTGTTTCAGGACACTAAAAGAGACTTCACTAAACGTGGAAGCAATAAAAGTGGCAAAATTTCCATGTTCACGGCTTTCTGGGGAATGAAGTAAAGATCACTGATTCATATACAAATAATTTACCAATAAAAACAATACTGGATTAATACCAAGCACAGCTAACGTTGTCTAGCCACCACTAATTATCTGAAAACGTAAAGCCTAGAAATGTACTCCGTTCTCAATTTTTTATTTATTTTATTTTTTTTTACCTCTAGCTAGATAACCAAAAGATAACTCAGCAACTTGATTATTTATTAACTAGCTTCTCAGGTATGCTAGCACGTTAACCTAAGCTAATCGGGATCTGAGGTGTTATCCTAGTTACATAAGCGTTAGCTGGGATATCAATCATTCTATTCACTCGAGGTGTCGGTTCACACGAGGAGTCGTTTACGTTTAAATGCATTTATTTTTAACTTTGTTCACAAGCATTAAAGTATTCGTTTGAATACTCGAATAATACTACAGCGCGAGCTAGCCGGTCACTGTTAGCAACAGTCCAAGGAATCTCGTTGTTATTGTTGTTGTTGTTATGGTCTAGATAAATTGGCCGATATTAGATGTGTGGTTTTTTGCTAACAAAACGTCTTTAGAGAGTTGTCAGTTAACGTTAAGCTAGGTTATAATTCATAATAACCAGCTAAAAACAGCGCTAATGCTAGCTAGCTAACTAGCTAGCTGAGCAGAGCTAATGCTAATTGCATCCAGTAGCCCGGTTTTTAGCGGAAACCTACCTGTTGTTCCTTGAGCTCCCCTGCCTTCCTTTTCCTGCTAACTGTTTTTCTCGCCATAATCCGACACACACAGGTCCCTCACCCACATGGAGGGCAGTACGAGCGACGCTGGGAAGTGGGGCATATAACGGCGCTGGCGGCGGGAGGTTTTATTTAAGTGATGTGGATACTCTGAGGCCTTGTCAACTAGCCGGAGTTGCTATGGCTGGAAATGTTTGTGCTTCGTTACTCACTCCTCCCCTCGCCGTGACGTCACCGCCTTCTGGTATTGTTTTTTTTTTTTTCATTACTCAAACGTCATCACCAACGCCGGACGGTACTGACGCTACACGACTTGTACTGCGCATGTGCGGAAATGCGTCTACTTCTTGCCTGAAGAATGACGAAACGATTTACGGCAGTTTAGTTATACGGCAGGTATTGTTGTTATAATACTACTAAAAAGCAGCAAAACCTGAGTTTCCGCACATGCGCAGTACAAATCGTGTTTCCCGAACGGATCGCGTAGTGACAGGTACCCAAATCGAACGTCAGGAGAAAAAAATTTCCCACCCGTATTCAGATACGTCTCCTCCTATTGGCTAACAGCTTGCACCGTCATACACCGTGTACACGGATTGGATAGTTTATCGGCAAGGACCAAGTTCTAACCAATCGTTGAGTTGTAGGAGGGACATTTCATGGCAAAAACATAGCGCAGAACGAGGTACCGCATATTTACAATGTGAAGACGTATTTCACCACGTGTGAAAGGTGTCCACAAACCTTTGGCCATATCGTGTGTGCATAAATACACTCATTGTCCGCTTTAATAGGAACACCCTTACACCTGTTTATTTACGCAGTTATTCAATCAGCCAATCATGTGGAAGCACTGAAATGCATGACATCATTCAGATACAGGTCAAGAGCTTCCGTGCTTTGTAACAGGCAATCCTGGATTATGTTAAATTCAACTATAAATGAATAAAAAATATAATCTGGTCCTTGAAATCTCAATTTTCCACTTAGGGCACATACATCAACAATCTCGACCACAAGCGATACAGGTCAGGTTTCACTATTTGTTCCCGAAATCAAAAGGGCAAAAAAAGCTTGTTTACAGTTTCTCTGTCATATTAATGAGAAACCCAGTGTAGAAATAATGGAGACTGTCTGGAAATAATGAAGAATAATGGAAACCTCTGGCATCTAAGACCCAGAATGTAATGCAGCTAGATGATACAGCTGTGCAGAGACTTAGCTCGGCTGGTTAAGAGATGGTCTACAAGACGATTAGCGTGTTAGTGTTTAACAGTGGTATTTTCACGAAAATAACTTGGTTAACACTTATTTTCAGAAGAGGGAGGAGCATAGAGTGACTTACAAGAGTGGAGGTAGGAGAACACAGGTAGACTACATCCTATGTAGAAGAGGCAATCTGAAAGAGATTAGTGACTGTAAAGTGGTAGTGGGAGAGAGTGTAGCCAGACAGCATAGGATGGTGGTGTGTAGGATGACTTTGATGGTCTGTAAGAAGAAGAGGTCAAAGATAGAGAAGAAAACCAAGTGGTGGAAGCTGAAAAAGGAGGAATGTTGTGAGGAATTTAGACAGAAGTTGAGGCAGGCTCTGGGTGGTCAGGTAGTGCTGCCAGATGACTGGGAAACTACAGCAGAAGTGATCAGGGAGACAGGGAGAAAGGTGCTGGGTGTGTCATCTGGAAGGAGGAAAGAAGATAAGGAGACTTGGTGGTGGAATGAGGAAGTTCAGGATAGTGTCCAGAGGAAGAGGTTAGCCAAGAAGAAGTGGGACATGGACAGGACTGAAGAGAATAGACAGGAATACAAGGAGTTACAGCGCAGAGTGAAGAGGGAGGTGTCTAAGGCCAAGCAGAAGGCATATGAAGAGTTGTACACTAGGTTAGACACTAGAGAAGGAGAGAAGGACTTGTACAGGTTAGCTAGGCAGAGGGATCGAGATGGGAAGGATGTGCAGCAAGTTAGAGTTATTAAGGATAGAGATGGAAGGGTGCTCACAAGTGAGGAGAGTGTACAGAGGAGATGGAAGGAATACTTTGAGGAGCTGATGAATGAGGAAAATGAGAGGGAAAAAAGAGTAGAAGGGGTGAACTCTGTGGAACAGAAAGTAGATAAGATTAGAAAGGATGAAGTCAGGAAGGCTTTGAAGAGGATGAAAAGTGGAAAGGCAGTTGGTCCTGATGACATTCCGGTGGAGGTCTGGAAGTGTCTGGGAGAGGCAGCAGTGGAATTTTTAGCTAATTTGTTCAACAGGGTTTTAGAGAGTGAGAGGATGCCTGAGGAATGGAGAAGAAGTGTGTTAGTGCCGATCTTTAAGAATAAGGGGGACGTGCAGAGTTGCAGTAACTATAGGGGGATAAAGTTGATGAGCCATACAATGAAGGTATGGGAAAGAGTAGTGGAAGCTAGGTTAAGGAAGGTAGTGGACATTTGTGAGCAGCAGTATGGCTTCATGCCCAGAAAGAGCACAACGGATGCAATTTTTGCTCTGAGGATTTTGATGGAGAAGTATAGGGATGGTCAGAAAGAGTTGCACTGTGTGTTTGTAGACTTGGAGAAAGCATATGACAGGGTGCCAAGAGAAGAGCTGTGGTACTGTATGAGGAAGTCAGGAGTAGCGGAGAAGTATGTCAGAGTGGTGCAGGACATGTATGAGAGGAGCAGGACAGTGGTGAGGTGTGCTGTAGGTCAGACAGAGAAGTTCAATGTGGAGGTGGGACTGCATCAGGGATCGGCTCTGAGCCCCTTCCTGTTTGCTATAGTGATGGACCAGTTGTCAGAGGAGGTCAGACAGGAGTCTCCTTGGACAATGATGTTTGCAGATGACATTGTGATCTGTAGTGAGAGCAGGGAGCAGGTGGAGGAAAACCTGGAGAGGTGGAGGTTTGCGCTGGAGAGAAGAGGAATGAAGGTCAGTCGTAGTAAGACTGAGTACATGTGTGTGAATGAAAGGGAGGGAAGTGGAACAGTAAGGTTACAGGGTGAAGAGGTGAAGAAGGTACAGGAATTTAAGTACTTGGGGTCAACAGTCCAGAGTAATGGAGAGTGTGGGAAAGAGGTAAAGAAGCGAGTGCAGGCAGGTTGGAATGGGTGGAGAAAGGTGTCGGGAGTTCTGTGTGATAGGAAAATATCAGCGAGAATCAAGGGGAAGGTGTACAGGACAGTGGTGAGACCGGCCATGCTGTATGGTTTAGAGACAGTGTCAATGAGGAAGAGACAGGAGTCAGAGCTCGAGGTAGCAGAGCTGAAGATGTTGAGGTTCTCTTTGGGAGTGACAAGATTGGACAGGATTAGGAATGAGTACATCAGAGGGACAGCTCATGTTGGACGTTTGGGGGACAAAGTTAGGGAGGCCAGATTAAGATGGTTTGGACATGTTCAGAGGAGGGAGAGTGAGTATATTGGTAGGAGAATGTTGGACATGGGGCTGCCAGGCAGGAGGCAAAGAGGAAGGCCAAAGAGGAGGTATATGGATGTAATAAATGAGGATATGAAGCTAGTGGGTGCAAGGGTTGAGGATGCAGAAGATAGGGATAGGTGGAGAGAGATGATTCGCTGTGGCGACCCCTGAAGGGAAAAGCCGAAAGAAGAAGAAGAAGAAGTGGTATTTTCACGAAAGTTGAAGCTCTGGAAGTTTGAGCAGAGTGTACACACGGAGGTGAGAAAGCTGGAGAGAATAAAGCACCGCTACATCACTCTCTTTATATAAAGATGAAATGAAAACTAATACAACTGGCACCACTATAAGCAGGTGGTTAAAGGGAAGTGTGGATAATATTTGAAACCAAGCAAAAAATAGAACATGTAGATAGAAAAAAGTTGACTTGGAAATTAATTCCTCACCGAATTAAAGTTGTTTTTGCCTTAGCAACTAAAGCACACAATCAAAAAAAAAAAGCAAATGTGAACTATTATGTCAGTGTACATCACATCAAGTTAACAATAAAGAATTTCCAAGTCTTTATTACAGATTGAAGGTGTCAGTGTATCTTGAACAAATTTAAATACGTTTATATTAATATCTGATTCTTTGTGCCTTTTCAGCCTTGCATGTCATCTGTACGAAGAAGCAGACACACATAAATATTGCATTTGCAGAAACACTCCAGTTTCTCTTTCCTTTCCAGTGTAAAAGCTGTTCGGCTGCAGTTTTTTCCTCTCTCGTATTTGCCATATCGTTTCTCTCAATGCACTGGGGTCGTTAGTTCTGTTAATGCACTTCCTATAGCAGAGGGCAAATAAACAAGATTTTAAATAAAATGGCTGTTTTTGCTGGTTGAACAGGTCAACAGATGAACATTAAAAAGGATGTACAGCAGAGACAGGTGGAAGAAAAACAAAATGAGAGCCAGGCGGTAGCAAGAACAGAAAGGGCACTTCAAGGTCTCTGTTCAGACATGGCGTGTGTATGAGCAAGTATTAAGTTCTCATCACGTATGAAAAACATAGCAGCGCTGTAGCTGTGGGTCCATTTCTTGTGGAATCACGCTCCCGTGGCGCTCCTCTCAGGCCTGTGTACTAGGCACCGCCCCATGTCCACTTGTTTCTATGGCGATGGAGGAAGAAGGACGGCTTGGTGTCCTCTTGCCCGCAGTCACACAAAGATCACTTAATAGGATCAGAGCTGAGGTCGGATGAATCAAACTCTCTCGTGAAGGGCATGTTTTTTTTGTTGTTTTTTTTTAAAGGAGATATATGTTCACTTGTCCAAGTTGCTACACCCCTAGCTCTGCTGCTCTTACTCACACACTCCTCCTCCCCTGCCCCCTCCCTTCCTTCCACCTTCTCTCTCTCTCTCTCTCTCTCTCTCTCTCTCTCTCTCTCTCTCTCTCTCTCTGTGTGTGGATGCAGTGTTGAGGAGCAAAGGAGGGGCAGAATCAAAGAGGAGACACTGCTCCAGTTCAGCTTGCAGCTGCACGAGCCATTAAGTCCTCCAGAGCTTTGTCCTGGTCATTATTGTGCACTAAAAGGACCTCTTTAATGGTGTCTCTCTCAAAGCCCATCTCACCGAATCGGGACATCAACTGCAGAAACTGCAGAGCCTGAAAGAGAAAAGAAACAACATGATTAATATTGTGATTACACACTTCTGCACTCACTAAAGGGCTTTGAGATCCAAGTACGTACCTCAAAAAAGCTACATTACGCCCACTTTACCAGGTAAATACAGTTTGAGACAAAAGACATACCATTGAGCAAACCACCCAGTGTTTTTGTACACTGAAAAGTACCAAACAATTTTTTTTTTTAAGAATAAAACACTTCAGGGAGTGCAGTTATAGGAAAATAAATTGGTAATGGTGTGATGTGACTTCCAATGAGTCCAATGCAAAGTAGAGTTACTGTTGCAACCCGAGGCTTCTTATTTTCTTACAGCACCATGTCCTGAAGTGTTTTATTCCTTTTATACAATAGCACTTTGCCAACAATTTCTTAATTATTAAATAACCACATTATACTTTTTATCCATTTATTCCTAGATTTAATGTCTGCAAAACAATTTAGATCAGGTTGCAGAGAAATGCTGTAGTTCCTTCTCTGGTCTGCATCACAGTTTTCAGTCTGCTATGCTTTGCGTCATTAACCGTGAAATAATCCAGATTGCTGTCATTTTGTGTCATCTGTTTATTAGCGAGACAACATCCTCTAGGATTCCATCACACAGTATCAGAGAATACAGTGGTGTGAAAAAGTGTTGGCCCCCTTCCTGATTTCTTACTTTTTGCATGTTTGTCACACTTTAATGTTTCAGATAATCAAACACATTTAAATATTAGTCAAAGATAACACAAGTAAACACATCATGCAGTTTTTAAATGAAGGTTTTTATTATTAAGGGAAAACAAAATCCAAAACTACATGGCCCTGTGTGAAAAAGTGTTTGCCCCCCCTGTTAAAACATAACTTACCTGCGGTTTATCACACCTGAGTTCAATTTCTCTAGCCACACCCAGGCCTAATTACTGCCACACCTGTTCACAATCAAGTACTCACTTAAATAGGACCTGCCTGACAAAGTGAAGTAGACCAAAAGATCCTCAAAAGCTAGACATCATGCTGAGATCCAAAGAAATTCAAAAACAAATGAGAAAGAAAGTAATTGAGATCTGGCCAACCAAAATTACCCCAAGAGCGCAGCGACAACTCATCCAGGAGGTCACAAAAGACCCCACAACTACATCCAAAGAACTGCAGGCCTCACTTGCCTCAGTTAAGGTGAGTGTTCATGACTCCACCATAAGAAACAGACTGGGCAAAAATGGTTTGCATGGCAGAGTTCCAAGACGAAAACCGCTGCTGAGCAAAAAGAACATAAAGGCTTTTTATGCTCAGTTTTCAGGCTCAGTTTTGCCAGAAAACATCTTGATGATCCCCAAGTCTTTTGGGAAAATACTCTGTGGACTGACGAGACAAAAGTTTAACTTTTTGGAAGGTCTGTGTCCCATTACGTCTGGCGTAAAAGTAACACCGCATTTCAGAAAAAGAACATCATACCAACAGTAAAATATGGTGGTGGTAGTGTGATGGTCTGGGGCTGTTTTGCCGCTTCAGGACCTGGAAGACTTGCTGTGATAACTGGAACCATGAATTCTGCTGTCTACCAAAAAATCCTGAAGGAGAATGTCCGGCCATCTGTTTGTGACCTCAAGCTGAAGCGAACTTGGGTTCTGCAGCAGGACAATGATCCAAAACACACCAGCAAGTCCACCTCTGAATGGCTGAAGAAAAACAAAATGAAGACTTTGGAGTGGCCTAGTCAAAGTCCTGACCTCAATCCCATTGAGATGCTGTGGCATGACCTTAAAAAGGTGGTTCATGCTCGAAAACCCTCCAATGTGGCTGAATTACAACAATTCTGCAAAGATGAGTGGGCCAAAATTCCTCCACAGCGCTGTAACAGACTCATTGCAAGTTATGGAAAACGCTTGATTGCAGTTGTTGCTGCTAAGGGTGGCCCAACCAGTTATTAGGCTTAGGGGGCAAACACTTTTTCACACAGGGCCATGTAGTTTTGGATTTTGTTAAATAATAAAAACCTTCATTTAAAAACTGCATGATGTGTTATCTTTGACTAATATTTAAATGTGTTTGATTATCTGAAACATTAAAGTGTGACAAACATGCAAAAAAATAAGAAATCAGGAAGGCTTTAAAGAGTATGACAAAATGAGCATGCTGTCAGACTGATAATGATACCAGTTTCCCTACACTGCAAAAAATGCCACTTTTTTTGTAGTTCTCAAATTTTGTACAGCATAAACATGAAATTAACTGAATGGACACAACTAAACTATAACTCCGCAAAGGTTTTGTTGGCATGAAATCCTTTATGTAAAAGTGTGACAACAAACAAACCTTTTCCTCTGAACACTGGTACATTTCCAAACATTCTTCCACTGCTGTGGCATCGAAGCCTCGCTCACACAGTCGACTATGGACAAAAAGGTACTCCAGCACCTGTGAATGGAGGATAAATCCTTTAGAATTCAGCCACAATGGCAAGACAAAAAGGGTTTGTTCTGCTGACTGTTATTATGCTAGACCCGGAAAAGAATTCCATTCACAAATCAATTCCTGCTCTTCCTGGAGCTTTCGAAAAGCTGAACATAAACTGACCTGTTCGACGTTCTGCCCTTGTCTCTGCATGGCTTTGAGGACGCCTTCATAAGAGTAGCCCATGCTTACTAAAGTCTCCACACATTGCCGCTCACTGGGAGAGAGACTGTGCAGGGCTCCACCCAGAGCTGCTGGGTATGAGGGAGGGCCAGCCACAGGGATAGGGTTCGACTGCGAGGAGAAAGAGATAAACAGATTGGCTTTAACTAATAGGTTTATTATGTTCAAGCTATCAGGTGACAAATCACTTTAGCTGCTAAATTTCGTCATGGTATGGCAGGAGCTATATATGCAAACAGTTTTAAAAGATAACTAGTTAAACACTAATTAAGTAAAGCAGTAATTGATGTGAAAATTGATTGTTTGACTTGGCTTGATACTAAATTTGTTCGCAGATTAGCAAAACAAGCCAGCTCTCCAAGTCACATACAATTAACAAATGCACCAATGATCTCTACTACTTTATTATTCTTTGTAATGCCCCTATACAAAATGAATGTGGATGTACATGACAGGATAAGATGATACCAAGGGTATATGCTCTCTCTTTTTCATACAAGTTCTTTTCCACTACCTGTTGTGGTGTGCCGTTTGGTGCATGGCCTGGTAACTCTACAGGTAGTGTAGAACTGGTCTGTGGTGTGGATCTCAGCAGGGCTAGTGGAGTACCGTTGGGTAAACTTCGTTGTTGGGCTGCTGGATATAAAGTGTAGGGAGGGTCTGAGGTGGAATCTCCTGGGTCCGACAGCTTGGGGAAAGTCAGCGAGCGAATGTTACAAGGGCGCTCTGCATCAATCTGTCCCCTGGAGGCGGTCACACCACCAACTCCTGCAACCTCCAGCAGTCCCACCAGGCCGTTGGGTTTATGGAAGATACCCACTTTGGTCTGCTGAGTTGCTGCACTGTTGTCTTCTCCACCAGTGCTTTCAGGAGTCATGATGGATGCTGATGCATGCGGCTGGCTCTGGAGGATGGTCCGGAGCTCCTCTTTGTCATCCAGAGTCTTCAGCTCTAGCTTGTCGAAGGGGTCCTCCTCCCGCTCAAAGTCGGCTAGATTGAGGCTCTGAGGTGCAGGGTTGCTGGCTGCTGGCTGCGCTGGACCGAAGCTTGGGGCCGGGAGTGGGGTAAGGATGGCGTTGTGCCATAGACCTGCCAGAACCGGGTTCAGTGCCGGTGGGAGAAGGTCCTGCTCCTCTGCAGGACGGGCTTTCTTCCCACCAGCCAATCCGGCATCACAGTCCTGTAAGGTAGCCTGTCTTTCCTTTTCAGATTCTGCCTGCCTGGATTCTGTTTCCCGAGCCTCAGCAGCTCGCGCCTTGGCCAGGTCGTCCCCCCAGCGCACACTCAGCTTCTCTAGACTGAAGTCATACTGTAGGGAAAGAACACGATATGATCAGATACAATTTGTGTGATATACACATAAATGTCATATGTGAAGATAAATACAGAAATACACTTGGTTAGCTGATGTTTAATTAGAAGAATGCTTACGAGTAAAAAATGAACACAGAGTAGAATATCAAGGGTTTGTTTTGTATGAGGAGTTAGTGTACGTCTCCAGTGTCGGTACTTTACAGTCAGAGAAAAAGTTGTTATTGGAATTTTTCTTATTTGTTTGTTTTGTTAACTTTTAACAGAAAGGAAAAAGTGGCTTTTTATATATATATATATATATATAAAAAAAATTAAAAAAAAACAGCTCCTTTGTTATTTTTCTTTAAATGCACACCCTCAAACATTTCTTCCTTATATGTTACCCAGACCTAATGTTAAGCATAAGCTAGTTAATCACTTAGACAGTAGAAAGAAAACAAAAGCATCAGGAATATCAAGATTTATCTCAGATGTGTTGGTAAGTTACTGATGATAAAAAAATAAATAAATGAATAAAAAAGCTTGAAATTGACACTGACATTTATGTAACCACATAACCTAGTTATCCATCAACTCTGTAACAGAACATGCTGCAGCGGTTTTCTGAAATAACACTCCTCACCATCATCAACCATTTACTATATAACAAAAACAGTATCCAAACTAACCCGCATCTCTGCTAGCAAAGCGTTACAGTCGGGCAGACAGAAGCCAATGGGCAGACCCACTTTTGCTGGGCAGCGGAACTTCTCGTTGAGCTTGAAAGGAACTTCATCAAGGTAGCTGACAGGTCCTATATATGAGGACACAAGGGAAGAGAGTAGGGGAAGAAGATAACTAATCAAAAATCTTACAGTGACAGAAAGAAAATAAGAGGTAAAATAGGTTACTCACCATTGTTGTGGAGATCTGATCCAGACTTCCTCGCAGCCATTTAGAGTATCTAAAAATTGGATTGAAAAGACCATGAGTTTCAGAGTCAGGCTCACAGCCTTAGATTATGTGCATTAGAAAAACAGTGCAGATCAAGTGACCAGAAAAGTCACCAACAATAGACATCATTTATTAAACTGGATACAAATATATGTATTTGAAATTCTTTTGCCATCAATCATGAAAATATTATTAGTTTGAAAACCCTACGTTTCCTACACTCACTCAAGAGTTTGTGTACCTTTTGGTAATAAGACACTAAAATCTTCAGATTTATTTGAATCGTACATGACAATGAGCTACTGCAATTTATATATGGAGTACATTGCGAGTTTAAAGCGCTTATTTCTTTCAAGTGCCGGTTCAAATCATTAATGACTTGAAGGAAAGAAAAACTAGCACAAAGTCACAAATTAAGACAAATATGAGTCACCAATAAATTACCGCAAAAGAAATTTTGCTGTTTGAGACAACAGCTGACACGCTGTGATTGCTGAGCTGCATTATTGGAACATTTAGAACATGTTTATTTTCTCATTTTCAGCTTCTGAATGTTTTATGTGAGGTTTGGGTTCTTTGGGTGGACCTTCTCTCAATGAAAAACACACCTCAGTAGTACATTTTTAGTGGTGTATACAGTATACAGTACAATCGCTGTATAATATCGCAATTACTATTGGACTACTTGCACTAAACTGTAAACTTTTAGATTACACAATTTACACTCTACTCTATGTGCAATACATTTCTCCCCTTATGTAAACTCTCTCAATGGTATTGTCTCGTATGTGGTCTCTGTACAATTTTTGTATGCGTAAATTCATATTTCATGCATATACTCGCATGTGAAGACTCAGAAGAGGTCCAAAGGCATGGGGTGTATAACTATACTTCTTGTAGTGCTATTAATGGCATTGCATAATAGTCTGATCACGTAATTTGAATGACTTTAAAATAATGATAGATAACGACTTAAAAACTAATATGAATAATGAGAGGCAGGGAAGCTTTTAAGGCAGTGTAACTGGTTAGGTTTCAGTAGAGAAACATTTCTGTTCTGTGATCATAATAGGGTTCATTTTTTTAAACAGTCCATGGTTACAAAAACTTTTCAAAGGCTTTATGTAAATAACATGTATACAACTCCACCAGTTATTGTGAGTTAGTCCACAGGGAGATTTATTCTATAACGAAAGTGATAACGAGACCCGGTGAGTCACTGTGTGCATCTACGTGACATAATTGACCAAATCATCACAGGTTAGCTAGCCAAGCTGGTTCCACTTGTTCCTCATATAGCTCGACAATTCCATTACTCTCAGAGTCTAAGTTCATTTTAGCGCATCATTACCAAAGCGTGTAAACAAAATATCACATTTAAAGTTAAAACCGTGTCAAAGACCAAAACCGATAGATTGGACTTTCTGCCTTCTGACTCGAAAGCGAAGTCCAAACTCGCTAGCTAGCATCCAGGCCTGCGGGTTGTTTTTTTACTACCCATATTCCGACCAATCCCGGAGTCTTGCAATCGGATTGGCTGCACCAAACGCATTTCCCGCGCGAGCATGAACTACTAACCAATCAAAGCGCGGTATATCTTGCCACATGCAGAATCCGGAAGTGATCCGAAAACAGGTAGGGAAAAACACCAAACATTATACGGGCCTACGTAGAAAGAGCAGGCTTGCTAACCAACAGTAGCACCTTCACTTCCTCCGCCACCGCCCCTGAGTCAAACTGTCAGCCTACCATTAGAAGTTCCTTCTCAGTACCTGCTCTGTCTCTAGTCGCCAATAAATCCTTTCAGCCTTCTTCAAACAAACAACTTCCAAGCAAACCTCTCCAGTCGTGAATATTATTGAACGCGAAGTATATTTCCTGCTTCATCGCGGGACGCCATCTTGGGTTTGTGTACCTCCCCTTCTCTGGTTCCTGTTTGAGGGCACGCCCCTTTGTCATTTTAACCAATCAGTGGTGGAGGATTCAGAACGTTATGTGGCTCAATAGCGCAGCTCATTGGTTAAACACGAGCTGGGGTGAAACAGTATAAATCATAACCCAATTTTAAGTTAAGTTAAATTGCCTTTATTTGTCACATATACATTACTGCACAGTGAAATTCTTTCTTCACATATCCCATCCTTGGGGGTTGGGGTCAGAGCTACCACATTTTATTTACTTAGGGTTTGAAGTTTTCAAAATTCAAGGAAAATACAAAAAAATAGTAGGCTTATTTAATTCTATGAATACAATTTTACAAAGTTTATGCTTTACCTAAGTCATTATACGAATTTCTAAGGTTCAAATATTGTAAGAAAAATGTAAATTGCTGGTCAGATATTAAATTCTTAGATAAATTAGATGTTAAGCAAATGTAGTCTATTCACAAGACAATGAATCTCTTTTATTTGTGGCTTTTGTAGTGGCATATGTATGTGAAGCACTTTATACTTATAATGAATATGTAATAATAATAATAATAATAATAATAATAATAATAATAATAATTATAATAATAATAAAGTTAATAAATAAAAATCCTTAATCCACTTTTGTTCATTGCCCTCGATATTCACGAGAATTATATATTAGTTTAAAAATAATAATGGGGAAAAAAATGATGAAAACAATGACGTTTCTTCAAGTGAATAAGAGACAGGTGTTGTTATATAAATTCACCACTAGGCGGCACCATTGGGGCCTAGAAATCAGGCATCAACAAGCAACATAACGCATCCCAGACAAGGACAAACACTAACAAAATAATTAATTAAAATGATCAGCAACAATGAAAATACCAAATGAAAAATGCATTTAGAATAATTAAGAGTTAGGCAAATGTTTGCCATTTAAAATGCAATTAATCTCTTCACAGGAATAGCAGCCAGGTTATGATAATCAATCTAGTGTATATTTATATACACCAATCAGGGATAACATTATGGGCAGTGACAGATGAAGTGAATAACACTGATGATCTCCTCATCATGGCACCTGTTAGTGGGTGGGATATATTAGGCAGCAAGTGAACATTTGGTCCTCAAAGTTGATGTTTTAGAAGCAGGAAAAATGGACACGCGTAAGGATTTGAGCAAGTTTGACGAAGGGCCAAATTGTGATGGCTAGATGACTGGATCAGAACATCTCCAAAACTGCAGCTCTTGTGGGGTGTCCCTTTTCTGCAGTGGTCAGTATCTATCAAAAGTGGTCCAAGGAAGGAACAGTGGTGAACCGGCGACAGGGTCATGGATGGCCAAGGCTCATTGATGCACGTAGGGAGGGAAGACACCATTGCATATTTAATTTTGTGAGCAACTTGATAAACCCATGTTTGGTGATAATATTTATTCATACTATATTTAACAGCATAACCTTAATAACACATTTGTAACATAAATCTGACAACAGTGCAAAGTGAAATTCTTTGAAATGTAGGAATATTATGGGGTTTTTTTTTAATAATATGGTTTGCATTATTGCATTGTATATTCACTTGTATATTTTAATAAATATGTATTATATATAATGTATATTTATATATATATATATAATTTTACAGTAAATGTACAGAACAAACACTGCTGAAGGGCTAATTCACACAAGTATTCTGCAAATTGCTAGAATGTAGATTTCAATTCAATCTCATGATTAACTATCCTGAACAAATACTTGGCAGTATTTTATTTTATAAAGATAAAAAGATTATTTAAGATTATTATAATTAGGCTAATTATACAGTACGGTTGTTCTTAATTCAATAGTAATATAATTGATATTATAATTCATTCTAAACTGAACAAAATAGTTTTTTTTCATACAGCGGAAAAACAGCATCAAAAGACTAATAGTGACTTGCCAATCTTACATTTTTCCATTACATCATGTAATGGCAGTCCCTGAACAGGTGGCATAAGTACCTAATGTGTTTAATATATCTAAATTTATGAATAATAATTTTCTAATTTACAAATACAACGAGAGAGAGAGAGAGAGAGAGAGAGAGAGAGAGAGAGAGAGAGAGAGAGAGAGAGATTTCTGACACTGTGACATTTATAAGCTAACAGCAGGATGAACCTTATAAAGACCAAGAGGAATGTAAACACTTAAAATCATAAAAATAATAATAATAATGGCATTTATACCATAATCTAATATAACCTTCATGTTTCATGCTGCTGTAGGCAGTACTGCTTTCATATAACACTGCATAAAGATAATATTTTACCAGTAAATTGGATTTCATAAACTATTCACACTTCCAAGTCTTTGCCCTAATTAATAAACGCAAAATTCTTACCACAAAACCATTAAATGCTTAAAAAGAAAGAAAGAAAGAAAGAAAGAAAGAAAGAAAGAAAGAAAGAAAGAAAGAAAGAAAGAAAGAAAGAAAGAAAGAAAAAAGGGAAGTGGTGGTTGTTCAATAAACCAATATTAAACTGTTATAAAGTAAGTAGTAACAGGAACTAACTTGTCTTAAACATTAGTAAAGTGTTGTTGTATAAAAAGAGGAAAACACTTTGGGAGATATTGTTATGGGGAAAATAGTCCTCTATGTAACAGTAATGCTACTTCATATCAGTCCACATTACACCACCCTGCTGTTGATAAAATTTCAGCTAATAACAATACAAAATGGCCTTAAGTGTGTTACTGCTTTCATCCCAGTAAAAACACAACATTTCCCTAACTCTGGCATTTTTCAGAACAACTTCATAACGTTTGAATTTGTTTAACAAAGTTAGTCATGTTCCCGAAATGTACCGAGCACTTTCCCTTCGGTTATATGACAAAAAAAACGGTTTTGTACATTTTAGGTGTAGATCTTTCATGTTTGGATCTGTTAAGTTTGTTAACAGTATGTTAAGTATGTTAGTATGTTAAGATCTGTTTGGTTTGGATCTACTTTCATAACTTTCCAAAAACAAACTTTCTCAGAATGTTCTAGAAATTAATCATGGTTGCTTTGGGATAATACTTTTTCCAAATATACTTCAGTTACATTTCTGGCATTTGTCAGACGCCCTTATCCAGAGCGACTTACATCGATCAGGCATAACCTAATATTGTGGTGGTTTCCCCTTTTACTGCCAAAACAGCCCTGACCCGTCATGCACTGTATATTCTGACACCTTTCTAGCAATTTCAGCAACAGTAGCTTATCTGTTGGATCAAACCACACGGGGCAGCCTTCGCTCTCTACATGCATCAATCAGCCTTGGCCACCCTGTCGCTGGTTCACCACTGTTCCTTCCTTGGACCACTTTTGATAGATACTGACCACTGCAGACCGGGAACACCCCACAAGAGCTGCAGTTTTTGAGATGCTCTGATCCAGTCATCTAGCCATCCCAATTTGGCTCAAATCCTTATGCAACTCGCTCAAAACCTTACACTTGCCCATTTTTCCTGCTTCTAACACATCAACTTTGAGGACAAAATGTTCACTTGCTGCCTAATATATCCCACCCACTAACAGGTGCCATGATGAGGAGATAATCAGTGTTATTCACTTCACCTGTCAGTGGTCACAATGTTATGACTGAACAGTGTATATTTTTAATTGAGCATTAAAGGCCTTGCTCAGGGGCCCAGCAATGGCTGACTGGTGGACGTGGGATTCAAACTCACAACCTTCTGATTAACCACTAAACTACCACTTTCCTTTACTAACTTTACTCAGTTTTGCTGTGGAAAAAAACTCCCAAATTAAGCTGACCTGTCATAGTTCTTCTAGTGTGGTCACATTGCCAGAGCAAAAGAAAAGTGGTCTCCGGATGTGAGTCACAAAAAAAAGTCACATCAGTTTCCAAAATCTCACTCACATCACTGGACAAAATTTTCCATTCTGTTCCATGACTATAGGATTTGTTGCCATGTTAACGTCATGACGCACGAACGTACAGACGTAGCGCGTCACACGTACTGCTTACCGGAAGCGTCGACAGGGCGATTGTTGTTTAGGAACAGGCGAAACGCGATGTTTTAAACGTGCATTGCGTTATTGCAACCGTTTTGAGCTTGTAGTAGCGGTTAACAACACGGCCGTATAACACAGAAATTCTCCGCTAAACCATGGCTGAATGTTTTTAATCGGTTTTTTCTTTTCTTCTGGCTCTGTCTTTAGCGTGAGCGTAGTGTTTTCCTGGGGGTCGTTAGCTAGCTAAGCTAAGCGAATGTAAACAACCAGAGGATCAGCTGTGCGATCGGAGAAAAGAGGGCGAATCGGAAAAAGTGCACAGATGACAGCGAGTGATATGATTTAGTACATCTACTTCGCATGAAAACCTCGAATTGCCATTGTTATTTAGTGAAGATATAAGATATTGTGTGTTTTTTATATATTTATATATATGTATATATATATATATATATATATATATATTTATATATATGTATATATATATATATATATATACACCGTAGGACACCTCCTTCCCTTTGCCTTTATATTTTCTAGCTGCAGTAGTTAGGGTGATAGTGTTAGGCAACTTCTGTAGTGTTATTCCTGTGCTTGTGTTTCGGATGAAAAGCATAGAAATCAGCACAGAAACCCGTTTGTGAAATACGTTGAGCGTTGCACGTCTCTGTCACGTCAAAGTATGAACTAAATACATGAAGATTTCCTGAGAGTTTGAGCTACCAGAACGTATTTCTTGGGGTGTAGAGTTTAAAGGTAATGCTGCAACAACACTTGGGATTTTTTAAATATTTTTTTTTTGCATTCAGTTGTTATTAACCCTCTGCTTTATGCAAATAGTATTAAATACTTACAGCTCACACAGTAAGTTTTCTCATTATGGCTCAGCAGGTTTTACATTTGATGCAGTATGACCTGTTCACACTTAAATGAGGAAAAAACAGCCTTTTTCTCTGCTATTTTTATCTTCCAGCTGTTGAATTTCGGAGAAGCACTCTTGTCATGGCCCATCAGCAGATGCCCAGCTCCCAGAAGGCCCTAATGCTAGAGCTCAAGTCTCTGCAGGAGGAACCGGTCGAAGGCTTTCGCATAACATTGGTGGCAGAATCAGACCTGTACAACTGGGAGGTGGCCATATTCGGACCCCCGAACACGCTTTATGAAGGGGGATACTTCAAGGTACACTATATGCATGATCAGAGGCAAAACAGATGGATGACAAGGTGCAAAATGGGATTTCTCCGGGTGGTTCGGCCGGCATGTCTTTCAAGCTGACATTTAAAAGGATGTACCTCATTCAATTAAAGGGCAGGCATAGAATTTCTGACTGATATTACTTAAAGGAGCAGGTTCTCCTTTTCAAATCAGCACTACTGAATATAATTCACGTAAACGTTAGTCAGGCTTCACTTTTCCTGAATTTCTGAACCTGCTGTTGTTGTCAAACTGCACCTGCCACGTGAGCTGCCTTTTAGAGGGAAAAAAACAGCGTTGTACATTTCAGACCAGGAAAAAAAAAAATGAACAGAAACTTGAAAAAATTTGCCACGGCAATATTACAGATCGCTGTTTTATAACTATAACATATAAGGACATATTGTAAACTCAGAGGATTTCCCATCAATAACCCAAAGTTGAATATTTCCCAATAACAAGACACTTGCAAGTGTTTTAGTGCTCTTATACTACATCAAGCTCTCAACGATGACCTTTTTGGCACATTGTATTTTTAACTACATTTAATGCCGTAGAAGGTCTGTTAAACATTAGAGCCCAGTTAACGCTTACATTACAGCAGCTATAAACTGTTCATTCTTACACCGGCCTCTAACATGTTACCAAGAACCCGCAAAGAGTCTCACATTGCGGAAAAAGTTACTGACTACTGACACTGCTGAGTGGTCAGAGCTGCTCTTATAAAAAATTAATATAAATAAAATTAACACCTTCTGACCAATCAGAATCGAGAACTTAACAGCATTATGGTATAAATATAAACAAAGAGCAGATTATTAAACATGATATGCTCTATGAAGGCATGGAATTTGGTCCAGACTCCCAAAATATTCCATAGCATTAAGACTGAACTTCATACCATGGAGTTTAGAGTACTATTAATCTCATGGGAATAGAGAGCTCAACTCTATACAAATGAGTGCAGCTGCTGCAGTATGTTATCCATTTTGAATTTCCCATAATCAGATTAAGGTTAAGGTCAGAGACAGGTCTGTGTTAAGCAAATGCACATCTTTACTTTGCTTATGTTTGACATTAATTTGGAGATTTCATGCCAGGTAGAAAAAGAGTTTCTTTGTTTTTATGGATAGAAACACATTTTGAAACAATATACAGTTTTAAGCCTCTCCTCTGTTACAACTATGCCCCCCAGGACTTTGCTTTGTGATGGGGCACAGTGGCTTAGTGGTGGTTTAGCATGTTTGCCTCACACCTCTGGAGTTGGGGAGTTCAATTCTTGCTTCCACATAGAGTTTGTGTGTTGACGTGCTTCAGAGGTTTCCTCCAGGTACTCAGGTTTTCTCCTCAAGTCCAAAGACATGCATTGGCATCTCTAAATTGTCCACAGTAAGTGAACTGGTGTGTGTGTGTGTGTGTACATGATTGTGCCCTACAATACGTTGCCAGCCCATCCACGGTGTCTCCGACTTTGAGTCCCCTGGGATAGGCTCTTATCTCGACTCTATATAGGATAATTGGTTCAGAAAATGGATGTTTGGATGGATGCATTTCAGTGTGGCAACATAGTGATGAAAGAGAAATGCTGTGCAACAGGGCAATTCTGATCACTTCTGATCTGAAGTCAGCATTTAAAATCCCCTGTCGATTGTTTTGAGTTGATGAGATAAAGCAATGTAATGAAGGTTTTGTTTTTCAGTGTTGCATATTGTCCTTGTGTCACAAAGGAGAGGCCATTTAGGTGGGTGAAAACCTAGAAATATTGCTTTACGTAATGTCATGTAGTAGCATTTCTTTGAAGCAAGCTCGATCCGTAGATCATATTCCAGTGGCGTTAAAATTAAAATCCTTTTATCCCCACTCAGACCTTCTTCCCAAATCCAGAAGTGTCAAACAACAATATAAATAGAGTCTAGTTTTCTAAGAAGGCCGCAGTTATTCCACTGATACGAGCAAAATATTAATAGTAGCTTATTTCAGACTACTTTTATGTATAAAGTGCCGTTATTCATTCATTCATTGTCTACCGCTTATCCGATCTATTCTCGGGTCACGGGGAGCCTGTGCCTATCTCAGGCGTCATTGGGCATCAAGGCAGGATACACCCTGGACGGAGTGCCAACCCATTGCAGGGCACACACACACTCTCATTCACTCACGCAATCACACACTACAGACAATTTAGAGATGCCAATCAACCTACAATGCATGTCTTTAGACCGGGGGAGGAAACCGGAGTACCTGGAGGAAACAAACCCCCAAGGCACGGGGAGAACATGCAAACTCCACACACACATGGCGGAGGCGGGAATCAAACCCCCAACCCTGGAGGTGTGATTCAAAGGTGCTAGCCACCGTGCCCCTGCTGTTATTCAATGCTCAGTATATTTTTAAACTGTGACCCTCATGAGGGGTGTGGCCCTGGGACATTGCCCTGATAGCTGATTGGTTAAACATGGTTCAAGCCAAATAAATGATAGCTAACTGTAATCAGAGAGAGCTTGTGTGGTGGCGTGAGGTAACATGCAAAACCGTTAGAGATCTAACAGTTAGATCAGCCGATTGCTGGACATTTTATTAACACAAGGGGGTGCACAAAGATCACATCTTTCTTCCAGTCGGGTCAGAGCACCGAGTCTGACACTGCTCATGTAAAAGTGATTCAGTGACTCGGCTACGATTTCCTCATTGCTACTCACATGGGCCACATCTGTCATCGCCTGTATTGAGTCAGTATCTTGACTGTAATGGGTGACTGTAATTTCTCTTGGGTCATGTTTATGATCAATCTTAAGTCACCCTCAACCCATGTATCTTCCCTCACCCCAATTTATTATCTGTTCTTCTTTCTCTGTCCCAGGTGATGTGATCCTTATTCAGCTATTTATAGCTGGGGCAGATAAATGATGTCTCAGAGGGAGAGCTGAAATAGAGAAGGACATAGTTAGTCTCACTCAAGTTTCCTCGTCAGAGTTCAAATAAAAAAAAAAATGAAAGGGCTTAAGAACATTTTATTTTAGTTTCCATCGCATCACTACTGAATGCTTGGTTCTGATTGGTCAAGTTACTTTATAGCTGCTGTGACATAAGTCATATCAGGAGCTACCTTATTTCACAGATGCACCACAACAAACCCCAAACACCCAAAACTGGGCATTACTTTCGTGTTATTCCTTACCTAACAGTTTTCAGTGTTTAATTAATAAGGGATGTACATTAGTAGACTGTAGTAAGGAGGAAGTCATTGTAGAATGATGACGGCATGGTTTTTACGATTTACTGTTCACTCTCTGTTCAAACGTTTAACCTTTCAATTGGATTTAAAAGTTAATGCTTAATAGTTTTTGGCATGTTTATTTTTCATCCACAGTGTTTGCTTTGACTGTTGTCCAATTATGACTCTGAAAGAGAGCATTCCTTTTAAATTATTAAAATGAGTTACTGTATGCAGTGCCGGTCCCAAGCCCGGAAAAATGGGAGGGTTGCGTCAGGAAGGGCATCCAGCGTAAAACCTGTGCCAAGTTGTTGTGCAGACCAGTTGGTCTGCTGTGGCGACCCCGAACAGGGAGCAGCCGAAAGCAACTGTCCTATAAAGCATAGTAAATAGAAATACCAGTAATATTGGGAAGAAGAAGAACTGAGGGCACAAAGTCTTTATTATCACCACACATATTACAGCACAGTGGAATTCATTTCTTCGGATATCTCAGCTGAGGAAGTTGGGGTCAGAGCACAGGGGCAGCTATGACACAGTGCCCCTGGAGCAGAGAAGGTTTAAGGGCCTTGCTCAATTGCCCTACAGTGGAGCTTGGTGGAAAAATATGCCTGCATGGAACATGTGTCGTAATTAACAAAAGCTAAAACGAATGCTGGAATTAGACTGTAGTAAATAATTGTCAAAGCTTAGCTCCATCTTCACCATTTGGAGCTGATAGGATCTCGGCTGTCATTGTTGCATCGTGCAACTTAAGTAGTGCTGTAACACCGTGAAAGTGTGGGAACAGTCACAAGGTTAGCAAGATTGACGTAAGCGCTACTGAATGCTTGGACAGGGACAGAGATAGTGGTATCTGTGTAGAAACAGACTCGTGCTCCGCCCATAGCGAACTAATGTTCTAATGTATTAATTATTAACTAATGTATGTTTTAATCAGGAACGCTGTTCTGGCCTTTTTATATCAAGTTTATATCAATGCTAATGTTATCGATTCTATAGTAACAACTCATTCACAGGAACTGGTATGACATATGTTCCCAGATAAGCTGTTAATTTTAATGCTAATTCTTTTTACTTTTTTAATGCGCTGGTATTTAAACAAACTATAATTGCTGATCTGGTGACATTTGTCATAAATAAATTTATGTTTGTTTAACGTTTATGAAAGGAGTTTCCAGTTACAGCGCTTCATAGTGGTCAGTAAGTTTTCCACCACAGGACAGTCTTCAGATCCCAAATCACATACTTATGCACTATTCAATGCCCTTTTTAAAAAAATAAACAGATAAAAAAAAACAGAAAAAGTAGTGTCATTCAAAAATGTTATTGCTGTTGTATGTGTGTGTTGCTTTCGGCTGCTCCCTGTTCGGGGTCGCCACAGCAGACCAACTGGTCCGCACAACAACTTGGCAAATGTTTTACGCCGGATGCCCTTCCTGACGCAACTCTCCCATTTTTCCGGGCTTGGGACCGGCACTGCATCCAGTGGCTGGGGTTGAGGCATTGGCTGGGAATCAAACCCGGGCCTTTCGCATGATAGGCAAGAAACCTACCACTGAGCCACCAATGCTGTTGTATAAGAGTAATAAAACCCTTTGGGGTATTATTTTTAAGAAAATAAGCAACATTGTGCCGCTCACAGTAACCTCGCTTTGCAGCTGTCTGCAACACACCACCCCATGATTGATTATTTCCATGTTTTATTGCTTACCTAGTTCAGTTTCATGAAAATCTTTATTTAAATAATAAAAAAAAAAGGTTTAAATACCTTTTTGCCACTTTGTTGAACACATTTGATGGTGTCAGGACTGAAGGACTGCCAACTTCTTCATCTTGTCTGATGCAGCGTCAGCTCATTAGCACTACGAACGAACAGAAGTGCACACAGGAAAATTTTACCACCCACATGACATTAATATGGCTTTAATCCTAATTCTGTATGCATAAACATTGAACGTTATCCCAAGCTCTGTTTAAAGCTTTTTTAAACAAATTTCCGTTTAAAAAGTTTAATAATCCTGCTGCTTTTCTTTCTCTAGGCCCATATAAAGTTCCCCATCGACTATCCGTACTCGCCACCAACCTTCCGCTTCCTAACCAAGATGTGGCACCCAAACATATATGAGGTAACAACACAATCTGTTGTATATATCTGTTTCATTTTATATTTGAAGAAAAACTGAGGGCAAGAAGTCTTTATTATCGCCACACATACATTACAGCACAGTGGAATTCTTTTCTTTGCATATCCCAGTTGAGGAAGTTGGGGCGTCAGAGCACAGGGGCAGCTATGATTCAGCGCCCCTGGAACAGGGAGTGTTAAGGACCTTGCTCAGTTGCCCTACAGTGGAGCTTTGTGGTACTGGGGCTTGAACCACAATCCTCCTAGCAGCAACCAAGAGCCTTAACCACTTTAACCACCACTGCCCCCATTTAAACATTGCAGAAGAAACTAGTGTGTGTGTGTGTGTGTGTGTGTTTTTTTAATTTATTTGTGATAATAATAATCTTTTTTTTCTCTCCCTTTTTCATCTGCCCTGAGAATGGTGACGTGTGCATTTCCATTTTGCATCCTCCTGTGGATGACCCTCAGAGTGGAGAGTTACCTTCAGAGAGGTGGAACCCTACACAGAATGTCAGGTAGAACTGTTCTCCAAAAAGCTTGTGCTTTTTTTTTAGTTTCTTGTATCAAACAGCCTTGATATGTTTTTTTTTTTCTTTCTTTTGTTGTTTAGAACTATCCTGCTGAGCGTGATCTCTCTGCTGAATGAGCCCAACACGTTTTCCCCAGCAAATGTGGACGCTTCGGTCATGTTCCGCAAATGGAGGGATAGCAAGGGAAAGGACAAGGAGTACGCCGAGATTATCCGGTACAAACACTTCTGCTTGCGATTAAAATATACACGCAAACGGACTGACTGCACAGCCATGCACCA
This sequence comes from Hemibagrus guttatus, assembly GCA_033459395.1. NCBI lineage: Eukaryota > Metazoa > Chordata > Actinopteri > Siluriformes > Bagridae > Hemibagrus > Hemibagrus guttatus. The sequence goes on along the minus strand of JAUCMX010000014.1, from coordinate 4,292,639 downwards.
GAAAAAGTTACACACTGAAAACTGTGAATTAAATGATGTGTAAATGATAAGCGTCACATTGGGTTTCTCTGTAATCAGTGCACTGGATTCGTGCCATACTGAAATGCAATCACAGCCCCGAGCCTCAACTGGATGTAGTTGTAATCGGAGAAAGGGCTGAAAGTGTCTTTGTGTGCAGGAAGCAGGTGCTGTCCACGAAGGCAGACGCAGAGCGGGACGGCGTGAAGGTACCCACCACGCTGGCCGAATATTGCATCCAGACCAAAGTGCCTTCCCACAACAGCAGCTCTGACTTGCTCTACGACGACCTGTATGACGACGACATTGAAGAAGAAGACGACGATGACGACGAAGCAGAGGCCGGTGGGCCGGCTGGGGACATGAGCGCAGACTGCTACGGCGACGAGGAGGACTCAGGCAACGAGGAGTCTTGATGCCATGACGTCGCCCCTTCCCTTTACTCTCCTTTTCACTGTACTCCACTCTGTGTCTGTTTAAGCTGCTGATCTTTTACAGTTCGTCTGAAACCTCATTTCTCCCTCCTGCACACTTGCTGTGTGAGGTCTAACCCTGCACTGGGTTTTTTAGAGCCCTCATTATGAGCCCTGGCAGAGCCTTTCAAGCAAGAACTCAGCACTCGAACACCACTTTCATCACTCTCTCTAAGAAAAACGGTTTTAAAGGGAGTCCTTTGGGTTTAGTGTTTAAAAAAAGAACTTGCAGGAATAGTTATAAAAATCAGAGCCACTCTTTTACCGCAAATGTAGTCGATCAGTGTGGTGATTCGGTTTGGATCAGAGCTGACTATTTTACAGCACATGTACCAAAAGTAATGGCACACAGATTTGCAGATTAGACACATACTCTAATCTGTAAACATTGAAAAAAAAAAAACTTCCCAGTGTAGATGAACATCTGTGTCAGAAACCAGAATTGTTTTTAATACTTTGGTATCATTTTACATCTCGGGCACCACTTCCTAAAATGTGAAAGAAGAGATGAGTAAAAAGAACCTGGATCTTCTATACAGAATACAGTTTCAGTTATTATTATTATTATTATTATTATTATTATTATTATTATTGATTATGTGCTGGTTTTTTTTTTACCTAAATAATATATTTGAAGGCAAGATGATGCATCGTAATGATTTTTTCCGGAGCAACTACAAAAAAATTTGCATGTGCATTTATTAGATCATTGTTTAAAAGTTTACTCAAAACCTATAAAAGCATACATCAGACACCAAACCATCCTGGCTGATCAACTACATTTCAGGTAAACTTTCATTCTGATAAATCTTTCTTTAAAATGTGTCATATTAATAACCACAAACCTGTCACACTTTCCCAGCATCCATCTTCCTCAGCCTGCCTCGATACCTCAGGGCTTTTGGATACTCGCGCCTCCCGGTTCGGTCACTTCAAAGCGTTTCTCCGTTTAAAAAATTTCCCTAGCATTCTCTCCAAAGTCCTTCCCTCTTTTTCCCCTTTACCTTTTTACCTACCGCTAATCCCTCCTCTTTTTTCATATAGTTCCCACCCGAGTGCTTGAGTGCCACTAGAATCACCTGTGTATGATCACTCTGCTTTCGTATAGTTTTCCAGGTAAGTATTCGAGACGGATGGAGGAACATGGTGAGAAAGGGTTTCGTTGCATGCGAGTCACAACCTTTTTTGTCTCCACTCCCTCCCCCCCACCCACCCCCGAGTCTTTCGAGCCATTCAATTCTAGTGTCAAGGTGGTAATGAAGTTGCTTTCAGGTGCTACTGCAGTATAAACGCAAAAGAAGCGCAGCATCAGCATGGACACTGGTATCTCAGCTAGAGACGGATCACAACGTCGCTGACCAGACGCTTGGCAGGCAGACGTATTGTGATGAAGACGCTGTTAAGTGAATATTTAATAACATACAATTTTTGGCCCTTTTTAAAAAAAAAAAAAAACATGATTGTTGCTGGTGATGATTTAACTGTGCACAAATTCAAAGTATATGCATTTAGTTGCACCGTGGATTGGTTGCACCTAACCATGGCTATGTTTTATTTCCTCTCGCTTTTGATTTTGTAACAGAACAGAGCTGACTTTGTTACAGTAGTTTGACTATGAACTTGATTTTACCAGCTGTTCAGGTCTGAGGTTGGAGATTACAGACTGCCAAGGACACTTGGCTCATCTTTATGAGCCCCCTTCAATCCAGACCTAAACTTTTGCTCTTTTTTTTTCTCCACGAGCATGCATGTGTGTTTGTTTTAATGTGTCTTTCTGAATTTAGGCACAAACCGTGCCCTCACTGATAGGCTGGGACGTGGAAATTAATGCACAGAGGGTCTTGGGCACACCCTTGCTGAATCCCAGCAAATTAGCCAAGGACGCTGATGATGATCCTGTTTATAAGAGACGTGTAAATCTGAAAAGCGGGACAACACTCAGCACTCTGAAAATTAGTAGCAGTAGCTAACAGACAACTTTCCAGCCTCTTCATTGCTCCTGAAACAAAGCAGCATGAGGCGATGTTTCCGTGGGAGACGTCACTGATGTCAATGAAGCATCTAAATGACTCCTCTTCCCCTCAAAAAAAACAAAAAAACACTCTGACTCTGATCAGCCATGGATCGTCTATTATTATTTGTGTGTCATGGGTGTGTTTTTCGGAAATGTTCACCACTGTTAAGGATCTCTCGTCACACAACACGGACATGAACTTGCAATCCTTTACCACGCCTTATTAAGGATGCAAAATGATTTCATCATGGTTTGCTTTCGATTCCTTTTGTTTCTCTTATTGTAGTGTTGTAACAAACCGAACCACATTAAACAATTATTCACTTAAGAAAAATAAACCAGCAACAAGGATCTCTACTCATTGTTACTATGGGTAACGGATAAAAACACAAATTATTTGGAGTGTGTTGTAGGAAATTAATCACTGTTATGTGAGTCAAAATCAGGCTAGAGTTGATTCATTTTCCCATAACAGCATATCCTTTTAATGTGTTATTCCTCTTACACCACATCGATTTGCCAACAATGTACACAATCTGTATTAATTAGAGAATGCCCCGTCATCCATTTTGTCAGTTTATGATTAATAATGTAGAAAATACCATGTAATAAATAAGTTCAAATTCATCTTCAGATTAATAAGATATTCGTTTTAAAAAAGTATGACGTAATTCAGTAATACATTTTTGAAAAATCTAAACAGTGGCCTATTTTAGGCCATTTTATTGACCAAATTATAACCTTTGGGATGGTAAAAGTAGCATTGATTATTTTTCTATAACAGCATGTCATTTTATTCCTTACCTATTTATATACTAAATTTACAAATATTACAAACATGACAATAATTTGCTATCAGTTACAATATTTATACAAAACTGTCATACTTTTTATCCGTTTCTAGGTACTGGTAATGTTGTAGGACACTCTTTAAACTAAGTTATAACAGCTATAGTCAGTTGCTCACTCACTAGCCTCTAATTTTTTATTGTTTCCAACCTAAAGGCACATCTCGAGACTCGTTTCATATCTGCTAAATAAACATCATCACATTTGACCGTATCAACAATAACAGAAATCTGTTCATGTTTAAGTTGTTACCTCATAGCTGTCTGGAGCTCCTGTGCGAAATGCTGTTAGAGAAAAAGAATCAATGCTTTCTGACCAATCAGAATTGAGCATTCGGTAGCATTAGAGTGTAGGATGCCTTTATTTCTGCCTGATCTCACATACACCCAAATCTCTGATGAAGCAAATGACCTTTATTTGATTTTTGCAGCATTTGTAATGTTGATAAAACTACATAACACCATTATTACGAGTTATAGCACATAAAAGATGCACAATTTATGTAAATCATCATAAAGGCAAATTAAAAACAGTATCGAATAGGACATTCAGTATTTACAGTTTCTGAGAATGTTTCATCTCATCAATGTAACAGTGTGGAGTCAGTGGTCACTGTTTCTTTTCTGCCTTCTCCAAAAAGCGCTGCACATATTTAAGAGTGTCTTGTAGATCCGTATACTTCGCAAGCCTGCACGCCTCATCCAGCTTGGCCCAGCGGTAGTCCTGGTGCTCATCCGACAGTTTGACCTTAAAGCCGGGATCACGCAGCTCAGCCAGCCAATAGAGGACCTCCTTCTCCTTACCCCGCACTTGATAATGCAATCTCTGCAGAAAGCCATCAACTACATGCAGATGCTCTTCATCCAAACCCGCCTCCTCACGCGTCTCTCTCCACGCCGTGGTCAGGTCGTCCTCTCCAGGATCAACGTGACCTAAAGGACAGAGAGGTCACTAAGATCTTGAACGAAGCAGAAATCTATCAATATGATATAGTAGACGGTATGATCAGCACCTTTGGGTGGACTCCAGTGGTGTTCTCCATACGAGGTTTGCAGAAGAAGGTACTCAATGTTGTCTGGGAAAGAGTGTCGGGCCAGGCGGCGGAATATTATAAAGCCACAAGCTCGGAGTGTCATGATCTGAGGAAAAGAATCAAAGGAGATATGTATACAACCCCCGATTAAAGGTATAATCAGGTGATGTTATTCATTTGTTTTAAAATAAACAACATATAGCTTGAGTCTTTGAGCTTCTCTCCAAAGTAATGTCCCCTAAACAACAGCACACATCCCTGAATCCTAGTGCAGGAAGGGAAACCATTAAGGTCCACATTAATTTGTTTCATCTTTGTCAACAGAGCCCATAATGCCTAAACAAAATAGCATTTTGTCAGGATTGATGATATTGCCAGTTTCCAAAAGATATAATAAATGCAAAACATTATAGTCGTCTAAAAAAAACCCCACCTTAATTGTCATTCATTAGTTTTTAGTTTTCATTACAGCAGATGGACTTGTTTTTTTAAAGTGCACGGTTTCTCAATACAATTAAAGGGGAAATCATGTCCTGAAAAAACTGAAGGATATACAGAGTTTACACTTGATCAGACACAAAGATGGTTATTTACCTAAATCATAAACCACTATTTAGGGGGCACGGTGGTTTGGTGGTTAGCACGTTTCCCTCACACCTCCAGGGTTGGGGGTTCGATTCCCGCCTCTGCCGTGTGTGTGGAGTTTGCATGTTCTCCCCGTGCCTCGGGGGTTTCCTCCGGGTACTCAGGTTTCCTCCCCCAATCCAAAGACATGCATGGTAGGTTGATTGGCATCTCTAAATTGTCCGTAGTGTGTGATTGCGTGAGTGAATGAGAGTGTGTGCCCTGCGATGGGTTGGCACCCTGTCCAGGGTGTGTCCTGCCTTGATGCCCAATGACGCCTGAGATAGGCACAGGCTCCCCATGACCCGAGAATAGATCGGATAAGCGGTAGACAATGAATGAATAAACCACTATTTAGCCCAGGGCTGTACAATGTTAAAGATTTACTGATTAAACAGGTGGAATCAGGTGTGGCTCCTGCTTGATATCCCTGATTTAGCCGTTCTTCAGGGGATCTTCTCACTTGGTGGACTGTATACTTGTACGTAGGAACTGCTGCTGTAATCATAAATCCCTGTCCTGTGCTCATCCCAGAAAACAACAGAGAGCTAAGGACTGAAAGTAAGCTGTCTTAGCCACATAAAGTGCAACGTATGCAACCTAGTGTAAACAGTGTGAGACAAAAAGACAGTATAGTGTCCTGGAGAAATGTTTCATTTCACTGTGTATTGCGGCAGCTATATGGTATATGGTTGAAATGACAATAAAACCTTCTTGACTTGACATGATCTTACTTGTTATTGTTTACACATGTAAAACAGCAACTAATTGTCATCTCACTATCTGGTGTCATCTAGAAAAGGTTGAGGAAAAGCTCATCAGGGATTTAAATTTTCCTCCAGATTTCTGGATGTCATAAAGCTGCTTTATGATACAATGTTTATTAAACCACACAGTCATTAGTTTCCTAATACAGCTCCTAATGCAATACACATACGAAGAAATAAATCCCAGTGAGCCACTCCAAAGTCATTCCTTAATGACAAGCCAGTTAAAACTGTCGACTGTCAAATAAACCTGTTTCTAAGCTGCCCAGAGTGATGTGATCTCTCAAAAACACCTGGAAGCTTGAGAAAAGGTTTCACACTGATTCAACTTATTTTCATAGAGCTTCATACATTTCCTGTGTTCATTTTTACTGATACCTTCAACACAACACATAGCTAACCAAGTAGCAAGAGCTAGCCTATTTAGCAAATTATTATTATTTTCCCGAGTTTTTGGTGTTCTCAAATAAGACGATATAACAAATATAACAGTGTACTTACGTCAAAGTAGCTTTGCAGTATTATTTTTGATAAACTGTGTGCCTAGTTCATAGACTCGCCGCACAATTAGGATATCCACTTCCGGGTTAGAAAACGTCAACTGCGCAGATGCTGTGATGTATTGGCGCGCACGAGTGCTTTATTTTCAATTCATTTCATTCGCTCTAATATGCGCACTTGAGTGGCAAATCCTGTCAGTGAATAATCCGATTTACATATAAATTGGACTTCACTTCAGATTACTTTCCTGTCTCACAACAATTTCATAAATCCCTGTATTTCCATACCAGTTTGTTTAATCAAGAAATAAAATTACGATTTTTTTACCCCTCCCCCCCCACACGAGCATTTGAACTTTTGAATCTTATTGATTCGGCTGACGTCATAAATCCTAAACGAGTCGCATGTTTGCGATTGTGACATCATTAGTCATGCTATAATTTCATCATGAGCTTCTAACAAACAGGATATGACCATATAATGTACTGTATTACAGAATAAAAGTACTTAAAGCACTGAGTTCTGATTGGCTGAGGTGAGAAAGGTTACTCACAGCCACTGCTGGTGAGGTATAAAAACTAATAGTACCAGTGAGAATTAACATTCACAGCAACAGGGCTATCGATCGTTTATCAAAAATGTCCATGAGCAGAAACATTTATTGCTATAGTCTATTTTATGCCAATTTAAGTGATGGGGGAAAGAGTTATGAATGAATTAGGAATGAATTAAAATGTTCCCTGGATGTGTTTACATGGAGTATAACCCTCTGTGTTGAAGCAAGATAATGTGAGGGTGATCTGCAGGGTTGATAGGGCTAACAGCTCTTCAGCAGGTTCCTCTGATAACAGCTGCGTTAGACCGGCCGAAGGTCCGCTCACGTTCGTCGTCCTCTCATACAGCAGGCTGTGAACCAAATACAGGTAAAAACAACTGCAATTAATTCTTATTTGTAATTGATTCAAACTTAATCTACATTATGCTTCAAATGAATTTAGTCCTGATACTTTTGTCAAGCAGTTTAGAAGACTAGATACTGGGGCAAGCACTGCAAAATTTCAAGTCAACTTTGCTAGTGGAAAATTTCTGAGAAATTGTACTTTTTTCTTTTAAAGAACTATTGTTATGAGTTATTTATACTTTACTTAAGTGTTACGGAATGTGAATACTCTTTTAACATTTCCAAGAAAAAAAATCCTTAATTTGTACTCCTTACATTTTATTTAGACCTTCAAAGTACTCGAAATTCCATGCATGTTGAATTCTTTTTTATTTTGTATGTTACATTTTTTTTTACTTTTGACTTGATTTTAACTGGAGTACATTTTTTGGCTTGACATTATTTATACTTCTACCATTTTACTTTACTTTATTTATCCTATTTGTACAATAGTACAATTTCTCATTTATTTTCCACCCCTTCTTTGAAACACAAACCTATTAAAGAAATAATTAAGCCTCAATACTATATAGAGATAGTTTACTGTATAGATTGATCACATTTCTAGCTAAATACTGTACATAAGCTTGTTTTAAGAAATAACTTGTTATTTAAAAAAAAAAAATACTCTGTAGTGTATTAATGATAACCTATAGTATGTTATAACAGCATCAGGTTGTTATACTCACCTGTTATACACAAAGTACTACAGCAAATTAATGACTTTACTCTGATACATACTGAATAGCTCTTATGTTATTAATAACCTAACTTTGACAGAGAGACTAAGAAACATTATATTATTAGTAGCTATTTAAAATGACCTTCTAGGATGTTTTGATTAAATTCTTTGCTTAAAAGTGACAGAGCTGGCAACTCAAATAAGCATATCTGTGGACAGTAGAAAGAAATATACACTGAAATTAAATGTCTGCAGATTGTTGAGTCTAGATTCATTTGATTAATTCAACTGTCATGTCAAAAGACCTCAGAAAATACCTTTTAGTAATATTTCAAATTAAATTAAAATGAATCTCTAATTTAGTCTCAGCCATGGTGTTCTTGATCCCATTCAATGCCAAGGCAGACTGGATGCATTTATAAGAAGCATTTTTATGTGTATTCCACCATGAAATCTAGTAAAAGTGCTTGTTTAAAGAGTATTTAAAGCAACAGTAGTATAGAATTTAATACTGAGATTAATTAGAAATCAGTGCATCTGTATGTAAAGTTATGAAAGATCATTATGAACAAACATTCCTAATATGTGAACTCTTCCTAACAGATGCTCTGCCACCATGTCCGAAAGGACACCAGTAGGAGCTGGAAAATCGTGCTTAGTGGGGAAGAAGGAAGACCTCATAAAGGCCAAACGCACCAGCGTCAGCATAGCTGACCGGGTCGTAGTCGTCGTTTATCACCAGGGAGTTTTCTACACTATGGACCAGTACTGTTACCGTAAGGAAACTGAAACTTCACGTGTTTGTGTTTTTCCACTGGGAGATGTGCATCATCAAGCGTTTTTATTTTTAGTCCCTTATTCCTGGAATTCAGTTTAACCAAGAGATCAAAGACTAATGAATGGTTTGAAGGCTTTAGAGCCGTGCTGTACTGTGTATATAAGCTTATGCATCAACAACCTTGTTGCTCCCTGTAGGATTCTGTGTTTCAGCTTGAACCTTACGAGATTAGAATGTCAATTAGGACTGAGTGGGTAAGAAAAATTCCCACAATACAAGCCAATATTATTGGGTGCATTGGAGGTATGAAATTTATATTTGTGTATGATAAAATGAAAATTCCATGACTGCAGCGTTATTTAGCCCGTGTATTTAAAAAATGTCATTTTAATTAAAAAAAAAAAAATTCTCAATAAATTTGGCTTTTCAATAAACAATAAGATAATAATATGTAATATGATAGTAATATGATAGTAATATATAGAAAATAGATAGTTAGTAATATGTACAAAATGCGGTTAAAGAGCATCCATCCTAACACCTTGAAGACTTTAATCATGTGCAATTGATAAAAATTCTATCTATCTATCTATCTATCTATCTATCTATCTATCTATCTATCTATCTATCTATCTATCTAGCTCTCTCTCTCTCTCTCTCTGTATATATATATATATATATATATATATATATATATATATATATATATACTATATATATATATATATATATATATATATATATATATATATATATATATATATATATATATATATATATAATATGTTCAGTGTGTAATTTGGGTAACAAATCAGACTGTATGTATATCTTATTGGTCAATATCTCAATATCATTGAAAAATGTAGAATGTAAATGAATGTTGTTTTGTTCATCTTGGGATCGTAAGGAAATTGAGATAATACAAATTTCTGCTGAATATGAAAACAAGTAATAGTGTTGAGTCGGTGTGAGCTAAAATTTTATTATAAAATTTATTATATTTATTTATTTCATTAATTCATGTTACTTTTTTTTTTTTTTTTTTTTTTTTTTTACAAGCACAAGATGATCAATGGGTAAAATGGAAAAAGCTCCCAATGTAAACGTATTTTTTTTAGCCTGTTGCTCAGGAACAACCCTCAAATCTCCTTTCCTTTACAAGAAATTCCTTTTGTTTGTTTTTTTAATAATAATAATTTTGCTGCATGGTTTATAACTCTAATTGATTGCTATTTATATGTGATTTCTGGCTATATTTAATATAGAGTCTGTATGTGTAGATGTTGTGATCTGAAACAGTTTTCTGTAAGTCCTGTTCTAACATGAATGTTTCGATTAATCAGTCATCGGTGTCTTAATGTCTCAGACAGCTCCGAGTCTGATTTCAGGAAGGAAGGTGTTTTGCACATTTACATTAAGGAATTTGTTAGAATTATTTAATATGTCGAGATGTTTGAACGCTCTTAACGAGGTAGACAACATGAGACTTCAAAAAACATATGTGAATAAAGTTTGTGTATTAATAACTTCTCTGTTCTTAACAGATGCAGGTGGATCTTTGTTGAATGGAGATATTGAGGTGAGTTTTCAATAGTAAAGGTTCACTGTAAACTCTCAATAGTTTCTCAAAAGTCAATATTGGTTTTTGACTGAGAACATCATTCCTGAAATGATTTTCTTACACAGGAAATCGACAAAAAGCTCTGCATTGTGTGCCCAAAGCACAAATACAAGATCAGCCTGGCAGATGGGGAGGGGCTTCACAACACCTCTAATCCAAAAGACAAAAGTCAGCCGCCTTGCTGGAGGTCCAAAGGCATAAAGCAACGAGTACACAAGGTGACTGAAGTGGACGGGGACATCTACGTGACGCTGTCTGAAACCCCCGGGTGGATCGACTCGGACTATTATCAGAGTGAACAGGGTAGAATGGATCTGAAGTTAGCGAAGGAATTAGAATTGGCTAAATCACAGAACAGCTAATTGCTTGGCATGACCAAAGTTTCCGAATGCATGAGGACACACTGTGGTAGAAAAAAAAAAAAAAACGATATTGAATGCTAGCTATTTTTCTTTTTTCATTTTAAAGATTGTCAGCACTCTTTAAGCATTACAATTATTACATAAAACACTGTGATGTGTGCTGTTATAGAAAAACAATCACTGACAGGATGGTGTGATGCAGAGGGCCGTTCCCATCCAGGAGTTGATTATTTTCCCATAACAGCATGCCCTGAAGTGTTTTATTCCTCTTATACCTCAGCAATGCTCATTTTCAATGCTAACATTGGAGTTTATTTATTAAAGAATGATACTTTTTTATTTTATCTGTTTATGGTTTCATTTAATGTTGTGGAACGTCTGTGAAATAAACCGCCATTCCTTAACTAGACTCTCTGTTTTTCTCTTTCATCAAACCAAGAAATCAACAACAAAGACCCAGTTTTGTGTGTTGGGAAACCTTACATCAGTGATTGTTACAAAGTGGAGGCTTCTTCCTGCAATGCGAAACAAACACCTCCTTATCATATCAACTGTTCTTTCACAACTTTCTTCTGAATCTAATATATCCTCCTAGGAGGTGGCACGGTGGCTTAGTGGTTAGCACGTTTGCCTCACACCTCCAGCGTCCTGGGTTCGAGTTTTGCTCCGGCTCACTGCGTGTGTGTGGAGTTTGCATGTTCTCCCCAGCTTGGTGGGTTTGCTCCGGTTTCCTCCCACAGTCCAAAGACTGGCTTCTAGGCTGATTGTAGTCTCTAAATTGCCAGTAGTGTGTGTGTGACCCGATGATAGATCGGATAAGTGGTACAGACAATGGAATGGAATGTCCTCCTAGGAAGAATATGGAAAATTAGCCCTTAGAGGTAGACTTTTGTCAGGCTTTTTTGTAACTGCAAAATAGTGCTGAGTCACTCATCTGTAAATGTGTGTAATGTCACTATAGTGACTACATTTGACATATCTGTGTTTGTTTCAACATCAAAATCTAGCATAAAGAATTGAATAATAATTTAATTTGCATGAAATAATTGCTTTTTTTGGTAGCTGGGTGTAGCGTTACATTGTTGATTAGCAGAAAGTGCAATTCAAGGACACACTGCAGTTTTATTCTGATTGCTATTTGGGCCAGACTGAGTGATTCCGCGAGTGACATGTCTTAGTATGAAATACTAATTCTTCACCTTCACAAAGATAACCTCTACTGCAGTGTAGCAGACTTTCCAGCTATGTAATGCTTTTGGGACCATATTTTTGAAATGATCTTCATTAAAATCGCAAACAGAATTATTGGCTTTAGAGATAATATACCGACTAATATACAGTAATATACATATAGGCTCACCAGTACATATGCTTATTCAGGCAGTTATCCAATCAGCCAATCATGTGTCATCAGTGCAATGCATATTATCATGAAGATACAGCTCAAGGGCTTCAGGTAATGTTCACATCAAACATAAGAAAAGGAAAAAAGTGGGATTTTGGAGACTTTTACTATGACCATGACATGGTAGATTGATAGAGGCAGATTGTCTACTAGGGATCTGAGCCTACAACAGACACAGGCTCACTGAAACTGGACAGTTGATGATTGAAAATCTATCTCAGCTGTCCAGTTTTGGTAAGCCTTTGTGTCAGCACTGTAGCTTCAGATTCCAGTTCTTGGCTGACAGTAGAGTCGGAGAGGATTGCATCAATTATTTCTCTAAATCCTCAACATCTATCATGAACGTTAGTGTGTATTATTGGGTCAACGACCCTATTCTGAGTTTGTGTTTTGAATGTGCTGGATTTGTTATCCTGCAACCCAGCAGTGAATAATTCCATGCACAGTTTGTGTGATAATGGCCTTTTTCTTCCTGTGGAGTGGGAGAGTTTAGTGGGTCGAGGAACGCTGTGAAAAGGACATGAATGTTCTCTCATGCAGAAATGATAAATACTAGCCCACTATGCCTTTCTCTTTTATATGAGTCTTCTAAAAGTGACCACAAAAAGGCACATGGGAGGTCAGGGAATCTCGTCTAATTAAAGATGAAGTAGAATCAAATCAAAGGATCAAATCTATGATGAGAAATGTAATACTCATGACTTTCAAACCAATTTGAACTGCTGAGCAGGAACAAATCATCAAATAAACATTACAGGGTGTAATCAGAAATCCTCATCAAAAAGGCACTGAAGAGTTTTATTCATTTCAAATTTGCCTAGGACATTAAAGAACATTAATTAATGCTAGCATTTGATTCCCATTTGGTTATTTGTTTGGGAACCATTTCTTTACACCCTCTGACCCTTTAGTTTCTAACATTAGATTTTGGATAATATTCCTATTATGTATGGTATATTGCTTAGCGGCTTAGAACATTTGCCTTGCACCTCTGGGGTTAGGAATTTGATTCCTGACTCTGCCCTGTGTGTGTACGGAGTTTGCATGTTCTCCCCATGCTTCAGGGAGTTTCATCCAGGTAGTCCAGTTTACTCTCGTGGTCTATTCCAGGTGAGTCTTTGCACACTGGAGCCTCATACACTATATTGGCAAGAGTTTTGGGACACCCCTCCAAATCATTGAATTCAGGTGTTGTTTTTCAGGGGTTGGGCAGAGACTGCGAACCAGGCCAAAACTAGGATGTCTGCCTTTACATGTACGTGGGGCGGTGGTAGCTCAAGTGGTTAAGGTCAAGTGGTTAAGATCGGGGTTCAAGCCCCAGCACCACCAAGCTGCCACCACTGGGCCCTTGAGCAAGGTCCCCAACCCACCCTGCTCCAGGGGCGCTGCATCATGGCTGACCCTGTGCTCTAACCCCAACCCCCTAGGATTGGATATGTGAAGAAAGAATTTCACTGTGCAGTAATGTATATGTGACAAATAAAGATAACTTAACATGTCTGCCTTTACATGCACTTGAATGTAATATGGATTTGGCCCACTCTTTGGAGCTATAACAGCTTCAACTCTTCTGGGAAGGCTTTCCACAAGGTTTAGGATTGTGTTTATGGGAATTTTTGAACATTCCTCTAGAAGCGCATTTGTGAGGTCAGGCACCGATGTTTGGACGAGAAGGCCTGGCTCGCAGTCTCCGCTCTGATTCATCCCAAAGGTATTCTATCAGGTTGAGGTCAGGACTCAAGTTCCTCCACACCAAACTCGCTCATCCATGTCTTTATGGACCTTGCTTTGTGCACTGGTGTGCAGTCATGTTGGAACAGGAAGGAGTCATCCCCAAACTGTTCCCACAAAGTTAGGACTATGAAATTGTCCAAAATGTCTTGGGATGCTGAAGCATTAACAGTTCCTTTCACTGGAACTAAGGGGCCGAACCCAACCTATGAAAAACAACACCAGAATTCAATGACCCAAAACTTTTGTCAATATAGTGTATTCCTGTTCTGGGTTAATGTTTAAGGTGATCTGTATATGCATGATTTTGTGCATTGCCACATGACTGGAGTGAATGATCAGGTGTACAGGTTTTGCCTTTGAGTGATATATGAAATAATAATTCATATGAATCCGGATATCACATATGGGTTTTTTTTTTGTTTGTTTGTTTTTTGATTAATTCTCTCCAGGTTTTGCAGTGGTTGCATGTTCCCATGATTAGACTGCTGTTCTGGTGGCATCGAGGTGGTGGAATCGAGGCGGTTGTTTGGATGTGTTGCAATAGTCTGAGTGCTGAGTCAGGAGTGCCAACTCAGAGCTGCTGCTGCTGCTGCTGCTGCCCGTTCATTTCCTCCTCTTATTCCTCTCTCTCTCTCTCAATCCACCGGGCTCGGAGGTGATTCGGGGTTTAATATCTCGCGGTGGTTCGGTTTTCTGTGTGAGAGCCGACGGCGACGGCGCTGGATTTTTTTTTCCCCCCACGATGTTCGGTGTATGAACTTGTGCTTGCTTCCCCGCGTTGTAGTAGCGCCGCACACTGCGGGGGTCTGGACGCGGGCTTTGGGGAGCTTCTCGTTTTGGTCTGTTCACTGGAGCATTGCGCACAGCACACTTTTTTTCTTTCAAGAGGCTTGTATGTCTGTTTGGGTTTTTTTTGTTTGTTTGTTTTTTTAAAGAAGAATGAACGCCGGAACGGGACTTGAGACGGCGGAACTCGCTCGGGTTCGCGTTTAACGTGGATTTCGATGGATTTGTGTTGTCGAGCTTGATTGCGGAAAAAAACCCCGTCTGATGGGAAAACGTGGCGCTTGAGGACGTGCTCGCCAAGCTTCATGCTCTCAGCTCAGGGGACCATGTAAGTTATGACTAAAGAACTGTGTTGGCATGTCTTTTTAAAAATAATAATAATAATAATAATAATAATAATAATAATAATAATAAATGACCCAGTGACACTGTCTTGTCATTCCTTCAATGACACAATGTGATGCAGTTACATGGTGACAGACATAGGTAATAATTAAAGCACATCTGTATGGTATTTTAATTGAACCACATATCTAAATATCACCTTAAGTTCTCCAGTGCAGGATTCAGTGTTGTCATCATCTATGCAGGTCTGTCCACATTGTGGCCCTGGGCAGCGAGTGTCCTGGGGGTGTAGGGTCCGGAGAGGAGCCGGCTGCTCCAGCACAGGTGCAAGGGGGGCTGCTGTGGAGCTACCTGGGCCATGGAGCCAGAGAGCTGGACCCCACGTCCGCTACTCCTTCCAGACACCCGCTGAACCCAGCCTTTATAGAGTACCAGTCTAGAGTTTTCGGAGATGTCCGAGTGATGGTGCGGGATTGTCCTAGCTGGGTGAGTCAGGCATGGAGAGTGAGAGAGTATGGTATGTGGAAAAGTGAGTGAGTGATAGGTATAGTCTGATGGATGGGTGTGTGAGCGAGTGGCTGAGTATAGTGTTGTTGAGTATAGTGAGTGATACCACACCACACTGGTATGGTGAATGAGTGAGTGAATGGGCAAGTAAGGTTGTGGAAGTGATGAGGTATGTAACTAATTATGGTGTGATGGATGAGTGAGTGAATGAGTGAGTGAGTGAGTGAGTGATTATTGTGTGGTGGATGATTGATTAAGTGAGGTGTGGTGGATGAGCAAGTGAATAATTATGGTGGGGTGGATGAAAGCATGAGTGAGTATTGTGTGGTGGATGAACAAGTGAGTGAGTGAGGAATTGTGTGGTGGATGAGTGAATGAGTGAGTATTGTAGATGAATGAGTGAGTGAGTGAGTATTGTATGGTGGATAAATGAGTGAGTCAGAGAGTGAGTGAGTGAGGAATTTTGTGGTGGATGAGTGAGTGAATGAGTGAGTGATCGAGTATTGTGTGGTGAGTGAGTGAGTGAGTGAGTGAGTATTGTAGGGTGGTGAATGAGTGAGAGAGTGAGTGAGTGAGGAATTGTGTGTTGGTGAATGAGTGCATGAGTGGGTGTTACTCACTCACTCACTCATTTACCACCACAAAATGAACACAAGTGAATGATTGAGTGAGTATTGTGTTGTGGTGAATGAGTAAGTGAGTGAGGAATTGTGTGGTAGATGAATGAGTGAGTGAGTGAGTAAATGTGTGGTAGATGAATGAGTGAGTGGGTGAGTGAGTGAGGAATTGTGTGGTGGGTGGATGAATAAGTGAGTTAGTGAGTAATGTGTTGCGGTGAATGAGTGACTGGGTGAGGAAATGTGTGGTAGATGAATGACTGAGTGGGTGAGTGAGTGAGGAATTGTGTGGTGGGTGGATGAATGAGTGAGTTAGTGAGTATTGTGTTGCGGTGAATGAATGAATGGGTGAGGAAATGTGTGGTAGATGAATGACTGAGTGAGTGAGTGAGTATTGTATGGTGGTGAATGAGTGAGTGAGTGAGGAAATGTGTAGTAGATGAATGAGTGGGTGAGTGAGTGAAGAATTGTGTGGTGGGTGGATGAATGAGTGAGTTAGTGAGTATTGTGTTGTGGTGAATGAGTGAGTGGGTGAGGAAATGTGTGGTAGATGAATGAGTGAGTGGGTGAGTGAGTGTCACGTCCGCCGCAGCCCCCGCCCTGTGCGGGGCTCGAACCCGGACCTCCGTGGTGCCGCGTGCTCCAGCACGCCATGGAAACAGAGCCAACCGCAGGATTCAGTGAAGCACTGTTTTTATTAACACAAACACGATACAGGGGAAAGACGAACATAACACTAGACTCCGTGGTTACATTAAACCAAAACCGAAATGTAAATCAACAAGCATAATCCCAAAACCTGACATAACACCCACGGGACAGCTATACACTAAACATTGACCCACGCCACACATGCACACCAGGGTCCCTCTTTATAGGGAAACACATCAAGGTAATAAGGGACAGGTGACACAATCAGGGTGGAGAACAATAGGCAGGAAACAAACAGACATAAACAGGCTTCCAGGGTTCTCCTGCCAGTGCTCTCCCCGGGCCTGGCAGGGAACTGTCCATCTACTCCTGACAGTGAGTGAGGAATTGTGTGGTGGGTGGATGAATAAGTGAGTTAGTGAGTATTGTGTTGCGGTGAATGAGTGAGCGAGTGAGTAAATGTGTAGTAGATGAATGAGTGAATGAGTGAGTGGGTGAGTGAGTGAGGAATTGTGTGGTGGGTGGATGAATGAGTGAGTTAGTGAGTATTGTGTTGTGGTGAATGAATGAGTGGGTGAGGAAATGTGTGGTAGATGAATGACTGAGTGAGTGAGGAAATGTGTAGTAGATGAATGAGTGAGTGGGTGAGTGAGTGAGGAATTGTGTGGTGGGTTGATGAATGAGTGAGTTAGTGAGTATTGTGTTGCAGTGAATGAGTGAGCGAGTGAGTAAATGTGTAGTAGATGAATGAGTGAATGAGTGAGTGGGTGAGTGAGTGAGGAATTGTGTGGTGGGTGGATGAATGAGTGAGTTAGTGAGTATTGTGTTGCGGTGAATGGATGAGTGGGTGAGGAAATGTGTGGTAGATGAATGACTGAGTGAGTGGGTGAGTATTGTATGGTGGTGAATGAGTGAGTGAGTGAGGAAATGTGTAGTAGATGAATGAGTGAATGAGTGAGTGGGTGAGTGAGTGAGGAATTGTGTGGTGGGTGGATGAATGAGTGAGTTAGTGAGTATTGTGTTGTGGTGAATGAGTGAGTGGGTGAGGAAATGTGTGGTAGATGAATGAGTGAGTGAGTGGTGAGTGAGTGTGTAAGTGAGTATTGTGTGGTGAATGAATGAGTGAGTGAATAAGTGAGTATTGTGTGGAGGATGAGTGAATGAGTGAGTGAGTGAGGAAATGTGTGGTAGATGAATGAGTGAATGAGTGAGTGGGTGAGTAAGTGAGTATTGTGTGGAGGATGAGTGAATGAGTGAGTGAGGAAATGTGTGGTAGATGAATGAGCGAGTGGGTGAGTAAGTGAGTATTGTGTGGAGGATGAGTGAATGAGTGAGTGAGGAAATGTGTGGTAGATGAATGAGCGAGTGGGTGAGTAAGTGAGTATTGTGTGGAGGATGAGTGAATGAGTGAGTGAGTGAGTGAATGTGTATGGTGGACACATTACTTCTACGACGCTTTAGTTTTGCTTTTGAATATCTACATTATGAAACTGAGGGTAGGTTTATATACAGTTATATTTGCTCGAGCAGCTGTACTGTAGATGAGTAAATGAGAGATTAAGTGATTATGATACTGAGGATAGAGGATTAAAAAAGCAGAATAATGGGTTTAGGGACATTTGAGGGATTTTGGAGGAGATTTCTCCTTCTGTCAATCACTGCTGCTTGTTAGACTCTTCAACAGTTGTGCATATGCTGGTTCTTTGAATTTGAATATATGATTATTTTTATTTTGAGAAGTTTTAATAAACAACACCCCACTGCATTTTCTTTATGTTCCTCATCTTCATTCTCCCCTCAGGACTTACTGGACAGTGACTGGGCCAGTGTGCGGAGTGTTTTGGAGCAAGCTGATATCGTGGTCATTAAATATTCTGTAAATGACAAGCTGGCATTCCAGCAGGTCCGAAATGGCTACGCCCCTCGACTCCGCCCCCTCCTGCGTCACTGGGGCATGCCCGTCATCCTGGTAGCAGTCGGGGCACGGCTTAATGGTGAGAGATGATTGGCTTCTTCTATTCTGCTGACTCTCTGAGGTTTAAATTATCATGATGGATCTGTGTCTTCGTCCAAAGTGTTGCGCTGTGTGCGCATTCCCGAGGCATTGCAGCTTAACGTATTATTATAGCTTACATTATTGTTTTGCAGGAGTGGCGTCTTGCGTGTCTGCTCATGAATTTTTCATATTTGTTGTGCACTAATCTGTTAAGGATTAAGGATCAAAAGCATGCTATACGTATCTGAGCCTGTTGGTGCTGAGGTTGTGCTTATGCTATTATTTGGGGTTAATGTACCTGGGCACTACAGCTTAAAGATGCCCTTCATGAGACTTCAAAAACACACCAAAGAGGACACAAAAAGTGTCAGACAAAGAGGGATTAGAATGTATAGTAGAATGCTACAGAACTAGGCTTAATTAAGTAACCAGTCACCCAAACAAACCCAAACTAATCAAAACCAACAGCAAAAATGCAAAATATTGAAATATTTCACTAGTTTAGACAAACATACCAACACTCTCGGTCACTGGGCCTCTCCCAGTGTTTCCAGTAAAATCTGAAATAAAGGCCAATATCCACTGGCTACCTCACTAAATGAAATTATTAAATTAATTTTTGTTTGCATGAGGTGAATTATTGTTTGTGTGGAATGAACACCAAAACTTTTGCCATTGAGTCCTAGCGTGGAGTCAGAGAATCGACTCGTTTGGATCGACCCCTTGTGCCAAGCAGGAAGGTGACTTGATAACTTGTCCAATAACATGCATCATAAATATATACACTAGTCAGCCAGATTAATATCGGGTTGTGCCACCTTAACAGCTCTGACTGATCAGGACATAGACTCCACAAGACCTTTGTTGAAGGTGTGCTGTGGTATCTGGCACCAAGATGTTAGCAGCAGATTCTTTAGTCTCGTAAGTTGTGCAGGGGTCTGTCCAACACATCCCACACATACTTGATTGGATTCAGCTCTGGGGAATTTGGAGGACACACCTTGAACTCTTTGACGTGTTCCTCGAACCATTTGCGCTGTGTGGCAGAGAGTATTATCATCAGAGCACTTTTAGTAGGCACTATACACTACGTACTGCGAACACTGGAGATGCCCTGACCCAGTAGACAAGCCATCATAATTTGGCCATTGTCGTATTGGTTCAGATTCTTATATCCCATCCTGCCACAGTAATGAGATAATCAAAAATCAATGCTATTCACTTCAGTGGTTTTAATGTTATGGCTGATTGGTGTATATTATAAGAAAATGAATTAGCTCAGAGTGTATCTAGAAATTAGTTTCATTATTGAATTTCGCCCATTTTGTCAATTAATTGTTGCAGCCCTGTTTCTGTGTTCTTAAATGGTGTTAAATAATAATACATCAGCAGAGTCATATGTCCCAAGGACAAAGTCTGACCAAAGTTAAACGCTGTATCCCCAAACTTTATCCCACTGCAATAGCTGAACCATTCAACACTTTAGTACAAAAGTCAATCTTTAAATCTGCCCTAATGTTAACCAGATGGACTATTTGCACATTCTCAGAGGGAAACATTTCAACCAAATGCACCCAGAGCCATCAGCTTGAAGATTGAACTTGAATTAACCGAGCAGCAGCAGCTCCTTGTGTTCTCTACGTGACCTTTAAATAAATAATCTATCAAAGTTTGATACTAATCCTACGCTGCAGTGCTTTTTACGCCGAAAGGCTCATAGTCTAGATTTAATGAGATGCCAGGTTTAGTGCTAGACCTCAGGAAGGTCACTGTCCTTTGTCTGCTGAACTCGGACCGTTGCTGAATTTTGAGAATGATGGGAAATCTGTATCACACTAAACAGCCATACAGCGGTGGAGAGTGGAGTCATGCACATACATATACATAACAGTGGTTAAATCGAGTGGAAGTGGAGCTCTGGCACATCTGGTTTATGTTTCTGCCAAACAGAGATGGGGTCCGGTGCTATAATTTGATGGGACCGTAAATCATTCCTAATACAATTTTTTTGTGAAATCCGTTTAACTATTTAATAAGATAAACTGTTCTGACAAACAACCCATGGCTGCCGTCTCTCCGCATATTCTCTCCTACTAACATTGCATCCAGGTGATTATATTTTTTGGCAGTGCAATTTTAAATGGCTTGATGAAATGACAGATCTTGTTCTGTATTTAATGCATCCTTATGTTTTATGTTGTGTCAGTTTGCCACAGAGATTAGTTGTGTCATGTTTATTCCAGAAACGACACTGAACCACATTAGCGATCAGCACCAGCAATGTTACACCTGTTCTATGTTACCCCTAATCAGCAAGTCCTGGTTTTGTTGTGTGTATGTGTCGTGGTGTGTTTCACAGCCTTGTTTAAAATCTGCCTGTTTTTGCTTGTTGGGGTGGAATATGGGGATGTGGTAGCTTAGTAGTTAAGGTGTTGGAGCAGAAGGTTATGAGTTCAAAACCCAGGTCCAGCAAACTGCCATTGCCTGACCCCTGAGCAAGGCCCATAACCCTTAGTTGTGTAAAATGAGACAAAATGTAAGTTGCTCTGTATAAGGGAGTCTGCTAAATGACAGAAATGTAAATGTTGTTGGTTTATGGACCTGTTTCACGGTTTTGGTTCTTGGTGTTACAATATTTAAAAAATCATACATTTGCACATTGCACTGCCTCTAACAATTCCTGACAAGTCAATTTGCCTTTCTTTAAAGAATCTAGATTACCCCTAGTGTTTTTTTTTTTGTTTTGTTTTTTTACGTATTTTTGTTGTTACATCGTAGACAAATCAAACAATTTGTATGTATATATAAATATACATCCTTTTTTTTTCGTAAACCCCAGGGTGTACTGGGACCTAGCACTCCACGAGGTGCATTAGTAGAGTTCTATTCCTCGGTGCATAGCTTTCCCATTAGATTCACTGTAGCTACTGAATAATTCATAGTAGTTACTGAGTAATAGGCTTTAAACTCAATAACAAATCTGGGGTTTATGGGTTTCATCTTGATAGCCAACCTGTAAGTGTGTATAAACATATACGGTAGATTTTAAATGCTTCTGTTTCCACATTGTTGGCAGGCAAGGAAAAAGAAAGATCACTGTAACTACCGCACATACAGATGAGTGATAAATTAAATCCAACATAAGGCTCCTCCAGAACTGCTTTAATGCACCATGGCACAGATTCTGCAATTCCCTGGATGGATAAAACAACTTTTTTTTTTTTCGGATCGTGGTTTGGTGACGTTTTAAGTTCAAAATCTTGCATAGGTGTTCAGCTGGACTGAGATTTGGTGGCTTTAGTATATGGTTTAAATATTTTCACTCTCATCAAAACATTCAGGGAGCCCTCATGCCCTATGGGTGTGGGCAGAGTCATCCTGGAAGAGACCACGCCCACCAAGATAGAAATGTTTCATCATCAGATGAAGGAGATCAGTCAGTTGTGTTGAAGCAGAGCATCCAATGATACAGGAGATTCAGTGCCATAGATCACATGACTGTGGTGTGAATCAAGCAGCGTTTCTTTTTCAGTATGCTGTGTAGCAACAAACCTGAGCGACTTTACACGTGGTATGTTAGTTGCCATACGGTTTGTGCAATTTTATCTCCCAAACAGAACAGGAATTGCTTCAGGATTAGACTGCACACCTTATCAGATTTTGTCTCAAATAAGCTTCCGCAGCCAGAGACAACAGCAGAGTGTTTTCAGCCAGGAACAAGGGGGTATAAATTTGTCAAAACTAGACCATTATAAACTTGAATGAAATGAATTTTTGAGAAATACTGTGCTGACGTTTAACTTAGCTTATGCATTGATTTTGTGTGATTAAAAAAAATCTTTTTCAAGCAGACAAAAGGATCGTTGCTGCAATCTATAAACTGATCACATCGCCATTGTCTGGCTCTAGTCATCTCTAGCGCAGTATTGGAGGTGGGAATAAACCAAAAGCTTCAAATATATTTTTAAGTTGAGCAAAAGCCCTTGGAATTGGAACTGAGCTTTTCAGTACTTTTTTATTTAATTATATGTATATTAAGAATATAATTCCTTTATCTGTGTTTCTATTCTTAAGCGCCTCTCTTAGGAATAAGGTTAAGAGTATATATTACTGTATATATTTGGATCCTGTTTCTTGTTTCTTTTCATGGACTATAAAAGTGTAATTAAATTATATAATTAATAATATTATATATTATATTTTTGTACTGAAGACTAGCCTCAAATGGCATTCCATAGTTTGTTTTTTGAGTGTATTCATAGCCTAGAATATCAAACATTCCAGCATCAAACTGTCAGACACTGACTCTGGACTTAATACTGCTCCTCGTTCGATTACACAAGACAAACGGGCGTAAGTTCAAGGTCGGAATCGTGCATGACCGTGACACAGCTATTTTATTTTGGCAAACTCCTCCCTACTCAACTCAATCCCTTGACATATTGTTGTCAAAACCCAAACCTTGTCCTGTAACATCCTGCACTGATTATTTTGCATCCTGATGCTTCTGTTTCCATTTTTGCAGGAAGTCTACCTTTCTACCTTTACTGACTTTCAAATACAATGTTTTGTGTTCTAAGTTTTTAAGTATTCCTGATGACGACTCTCTGAGCTCTGAGGTATAATCCGTAACTGGAAAATCCCCGGTGCGGAATTTCGCTGAGCTTCATCTCAGGATTGTCAGATTGAGTTCAAGATCTTTTATGATCTTTTTTCAACAGTCTGCAAGATCTACCCCTCACTCAAGTGGAAGTGAGCTAGCAATTATTTCCTCCTACTGCCTTTTGTCTCTCTCTCTCTCTCTCTCTCTCTCTCTCTCTCTCTCTCTTATATATATATATATATATATATATATATATATATATGCTGTATCCCTCTTTTCTTTCTCTCCTTCTTGTTGTTTGTTTTTTTCCCGTGGGTCCCTGCTTCCCCTCCCATTTCTTATTCCCCCTCCTCTCTGCTGCCTGGCTTTCCATCCCTTTTTCTTCCCTCTCCTGCTCTCTCTCTCTCCCTCTCTCTCGCTCTCTCTCTCTCTCTCTCTCTCTCTCTCTATCTATCTCCTCACACACACATACACACACATTCATGCTTGTATCAGCTGATTTATATTCGGGGTGGCGTTATGACGCAACCGAGTCTCCTGTCCCATATGTTTGTGTGTTTGCAAGTCCTGAGATGTCATGTGTTTTCACAAGTAGACATGTGCTAGCCTTCATTAGTGTATGAACGAGATATTCTTAGAACCTTGGATCTGCACATAATTCAAAATGATCAGTACTGTATGAGGATGAGAAACGTGTCTCATTTTTTTTCCCTCCCCTGAACTATCGCTTGTTGTCACTGCATCCAGATGAAGGGCCGCCATGCACCTGCCCCTTGTGCGCTTCCGACTGGAGCACTTGCGTTCCTCACGGCGAGGGGCTTCAGCTTTCTCGAGACCTGGGTGCCACCTACCTGGAGTTACCTTCTCTCAATAACTTCTTTGTGGGTCGCTACTTTGGCAGTGTGGTGAGTATCTTTGTAATCCAGCTAGCAATATATATTTTTTTTTTTGTGAGTTTACTGAATACAAAATATTTAGCATCCAGATGCATTAAATTCTTAATGAGCTACTATTAAAGCTTAAAGTTAGCTTAAAATTTGTCTAGATTAGAATATTAGTGATTTACCGACAAGAAATTATTTTTACAGAATTTACTCAGTCTTAAATTTCATTATTTCCTCTAAAATGTCCTTCATGTTCCATTTTTCCCATACAGAACTTTTCACTTTGACGTATATAATACTTTTTATTCGAGCCCATCTAACACATTAGATCAAATCCCAAATGGCTTTATTTTATATGCCCACCACATAGGGTGCAACGTAATGTAGAACCTATATAGTTTACTTCACAGCCAACAGAAAAATATTTAAGACTAAATAAAACACGGGATTGTAGACATTTAGACACCCATTTTCACCTCAGGATATGGAAAGATTCTGTAAATCAGGATAAATATCAAACAGTAAAATGTGCTCTGATAGCCCTATAACAAGCTCTCTCTGTGTCTGCACATTCAGCTTGAATACTTCATGATTCAGTGTCTGAAGCAGAAAGCGAAAGAGAGACCTGACAAGAGGCGGGGTCACCGGTTTAATGAGCCCCGCCCTCCACACTTGGACCAACCAGGTATGAATATGAATATGAATATGAAAATATTGTATATAGATTACATCTTACACTGCTGACAATTTGTGTTTGTGTATTCAGCTATTCGAGAAAAGCAATCCATTAAACAATATAGAATATAATATAATAGAGATAAATGACAATGGAATGGAAGGGAATAATAGAATTGAACGGAAGAATAGAATAGAATACAGTAAAATGACAATAGAATAGAATACAGTGAAATGACAATAAAATGAATAACAATGGAATGGAATAAAATTACAGAATTGAATGGAAGAATAGAATAGAATAAGTAGAATACAATACAGTAAAATGACAATGGGATAGAATAGAATACATTAAAATGCCAATAGAATGAATAATAATAGAATGGAATAGAATAGAATCGACTAACAGAATTGAATTATAGAATAGAATAAGTAGAATAGGATAGAATACAGTAAAGTGACAATAGACTGAAATAGAATAGAATAACAGAAATGAATGGAAGAATAGAATAGAATACAGTAAAATGACAATGGGATAGAATAGAATACATTAAAATGCCAATAGAATGAATAATAATAGAATGGAATAGAATAGAATCGACTAACAGAATTGAATTATAGAATAGAATAAGTAGAATAGGATAGAATACAGTAAAGTGACAATAGAATGAAATAGAATAGAATAACAGAAATGAATGGAAGAATAGAATAGAATACAGTAAAATGACACTGGAATAGAATAGAATACATTAAAATGACAATAGAATGAATAACAATAGAATGGAATAGAATAGAATAGAATAACAGAATTGAATTATAGAATAGAATAAGTAGAATAGGATAGAATACAGTAAAGTGACAATAGAATGAAATAGAATAGAATAACAGAAATGAATGGAAGAATAGAATAGAATACATTAAAATGACAATAGAATGAATAACAATAGAATGGAATAGAATAGAATAGAATAACAATGGAAGAATAGAATAAAATAAGTAGAATAGAATACAGTAAAATTAGAATAGAATACAATACAATTGAATAGAATAACTTAATTGAATGGAAGAGTAGAATAGATCAATTGAATGGAATGAAATAGAAAGCAATAAAATAGAATGAATAACAGTAGAATGGAATAGAATAGAATAAAATAGAGTTGAATAGAATGGGATGCAAGAAAAAACAGAATAGAACAGAATGGAATAACAGAATAGATTAATAGAACATAATCAAATAGAATAGAATGACAGAATAGAGCAAACAGAAATATCTGTACCACACAATGAAATCTTTCGATTTGGGTGTGTAATAAAACTTTATACAGAATAACAGAATAGAATAGAACGGAATAAGAGAAGAGCACTATGTGTATGCAATGAATTTAGGTTCACATGTAGAATCAAATAGAAGAGAATTAAATAACATCATTAAAATAGAATCAAAATAGAAAGTCGTAAAATGGAATAAGAGAACGGAATACAATAGAACAGAGTAGAATACAGTAGGACTGAATGCAGTAGCTGTATATTTACAGTACAAGTTTGGTTTGTGGGCCAGTAACTGATGTCTACATACAAAATGACAGGAATTATTATCCATATTTCTATTCTCTTGTACAACGCAACCCAGCGACTCTGTAGAGACATCTCTAATCCGGGATCTAAACTCTTTCTGTGTGTGATGGCAGCTTACTTTAATACCGCTTGTGTCCTTTGTTCAATAGGGATATTCTTAATCGAGTCATATTGAGATCTCCTCATGATCTTTTAAAGCGATGACTTTTATAACAACTTCCATTTTTATGTCTGTAGATAATTCTAGTGTCGTCTAGCTTGTGTATTTAAACACAAAATGATGCCTCACTGCAGTCGTAGAGGTAAAAGTGTCACTCACAATATGTTTCTTTATCCCTTGAGTGTCCCTTAACTGATGTTCAATGCTGACATTTACGTTATATATGTTAACACGTAGTGAGAAAGCAACCAGTAATAGAATTAATATTGGAACCTATAAACATTATAAACAAAGATTTACTGAGTATAAATGGCTAATTTGGCATATTGCAAGCAAGGAAGGACTGAAGCTATCAAATTAATGAAAAAGCACATTTCTAGGCTTTATTGTTAAAAGGATTTGTATTTTGTTAAAGAGTACTGGATTTCAATCAATGTCAATATTAAATATATTTAATCATAATAAAAAAATACATTTGTATTCTTTGCTGTAAACTGCAAGTGGTTCATGTGTAAGGTTTGTGTTGCATCAGTTCCTGTATAAAAATACGCCAGTGGATTAGACCCGACTCTGATCCAGCATTTCCAGCTCTGATCTGATCTGATTTTAACGACACACATAACGAAGGTGTAAGTAAACGCAAAGAAATATGAGAACATTAGGAACGTATGAGTGTCATAATATTAGTTTATAGACTGCAAGCAAAAAAAAAGAAAAAAGAGAAAACTGAGCCAAATGCTTTCGGGTAGTTTGTTGATGCAAGTCCAGCACCGCTTAACTGTTTTTATGGAGCGCCGGACATTAAATATGAAAGCTACGGAATCCTGGAAAGTCCTGCCAGAATCTGACGGTGATCAAAATCAGTGTGATGATTTATCCAAAAGCGCTGGAGTAGCAGTTGGAATGTTATCTTGATTAGTCCTTCTGCACAAATAGCACCTTCTTTATACTTTATCATTCCTCCATTTTTAATCCATTAAACAATATAGAATAGAATAGAATAGAATAGAATACTGACAATGGAATGGAATAGCATAACAGAATTGAAATTAAAATGACAATAGAATAGAATAGAGAGCAGAATTGAAATGGGAAAATGGAATAGAAAAGAATACAGTTAAAGGACAATAGAATGAATAGAATGGAATGGAATAGAATAGAGTGAAATGGCAATATAATGGAATGGAATAGAATAACAGAACTGAAATGGAAGAGTAGAATAGAACAGAACAGAATACAGTAAAATGACAATAGAATGAATAACAATAGAATAGAATAACAGAATTGAATGATGGAATAGAATCAAGTGAAATGATAATAGAATAGAATAGAGTAGAATAACAGAATTGAAATGGAAGAATAGAATAGAACACAGTAAAATGACAATAGAATGAATAACAATAGAACAGAATAACAGAATTGAATAAAATAGAATAAAGTAAAATGACAATAGAATAGAATAGAATAACAGAATTGAAATGAAATAATAGAATAAAACACAGTAAAATGACAATAGAATGAATAACAATAGAATAGAATAGAATAACAGAATAACAGAATTGAAATGGAAGAATAGAATAGAATAGAATAAAGAGAAATGACAATAGAATAGAATAGAATAACAGAATTGAAATGAAATAATAGAATAGAATCTAACACAGTAAAATGGCAATAGAATGAATAACAATAGAATAGAATAGAACAGAATAACAGAATTGAAATGGAAGAATAGAACAGAATAAAGAGAAATGACAATACAATAGAATTACAGAATTGAATGGAAGAATAGAATAGAATAAAGTAAAATGACAATAGAATAGAATAGAATAGAATAACAGAATTGAAATGAAATAATAGAATAGAATCGAACACAGTAAAATGACAATAGAATGAATAACAATAGAATAGAATAGAATAGAATAGCAGAATTGCAATGAAAGAATAGAATGGAACAGAACAGAACAAAATACAGTTAAATGACAATAAAATGAATAACAACAGAATAGAACAGAATAGGATAAAATAGAATAGCTCAATTGAACGGAATGAAATAGAAAGTAATAATATAGAATGAATAACAGTAGAATGGAGGAGTATAGAATAACAGAGAGTTGAATAGAATGGGATGGAAGAACATAAGGATAGAACAGAATGGAATAACAGAATAGAATAATAGAATAGAATCAAATGGAATAGAATGAGAGCAGACAAATATAGAATGTAATTATAGAATAGAGCGGCTGTATTGTCACTGGTGTAGCACAATGAAATTTCATTTAGCTGTGTAATAAAAAAAGAATAACTTAGAATAACAGAATAAAATAGAACAGTTGGATGTTATCTTGTCTTCTGCACAAATACTGACTTCTTCATGCTTTCCAGACTTTATCATTCCCCCGTGCCCTCTTTCTATTTTACCCCTTTTTAATCCTCTGCACTCTATTACACTCGTTCACCCTTCACCTGCCTCTCTTATCATCCCTTCTTCTTTTCCTCCCTTGACATTTTCATCCTCCTTCTTTCTCTCGGCTTCCACTCGTATTAACTCGCATCCTTCACTGCAATCTCTCTTTTCTCCGCTTTCTGCTTCCCCTCCTTTCTAATTTATATGCATCACCCCACCATGTCTTCACCTCTCTGCTGTCTCGCAGCACGTCTTCCTCCTGTGCGAGTGGAGGAGTCCAGCTTCTCTCAGGACCTGCAGTGGTTGCTGGAGCGTGGCGCACAGTTTGCTGATGTGGTCTTTTATGCTGGGGATTCTGGGAAAGAGCTTGGATGGGCACATGCTGCTGTCTTAAGCGCCGTTAGCCCCTATTTCAAGCAGCTGCTGGTGGGAAGGCAGGCATGGGAGAGGCCCATGTCCCGGTGTGCTTGCCGGGAAAGAGATAGCCCTCACTCTCTGCTGTCCACCTGGGATGGCGGCTTGGATGACCTGGCCCGGACAGACGGCCACCTACCCGGGCAGCTGTCCCGTCTGGTTGTGAAGGACCCACTGCTGTGTATATGCATGTGGGAGACGCTGATGTTTCTCTACAGAGGTGAGCACGTGTAAATACCAGAAATCATACAAATGAGTCTCCACCATTATCAGGGCATTATGTACAGATTTGTTTCATTGCAGCTGCATGGCAGAGATGTTAGTGCTTATTCTCCTTCTTCATAACTTATATAAGAGAAGGTTTTAAAATGACAGACCTTGAAAAAATGTACCATAAAAGAGCGCACTTTCCTTCTGTCCATTTTTCGAGGACCTGACTGTTGCTTCTAATATTATGAAATCAACTACAGTTAAGTCATTCTATTCAATTCAGTGTGGCAAATCACACACACACACACACACACACACACACACACACACATACACATATAAATACAGTCTATTTCCAATAAATCGGAATGCTAAACATAACTATAAAGATGCAGGCTAACTTAAAAGGAGTGCTAGCAACCTAGAGCTGTTTACAAGTTATCTTTTATCAGTCTGAGTCAAATCACGAGTCCTCTGCTATGAGTCAATGTAAGATAATCTGACAAGACAAAACATGGTACCGTATTTTATCATGCTACCTTATTATCAGACTGAAGCATTACCACTATAATGTATTATAGCCTTATGCAGAGAACTTGTGTTAAAGTGTTAAACTTTTCTTTTAGTGAATAATAATGTTACTGGGTGTGTGCAAGTTATTTTGACACCATTTTGATGCAGCTGTTTTTTTAATCTATTATAATTTTTTTTGTATCTAAATGAAGCATCATCCTCAGTCATGAATCAAAGCTTTGAAGTCTGAGTCAAATTATGAGTCATAAGATTTGAAGTCTGAGTCAAATTATGAATCTTAAGTTTTGAAGTCTGAGTCAAGTCATAAGTCATAAGATTTAAAGTCTGAGCCAAGTCATGAATCAGAGCTTTGAAGTCTGAGTCAAATTATGAATCTTAAGTTTTGAAGACTGAGTCAAGTCATAAGTCATAAGCTTTGAAGTCTGAGTCAAGACATAAGTGATTCGCTCTGAAGTCTAAGTCAAATTATTAATCTTATGATTTAAAGTCAGAGTCAAGTCATAAGTCATTAGCTTTGAAGTCTGAGTCAAATTATGAGTCATTAGCTTTGAAGTCTGAGTCAAGTCATAAGTCATAAGCTTTGAAGTCTGAGTCAAGTCATAAGTGATTAGCTCTGAAGTCTGACTCAAGTCATGAGTCATAAGCTTTAAAGTCTGAGTCAAATTATGATTCATATGCTTTGAAGTCTGAAGCAAATTATGATTCATATGAGCTTTGAAGACTGAGTCAAATTATTAATCATAAGATTTAAAGTCAGAGTCAAGTCATGTCTTACTAGCCTTGAAGTCTGAGCCTGAATCATATGCTTTAAAGTCTGAGTCAAATTATGAGTCATGCTTTGAAGTCAGAGTGAAATTATGAGTCTTAAAATGAGCCAGATTACAAGTAATAAGCCTTAAAATCCAGTTGAGCCGCCTCGCTTTGAAGTCACTTTGCGAGTCATAAGCTTTGAAGTCTGCGCCAAATTACAGCTTATATGCTTTCAAATCCGAGTTGTGAGTAATAACCTTTGAAGTGTAGGTTGTGAGTCCTAAACTTTCAAATCTGACTCAGTTTGTTGTGAGTCATGAGCTTTGAAGTTTGCAGATTAGATTTGGCAAATTGAGTTGCAAGTCTGAGACTCGGGTCCCCATTACTGGCAGCACAAAGAGACTCTCTATTCCACCTAGACCAATCAATAACTCCCTATTGAACGATGCAAATTCGAACGTCCAATCTACAACAGATGACAAGACAGTTTAGATAAGGCTTTGAAAAAACGGAATTACATTAAAGCTTACATTAAAACAGTAAGAAGAATTCAGTCTTAAAACTAGTAACAACTATCGATCACGTACTCACATAGAAAACGCAGTAGCACCAAAATCCTGCACGGCTTTGCTCCGCCCTGTTAAAAAGTTTGGAAGCAGATTTTCTATTGTTTTCAGTCGAGGTGTAGCCTTAATTAATGCATTCTGTACAAAAGTTAATTATTTCATAACCACGCTGGACATATTCGATCCTTGCATAAATGGGAAAGGAAATTGGCATTGTTTTAAGGTGCATTAGTTAAAGACGCATCCTGAGATTTTCTCAGTGGGGAGTCGTTTGCCACTAAATCACTGTTCTACAAGTAAAAATACCACTGGCAAGCCTCCCTTATCTCCTCCGCTCCATGCCCAGATTTCTCTTTTGTGTTTCTGTAGAAGGACTTTTTTTTTCCGAGGCACTGTTTCATTATTGGGAACATTTTATATGACTGCTTGTGTATATGTGTGTGTGTGTGTCTGTGTGTGTGTCTGTGTGTGTGTGCATGTGAGATTTACAATTCTCCTCATACATGTGATGCTGCTCCTGTAACCTGGGGCTGTAAGGCTGATTAGCATGGTCCAGAGGAGAGAAACACAAACATAAACATACTGCAAAGGGGATAGGAAGGATGGAGGAAAGGGGTGAAATTAATATACTGAAAGAAAGGAAGAGAAGAGAAGGCAGAAGAGCGAGAGAGAGAGAGAGAGAGAGAGAGAGAGAGAGAGAGAGAGAGAGACGTGTCTTCATGTGGGATGTGTTGAGTCTGTAGACGTGTGGTGAATGTATAATCGTGATTTTATGCTCACATTAGCTGTATATAAATGAATCCGAGATCAAAAGAGAAGAAACATCCAATATCGCCGCTGTAAATCGTTAATGATTATGGCTTGAGTTGACCGCAGCTCAATCAGAGCTTGAGTCTGGGTTTTATGAGCGACAAAATTGATAGACACATTCATCAGTGTTACGACACGTGTAGCTGTGAGAAGCTGAGAGTCATACCAATGCGAGTGAGCCTGCTCTGATATATTGTGTCATTGTGCACACTCTCTTTGTATTCTTCGCTTCAAGGGCAGTGGGAGCGCTCCGAAAAACACTGCAGCTGGACAGAAAAAATCCTTCCACAAAAAATCGTGCAAACAAACAGCCTAAAATGACTGTAAGGGCAATACGGGAGGAGATAAACAATTCTGACGGGTTGCTCAATAACACTGCTGTGAGCTTGCCAGCTATTGTTGTTCTAATGAGCGTTGTCAATGATAGGGAGTAAAAGATGAGATCTACTGCAGCCAGCACAAGCGGGTGTAAAGATTATGATCAAGCTCTTTTTTTACACAAGGTGTTATTAAAGCTGTCGGACATGTGAGGAACCCAATAACACCACAGTAAGCAGGTATTTCGTATACAGCAGGGATACAAGGTTCAGACTAATTTGAGAGTCTAGACAGCCAAATCATGATGCTATGAAGCATGTTAATAGATCAGTGTGTGTGTGTGTGTGTGTGTGTGTGTGTGTGTGTGTGTGTGTGTGTGTGTGTGTGTGTGTGTGTGTGTGTGTGTGTGTTTCAACACAGGGGCCTGGGAGTGGGAGTTCCTGGAGGAGGCTCTGGCTGAGAAGCTCAAGAACCCTTTAGCAGTGGCCCAGCTGATGGATCGAATACGCTCATTCATTGGGCGAGAAAAGGTAACAGGACTGGACTTACCAAAGGAGAGTTGCGAGCAACTATGGGCAGAAAATACAGAGATTTCACCACTGTGTAGTGCATTACAGCATGTTAGAGTACAAATCTGTAATCCTACATTTTGGCATGGAACTTTTAAGAACGATGATTTTGTGCTGTGTTTTTCAAAATACCAGACGTTTTGTCTAGTAAAAGTTTCGTGTATATATTAAACCCAAACTCCTGCCACCTGTCCTGTTGTGTACTTTACATCTGAACTGAACAACATGAGTTAACTCTGTACAATCATCTGACACGATCGCCACTGATAGACTGCATGAATCTATAGTCTGGGCTACACAGAAATCAGCCCCAGCTTCACTTCTTCATACCGTTCTGAGCATCCGTCTAATGTCCACTGCTCAGCATCCGACCTTAAGTCACAATAAGGCATTTGCTTATTGCAATGAATCTGATGTGGATACCAAAAATAAAACCTTAGATTTGTTTACTCAACTGCTTGTTATTTCTGCATGTAAAAACACACTCCCTCCAAAAAAATGCTGAAGTAAATGTAAATCAAATCTTTTTGCTTCTATTGCTCATATGTACTGTTAACACCAGCCTCACATGGGACACCCTCCAAAAAACCTTCTCTCATTAGAAGGAGTGGGACACTAGAACGCTGTCTACTAGAGCGCAGCTATATGATGACTTGCTTGCTGCTATTTTCTTTGTGTAGGCCCTCAGGGACACGGCTGCTCCACGCTCTCAGCCCGGTCCTCAAACACTGGGAAACATCTTCAACTCCCCTCTCTACTCTGATGTCATTTTCATGGTGCAAGGCAAGTCCCTGAGTTTATTTTTTCCATATACACCTAGCCATGTTGTACTTCCTGGATTATGAGACATTTTTATTGCCCTTGCTATGACAAACATGCGTGTTTGAATCATGTATGCATTAGCGTATTTATAATATCAGGCCTGAGTTCTTGTGGATGCTTGATTTTTTTTGTAATGTTACAAAAACAGGAGCTGAGCACTTAGTAATTCCTTTTTCCCTAGACAAAGCCATCGGATTCAGATTTCGCCCACTGAATTAATCTGTAATAAACTATGGTCTCGAACCTGTAATTAATAGAGACTGTTGTTCCAAAGTGGGAACCATTTGGCTCCGCAGAGGTATTTTTCATAAGGGAAGAAAACGAATATCTGCAAGTAAGAAAGCTCTGTTGTTTTTTTACACTAAAGATCCTATGTAGTCTTCTTCTGTGTGATTGTGGTCTAGTATCTTATATCTTCTGTTGCGTTATTTGTGATAATACTACAAACCCGATTCCGGGACACTGTACAAATTGTGAATAAAAACAGAATGCAATGATGTGGAAGTTTCAAATTTCAATATTTTATTCAGAATACAACATAGATGACATATCAAATGTTTAAACTGAGAAAATGCATCATCTTAAGGGAAAAATAAGTTGACTTTAAATTTCATGGCATCAACACATCTCAAAAAAGTTGGGACAAGGCCATGTTTACCACTGTGTGGATCCCCTCTTCTTTTTATAACAGTCTGCAAACGTCTGGGGACTGAGGAGACAAGTTGCTCAAGTTTAGGAATAGGAATGTTGTCCCATTCTTGTCTAATACAGGCTTCTAGTTGCTCAACTGTCTTAGGTCTTCTTTGTCGCATCTTCTTCTTTATGATGCGCCAAATGTTTTCTATGGGTGAAAGATCTGGACTGCAGGCTGGCCATTTCAGTACCCGGATCCTTCTTCTGCGCAGCCATGATGTTGTAATTGATGCAGTATGTGGTCTGGCATTGTCATGTTGGAAAATGCAAGGTCTTCCCTGAAAGAGACGACGTCTGGATGGGAGCATATGTTGTTCTAGAACTTGGATATACCTTTCAGCATTGATGGTGCCTTTCCAGATGTGTAAGCTGCCCATGCCACACGCACTCATGCAACCCCATACCATCAGAGATGCAGGCTTCTGAACTGAGCGCTGATAACAACTTGGGTTGTCCTTGTCCTCTTTAGTCCGGATGACATGGCGTCCCAGTTTTCCAGAAAGAACTTCAAATTTTGATTCGTCTGACCACAGAACAGTTTTCCACTTTGCCACAGTCCATTTTAAATGAGTCTTGGCCCAGAGAAAATGCCTGCGCTTCTGGATCATGTTTAGATATGGTTTCTTTCTTGACCTATAGAGTTTTAGCCGGCGACGGCGAATGGCACGGTGGATTGTGTTCGCCGACAATGTTTTCTGGAAGTATTCCTGAGCCCATGTTGTGATTTCCATTACAGTAGCATTCCTGTATGTGATGCAGTGCCGTCTAAGGGCCCGAAGATCACGGGCACCTAGTATGGTTTTCCGGCCTTGACCCTTACGCACAGAGATTGTTCCAGATTCTCTGAATCTTTGGATGATATTATGCACTGTAGATGATGATAACTTCAAACTCTTTGCAATTTTTCTCTGAGAAACTCCTTTCCGATATTGCTCCTCTATTTTTCGCCACAGCATTGGGGGAATTGGTGATCCTCTGCCCATCTTGACTTCTGAGAGACACTGCCACTCTGAGAGGCTCTTTT
Organism: Hemibagrus guttatus; assembly: GCA_033459395.1. Classification (NCBI taxonomy): domain Eukaryota; kingdom Metazoa; phylum Chordata; class Actinopteri; order Siluriformes; family Bagridae; genus Hemibagrus; species Hemibagrus guttatus. The sequence goes on along the minus strand of JAUCMX010000014.1, from coordinate 4,256,925 downwards.
TATACCCAATCATGTTGCCAATTGACCTAATAAGTTGCAAATTGGTCCTCCAGCCGTTCCTTATATGTACATTTAACTTTTCCGGCCTCTTATTGCTACCTGTCCCAACTTTTTTGGAATGTGTAGCTCTCATGAAATCCAAAATGAGCCAATATTTGGCATGACATTTCAAAATGTCTCACTTTCAACATTTGATATGTTATCTATATTCTATTGTGAATAAAATATAAGTTTATGAGATTTGTAAATTATTGCATTCCTTTTTTATTCACAATTTGTACAGTGTCCCAACTTTTTTGGAATCGGGTTTGTATAAGGTATATATAGCAGAATTGTGAGATAATACAATTTTCTATATTCTGCTCCTCCAGTCTGTGTGTTAATGTTTTGCAGCAAGCGAACTCCTCCAACAGTTATGGGAAGGATATAGGAACATAAAATAAAATGAAGAACGCAATGCAGCACTAGCGGAAATTACAGTTATCTCAACATTGGACTAATAACCACAACGTATAAATTAAATATGTTTTTTTAGCAATACGCAGTACAAGATAATGACTTTTTCGTACAGACATTTTTCAGGGATTAAGATAAGAACTGGAGGAAAGACAAAACAGCAGTAAATGAAGCACCAGTGAACAATGCGAGTCAAAATTTTAACTACAGAAAACAGAACTTGGAAAATAAAGATATTATGACTAATTAACTAAGGGCTAAACATAAAACAGGTGAACACAGTCAGGCAACAAACCAATCACAGGACAGGGATATAGACAGGACAAAAACAGAAACAAAAGCACATGGAGAACCCCAGACAAAAGAAAGGACAACATGATGTGTGCTGAAAAGGAATTCACAACAGCATTGTGTTATATTGCTACATATAGGTACATCAATCAGGCATAATATTATGACCACCTGCCTAATATTGTGTTGGTCCCCTTTTTGCTGCCAAAACAGCCCTGATCCGTCACGCAGTGTGTATTCTGACACCTTTCTATCAGAACCAGCATTAACTTCTTCAGCAATATGGGCAACAGTAGCTCGTCTGTTGGATCGGATCACACGGGCCAGCCTTCGCTCCCCACGTGCATCAATGAGCCTTGGCCGGCCATGACCCTGTCGCCGGTTCACCACTGTTCCTTCCTTGGACCACTTTTGATAGATACTGACCACTGCAGACCGGGAACACCCCACAAGAGCTGCAGTTTTGGAGATGCTCTGATCCAGTCGTCTAGACATCACAATTTGGCCCTTCGTCAAACTCGCTCAAATACTTACGCTTGCCCATTTTTCCTGCTTCTAACACATCAACTTTGAGGACAAAATGTTCACTTGCTGCCTAATATATCCCACCCACTAACAGGTGCCATGATGAGGAGATCATCAGTGTTATTCACTTCACCTCTCAGTGTTCAGAATGTTATACCTGATCGGTGTATATTTATGAAAATGCAGATCTTACAGTCAAGAGAATGACATACACACGTATAGCATTCATGTTGCTGTGTGTGAGAGTGTGTGTGATGTGCTTTCCAGGGAGTGTTCTGCCCGCACACAGAGCTGTACTTGTGGCTCGCTGTGACGTCATGGCAGCCATGTTCAGCGGCAAGTACGCAGAAGCCCGGAGCCGAGTAGTACCCATACACGGGGTCTCCTCCGACACCTTCCTCGCCTTCCTGGAATATCTCTACACAGACAGTTGCTGTCCAGGTGAATCTACACTCTCTGCTTCTATTTTAAGTCTTGAATCATTGCATCCTCAAGTTCTCAGTAAAAAAAACAAAAAAACATCTTATTTCTGACAAACGCATCCTTAGATAATTCATTAATGGATGCTTCACTTGTCTTCATTGTACCGTTTGTTCCATCATAGCAGGGCGTTGATGGATGTTGACAGATGTTGTACTTCTTGTACTGAACATAGCAGGCAGCAAATATTCTTTCACAGATAACTGGTTCAGATTTGATTGCCAGTAGATGAATATGCACACCAGTACAATGAGACATACGGGTCTGACAGCTGCCAGGATGATTGATGGAAGAAAAAAAGCGCAGCTGGAGATGATTGACAAATGTGTGTGTGTGTGAATGTGTATGTGTGTGTCTGCGTGTTTAGCCAGTGTGTTGCAGGCTATGGCGGTACTCGTCTGTGCGGAGATGTACCAAGTGAAGCGTCTGCAGCACCTCTGTGAGGTGTGTGTGTGTGCATACTTGCAGAGCATGCCCAGTCGGGAGTTGGCCTCCACCAGCATCAGTGTCATCCGCTTACTTAGGAGAGCGAAGGTCAGTTGAACCCTAGATTTTTTTATTTATTTATTTATTTTTTTTTTTACTCCTGAACTCCTTAATTAATATCCTTCTGCCAAAAGGACACTAGTGGCACTATAGTCTTTACATAGTCTGATTACTGTGGATAAGATTTTAACACAGTTCCTTGTACAGAGAAAAGAACAAAAAACTTGCCTATCACTTAAGTGTCCCTGGAGTTTAAGGGTATTTGTTAATTTCCACATTAAAAAGTGTGTGGCCATGTTAACATAAATGTACAACTATTACACTTTCGCAACAAAAGACTTGATGACTTTGGTATCATCTAACGACAGATTATTCCCAATTATTCATTCATTCATTGTCTACCGCTTATCCGATCTATTCTCGGGTCACGGGGAGCCTGTGCCTATCTCAGGTGCCATTGGGCATCAAGGCAGGATACACCCTGGACGGAGTGCCAACCCATCGCAGGGCACACACACACTCATATTCACTCACGCGATCACACACTACGGACAATTTAGAGATGCCAATCAACCTACAATGCATGTCTTTGGACCGGGGGAGGAAACAGGAGGCGGGATTCGAACCCCCACCCCTGGAGGTGTGAGGCATAAATGTTTATTGATGTCCCAACAGCTGCCCTTAGACTTTCATTATAACCGAGTAAACAGCATGTATTTCTTCTTCTTCTAGTATTCTAGTATGAATGGGAAAAAAAGATCAGCCAATCAGCTTTCAGTAGGAATAAACAGTATGTTCAGCTATGGTCTCTGTAGTGTTCTGTGTAACTTGGCCTGAATCGGCCACTGGGGGCGCTACAGGAACAAAAGGTGCTTGGACCCCGCAGATCACTACTTGTGGCTCTATTCAGATGCTTACTTGCGGGATTCTGTTCAATCATCAGGGGTTTTTTTTTTTTTTTTTCAGAACTTATTAAGCATTACGTAAAGTGATCGTTTTACTTGCTGGTGGTTAAGTAACCCAAGATATGAAGAAAAAAAACATAAACAGGAAAACGTCTAAAGAATTGTCCTGATCAGGAAAGTATATAAATAAAAAAAATTAGAAACAGGACACATTCCCACCTCTTTCTTTTTGTAAACAGGGCTGGCATGGCCTGTGTTTGTATACTCAAACATAATTGGTTCTTCTACTTTATGATGCAATAAGAATAAGACTTTCCAGTATTTTCCAGTGGCATGACTTAACTGAGTGAATGCTGTCTTCTATTTATTTTCACATAGTCAGCCTTCCTCTATGTTGGCTCACAGAAACTGAGTTTATTTTCAGTTGTTTCTTCCATCTTCACAGTGTCACAATGCTGACCAGCTGTATGTCTGGCTCCTCCACTTCATTGCCAATAACTACCTGATCTTCAGCCACAAACCCGACTTCCTGGAGCTTTCAGGTGAGCTATCTGACACCGTTTATAACATCTGTTTATATAATTACAACACATACGGTGCCCATGTGAAAAGAAATCCACCTTGAACAGATGTTAAACCCTTATATATAAACATATGCTAGTTATGACACAACAGATCATAGGAACAGGAATGCTAATGCGGGTCGAACCACGGGGCATTCTGCTGTGCTGTGCATAATAATTCAGGGCAGAATAGTTTAAGCAACTCTTAAAGTACCCCTGAATTTAATTTTTTTGGCTAGTGGTTAGTTCTTCCTGAGGATGGCACTCCTTATAGATCCAGAGTCCATGGGTCGATCCTGAGCTCGGGATGTTCTCGAAATATGTTCTTGAAGAATCTGTATGGGTTTCCTCCAGGTTCCTCGGACTCCTTGATATTGCTTAAACACAGTTTAGTTTGCTTATTTACTGAATAATACAGTGATTTATTATGAAGAATAGAGTCTAAAAAATACCAGACTGACTAATAATAGACAGAGTTACTACAGAAACGAGAACACATTAGAACGAGCACATATTATAAACCTGGGATTGGAATCAACACTTTCTGAGCATTCATATTTGAGGAGTGATAATATAATTATAATAGGTTTATTACTTTTAGCCTGTCTAATTACCCTATATGGCTGTATAACGTATAAATAAAATAATTAAATACTTATAAATAACGTATTGGAACAACTGCATGAATATAAACATTACTGTGCAGTCATATTTTCACCCAGGTTTAAAGAGGCTCTAAACATATTTTTTTATTTCAACAGATCATTTTTAATCATTTAAAACATGTCTAGGGGTACTTTAACAAACAATTCAATGTATTTCAGTCGATATTTCAGTCAAGAACATTTAATATAACAGACCATGGGCGGGTCTCAATCAGCTCACTAGTCGGCCATTTTAAGGGCTCACTCTCAGTTGCGAAATCCTTCCCGTGCACTGAAACATAAAAAAATCCCATAATACACTGGGGAAAAAAAACAAAAAAAAAAAACAGAGTGCATCGATACATACTATGTTCCCTTACTGGAAATAAAGTCGCTCAGATTGAAAAAATAATATGGTGGACAAACTCTCAGCCAACGTCATAGCCTGTTGTTATTGTTGTGACGATGATATGTAAAAGGATTAATTACATCTATATACAGTTAGTTTGAGTCTGCTGACATTTAAGTGTTCAATTACTTGCAATCCACTTGCTAGCCTACGATCCTGCTTTGAAATATTATGACAGAAAAGGGTGTGATTAGCCTTTTATTAACAAATTTATACGACATGAAAACTTCATATTTTACATGTTCAGGTTTTTAACCTGGTGACTGATGAGGAGATTAGAATGTCGCCAGACGTCGAGCCACCAGTGTCCCGACGTGTAGTGAGCCAACGTCTTTACCAGTGTGGTTTTCAAGTGTGTACATGATACACTGATTCACTACCTAGGGAGCTAAGGAGCTGATTGAGATGTAGCCCATGAACAAAATTGATGCAAAAGGATTAGACTTACAAGAGATTCCTGACGACATGCCACATGCTAGTGCTATATATTAAGGCAGTTTTTATGTCATGTTCTGTGTTTAAGAGGTTAATATTTTAGAAAGCGCATAAGGTATATGTTGAAAAGGCACTGTGTGGGTATGAGGCAGGGGTGAGGGGGTGTTGCTTGTTGCTGTGTTTTCTTCATGATCACAGTGTTGCTGTTGGGCAGAGGAGGAGCGGGACCAGGTGGAGCGGTTGCGCTGGCCCTCTAGAGGCTACCTGCAGGAGCTCAGCGAGTATCAGCAGCGCAGACGACAAGTGCGCAAGTCCCGCTGCAGCATCATGTGACCTCCCGCAGGCGACGCGCTGGAGACGAGGACAGGAGAAAGAGGAAAGACGAGTCACAAACATGAAATATGCAGGCGGCGCAATTCTGCCGGACCGGCTGGATTGTGGCTTTAAAAACTCTGACCTTTGATCCTGTGACATTAGCACACAGTCATGTGATCTGAGACCCCGAGCAGACACTGTGGCCACAGACTTACTGTGTTTCTCTTGTTGCCCTATGACACGGATCTGGCTTTGTGTACACAGCGATAAACTGTTCCTCCGAACGGAGACTATTTACTACAATAACCACGGAAGCGACGCTAAGTGAGCCGACGTGACGGAGGATCTAAAGCTTGGAACAGAATATAGAGCCAAAATCATGCCATTAGAGATTTCCATTTGAACAAACAGCAAATCCAATTTCATTTCTATTGGATTTCGAATAGAGTGTGAATACTGAGGCTTTTGTAAAATAGCGTTGAAATAGAAATTTCAAGCTTGAGGAAATATAATTACAATGTTAGATATTTATGATGATGCAATATAATTGAAATGTCTGGATTTGTAATATAATATCATCGGAATAATCATATAATCTTTATACAACTAGTCACTTTCTTTGCTTTGCTTTCATTATAACATACCAGGAACATGCTGAGTATAAAATCTTGAAATCGGTTACAACTACATAAGAAACCTTTCAAAATGTGATCAGTACACGGTGTCTGGAGTTTTTTTTTTTTAATCATACATCATTCAGTATTCTGGGGGGACCTGGAGTCTATCCCAGGGGCTCCGTATCCGCAGGACACCCTGGACGCATCCCAGTCAAACGAAAAGCATACACACATTTACACACTATTGACGAACTTCCTCTGACACATGTCCTTTGGACTGATGGAGGAAACTGGAGTACTCAGAGGAAACCCCTGAAGCAGGTGGAGGTGGGACTCGAACCTCCAACCCCGGATTTGATTATCAGTTTATTCAGTACATGTATATTATTATTTTTCTGGTAGAGAAGAGCTTTTATTGAGAAAGAATCTGAATCCAATGCAATCTGAATTCCTGAGAGCTTATGGTACATTACCAAAGATTCAGATTTCATTTAGGATAAAAACTGACCCGTTGAGTGACCTTTTCAGTTACTCAAAAGGAGCTTAGATTGTGTCTTGAATTGTAGGACAACATGTAGCGTTACTCAGCTAAATCTTTCGACATATCAATCTTGATACTTTAGCAAACCTGGCTAGATTCATTTATTTATTATAACTTCTTTGTCCTGGTCATGGTTGAAAGCGGTGCATCTATACCAGGAACACCGGGTGCGGTAAGGGAATACCGCCTGGGTGGGACACTAAATCATCACACAAAGATTCAGAATTTAGAGTAATAATTCCATGTGCCAGTATTGTCTTCTGGACAGCGGGAGCACGGGAACTCAAGCTCGGGATAAAACCCTGGCCCCTAGCACCGGCTTCCTAGAGGTTCCTCAAGCATGAAATTTACCTTCACGCTTTGCATCACTTTTTTTCTTTTATACAAAGCCTTAATATTCACCTTCTAGTTCAAAGCTCTATTTTCCAAATGTGACCAAATTCAAAGCAATATTCAAAGTGAGGTTTCTGATGGCATGATTTTGAACTCACTCCAAGCTAGAATATGCTCCCAAAGTGTTAAACAGGGTAGAGTCAAACACATCCTCTCCAGAGATGTTTCTCACATCCTCATGGTCTGCCATGGTCTCTTCATGGTGAGAATTTCTTTGATCCGTCGATTTAATCTTGCAAAACTTCAAATATTTATTTTTTTGCCATGAGATTATAATTTTACGGCGATGCTAACTATTTTTATAACATGTACATCTGGGATTTTTATTTGGAGGAAATCTGTATGTATGTATTATGTATCCAGCATGTGGATTGTTACGTGCAGTCAGTGTGTTGGATTTAGAGCCTGTTTCTGGCTGTCTTTAGTCTAGTGCAGTTCTGTCGATCTTCATCTCAAAACTGAATAAAGGCATTTTAGAAGGAACCCTGAGGTGGAGCGCATCCTCAGATCTAGTCTGTGTCTAACCGAGACAAAGCGGCTGTATCAGCGGGTGCTGGCCTGGGCTGCAATTTTTTTTTTTTTTCTTATGAAGAGCTGAGAGAAGAGTGACGATGAGAGAGAGAAAGAGAGATGAAAAAGCACATGGTATTCATGCTGTGTATTTGGTGTGTGTGTGTGTGGGGGGGGCTTACACCAACATCTTGTTACTGCAGCGCTCCGATTTTCTGCAGCATTCCTTCCAGTTTTCCGCTTTTGTCAAGTCCTTCCACGTCGCTGCCTCCTCCGATACACTCTTCACCTATAAACACACGTGGCACCTGCACACAGGAACACCACCACCACCATGCAAGACAATTAGTTCCATACATCTGCAACATCTGGCTCACTTCTTCTTCTTTTTTTCCTTCTTTTTAAAGCAGCCAAAAATGACGCATTTCCCTCTTACTCCACACAAACACGCAGGGCGTGTCATATCCGCTTGTAGTTTTCCACCAAAGCTACTTCTTTATTTAAGAAATAAATGAAGTAGCCTCTAGTTTAGCACTGTGCAACACAATTATGCACTTGCTTCCACCCACATGGAGTCATTTAGTGTCTTAAACAGTTTCGCTTTTGACGTTTTGATGTTTTAAAGAAACTGACACTGAGCCAAAAACTACAGCAGAGATCTTCTTTCTTGGCAGCTTTTAAATATGCAAAGATTAAAAATGAATGGATTTATATTTCTGTGACATTTTGGATTTTTTAATTAACATAACATAATAATTTTATAATTAATAATTTGTAATTATTAATCTAGCCATGGGGGTCACAGTCCAGTGACTTCTGTGCTGGTCCCAAGCCCGGATAAATAGAGAGGGTTGCGTCAGGAAGGGCATCCGGCGTAAAACATTGCCAAATTTAAGCATGCGAATCGTCAGTACAAATTTCATACCGGATCGGTCGAGGCCCGGGTTAACAACGACCGCCATCGGCGCCGTTGACCTACAGGGCGCCGGTGGAAATTGGGCTACTGTTGGTCGAAGAAGTAGAGGAGGGAGGAGAGTGCGCAGACAGAGAGAGAAGAGGAAAGGTAAGAGTGTAGGACTGAGAATAGGAACTCTGAATGTTGGTACTATGACAGGGAAAGGTAGAGAGCTGGCTGATATGATGGAGAGAAGGAAGGTGGATATACTGTGTGTACAGGAGACCAGGTGGAAGGGTAGCAAGGCTCGTAGTATAGGAGCAGGATTTAAGCTGTTTTATTATGGTGTGGATAGTAAGAGAAATGGGGTAGGTGTGGTCCTGAAGGAGGAGTTTGTGAGGAATGTCCTGGAGGTGAAGAGAGTGTCAGACAGGGTGATGAGTCTGAAGTTAGAGATTGAAGGGGTGATGTTGAATGTTGTTAGTGGTTATGCCCCACAGGTAGGTTGTGAGTTAGAGGAGAAAGAGAGTTTCTGGAGTGAATTAGATGAGGTGATGGAGAGTATTCCCACGGGTGAGAGAGTGGTGATAGGAGCGGATTTTAATGGACATGTTGGTGAGGGGAACACAGGTGATGAGGAGGTGATGGGCAAGTTTGGAGTTAAGGAAAGGAACCTTGAAGGACAGATGGTAGTGGACTTTGCTAAGAGGATGGACATGGGTGTGGTTAACACTTATTTTCAGAAGAGGGAGGAGCATAGAGTGACTTACAAGAGTGGAGGTAGGAGAACACAGGTAGACTACATCCTATGTAGAAGAGGCAATCTGAAAGAGATTAGTGACTGTAAAGTGGTAGTGGGAGAGAGTGTAGCCAGACAGCATAGGATGGTGGTGTGTAGGATGACTTTGATGGTCTGTAAGACGAAGAGGTCAAAGATAGAGAAGAAAACCAAGTGGTGGAAGCTGAAAAAGGAGGAATGTTGTGAGGAATTTAGACAGAAGTTGAGGCAGGCTCTGGGTGGTCAGGTAGTGCTGCCAGATGACTGGGAAACTACAGCAGAAGTGATCAGGGAGACAGGGAGAAAGGTGCTGGGTGTGTCATCTGGAAGGAGGAAAGAAGATAAGGAGACTTGGTGGTGGAATGAGGAAGTTCAGGATAGTGTCCAGAGGAAGAGGTTAGCCAAGAAGAAGTGGGACATGGACAGGACTGAAGAGAATAGACAGGAATACAAGGAGTTACAGCGCAGAGTGAAGAGGGAGGTGTCTAAGGCCAAGCAGAAGGCATATGAAGAGTTGTACACTAGGTTAGACACTAGAGAAGGAGAGAAGGACTTGTACAGGTTAGCTAGGCAGAGGGATCGAGATGGGAAGGATGTGCAGCAAGTTAGAGTTATTAAGGATAGAGATGGAAGGGTGCTCACAAGTGAGCAGAGTGTACAGAGGAGATGGAAGGAATACTTTGAGGAGCTGATGAATGAGGAAAATGAGAGGGAAAAAAGAGTAGAAGGGGTGAACTCTGTGGAACAGAAAGTAGATAACATTAGAAAGGATGAAGTCAGGAAGGCTTTGAAGAGGATGAAAAGTGGGAAGTCAGTTGGTCCTGATGACATCCCGGTGGAGGTCTGGAAGTGTCTGGGAGAGGCAGCAGTGGAATTTTTAGCTAATTTGTTCAACAGGGTTTTAGAGAGTGAGAGGATGCCTGAGGAATGGAGAAGAAGTGTGTTAGTGCCGATCTTTAAGAATAAGGGTGACATGCAGAGTTGCAGTAACTATAGGGGGATAAAGTTGATGAGCCATATAATGAAGGTATGGGAAAGAGTAGTGGAAGCTAGGTTAAGGAAGGTAGTGGAAATTTGTGAGCAGCAGTATGGCTTCATGCCCAGAAAGAGCACAACGGATGCAATTTTTGCTCTGAGAATTTTGATGGAGAAGTATAGGGATGGTCAGAGGGAGTTGCACTGTGTGTTTGTAGACTTGGAGAAAGCGTATGACAGGGTGCCAAGAGAAGAGCTGTGGTACTGTATGAGGAAGTCAGGAGTAGCGGAGAAGTATGTCAGAGTGGTGCAGGACATGTATGAGAGGAGCAGGACAGTGGTGAGGTGTGCTGTGGGTCAGACAGAGAAGTTCAATGTGGAGGTGGGACTGCATCAGGGATCGGCTCTGAGCCCCTTCCTGTTTGCTATGGTGATGGACCAGTTGTCAGAGGAGGTCAGACAGGAGTCTCCTTGGACAATGATGTTTGCAGATGACATTGTGATCTGTAGTGAGAGCAGGGAGCAGGTGGAGGAAAACCTGGAGAGGTGGAGGTTTGCGCTGGAGAGAAGAGGAATGAAGGTCAGTCGTAGTAAGACTGAGTACATGTGTGTGAATGAAAGGGAGGGAAGTGGAACAGTAAGGTTACAGGGTGAAGAGGTGAAGAAGGTACAGGAGTTTAAGTACTTGGGGTCAACAGTCCAGAGTAATGGAGAGTGTGGTAAAGAGGTAAAGAAGCGAGTGCAGGCAGGTTGGAATGGGTGGAGAAAGGTGTCGGGAGTTCTGTGTGATCAGAAAATATCAGCGAGAATCAAGGGGAAGGTGTACAGGACAGTGGTGAGACCGGCCATGCTGTATGGTTTAGAGACAGTGTCGCTGAGGAAGAGACAGGAGTCAGAGCTAGAGGTAGCAGAGCTGAAGATGTTGAGGTTCTCTTTGGGAGTGACAAGTTTGGACAGGATTAGGAACGAGTACATCAGAGGGACAGCTCATGTTGGACGTTTGGGGGACAAAGTTAGGGAGGCCAGATTAAGATGGTTTGGACATGTTCAGAGGAGGGACAGTGAGCATATTGGTAGGAGAATGTTGGACATGGGGCTGCCAGGCAGGAGGCAAAGAGGAAGGCCAAAGAGGAGGTATATGGATGTAATTAATGAGGATATGAAGCTAGTGGGTGCAAGGGTTGAGGATGCAGAAGATAGGGATAGGTGGAGAGAGATGATTCGCTGTGGCGACCCCTGAAGGGAAAAGCCGAAAGAAGAAGAAGAATAATTTGTAATTATTTATAATTAATCATTGTAATTAATTAATTTAAAAATATTAAAAATAATATTTATTTTACGTTTTTATTATAATTAATGGATTATAATTGTAATTTTTGTAGAATAATTTTTTTAAGTAATTTAATAACACTTTTTTTTCCAGTAATGCTTAACCAGACAAATACTCAAAAAACAATCCTAACATGTTGATAAAAACAATTCTGCGGATAAATAAAAAAAACATGATGTACGGTTAAAAAAAAAAAAAGGTTTCTGTTAAAAAGGTGACACTTTTTTTTACTTCTTGTGTTACACTGCTTTTAATTTTTGCTCAGTCTGATGGAGGATAAAACATGAAACTGGATGCTTGTATTAAAAATATTACACTTCATGTTGGCATTTAACAGAAAGAGGAGCTGATTCAGTGTGAAATGGTGAAGTTACGCAAAACAAATTCCAAAAGCAAAGCCAAATTAAAGTGGGAAGGTGAGAATTGAATACATCTGATCATGTGAAATTAAACTGGAATATTAATAGTTTTGGTGTTTCATATAACCATACTGTATATTTCTGTTGAGTTATAAAATCTGCTTCAAATATGGAAAAGAGGACATTGTGTCTTGTTTAAGACTCAAAACTTAAAATTAAGAACTTGAAAAAAACCAACAATAACCCAATGACTTTAAATCCAACCTCTGACCCAAACTGATCTCATTGCTTTTTGTCAGAATGTGTCACTAGGAGTCACAAATAAAATGCAATCTATTTATATTCAAACATACACTATAATGCCAAAGGTTTTGGGACACCCCTCCAAATCATTGAATTCAGGTGTTCCAGTCACTTGCATGGCCACAGATGTATAAAATCAAGCACCTAGGCATGCAGACTGCTTCTACAAATACTTGGGAAAGACTGGGTCGCTCTCGGGAGCTCACTGAATTCAAGCATGGTACCGTGATAGGTTGCCACATGTGAAATAAGTCCATTCGTGAAATTTCCTCACTACTAAATACCACGGCCAACTGTTAGTGGTATTATAACAAAGTGGAAGCAATTGGGAACAACAGCAACTCAGCTACAAAGTGGTTAGACCTCCAAACTTCATGTGGCCTTCAGATTAGCTCAAGATCAGTGTGTAGAGAGCTTCATGGAATGGGTTTTCATGGCCGAGCAGCTGCATCGAAGCCTTACATCACCAAGTGAAATGCGTTGGATGCAGTTTTGTAAAGCATGCCACCACTGGACTCTAGAGCAGTGGAGACGAATCACGCTTCTCTGTTTTGGTAATCCGATGGACGAGTCTGGGTTTGGCGGTTGCCAGAAGAACGGTATTTGCCTGACTGCATTGTGCCAAGTGTAAAGTTTGGTGGAGGGGGGATTATGGTGAGAAGAAGTTGCTTTCGGCTGCTCCCTGTTCGGGGTCGCCACAGCGGACCAACTGGTCCGCACAACAACTTGGCAAATGTTTTACGCCGGATGCCCTTCCTGACGCAACCCTCCCATTTTTCCGGGCTTGGGACCGGCACTGCATCCAGTGGCTGGGGTTTGGGCATTAGCTGGGAATCGAACCCGGGCCTTCCGCATGATAGGCGAGAAACCTACCACTGAGCCACCAATGCCCCCGGAGGGGGGGGATTATGGTGTGGTGTTGTTTTTCAGGGGTTGGGCTTGGCCCCTTAGTTCCAGTGAAAGGAACTCTTAATGCTTCAGCATACCAAGACATTTTGGACAATTTCATGCTCCCAACATTGTGGGAACAGTTTGGGGATGACCCCTTCCTGTTCCAACATGACTGCACACCAGTGCACAAAGCAAGGTCCATAAAGACATGGATGAGCGAGTTTGGTGTGGAGGAACTTGACTGGCTTTCACAGAGTCCTGACCTCAACCCCATAGAACACCTTTGGGATGAATTAGAGCGGAGACTGCGAGCCAGGCTTTCTCATCCAACATCAGTGCCTGACCTCACAAATGCGCTTCTAGAGGACCGGTCAAAAATTCCCATAATCACACTCCTAAACCCTGTGGAAAGCCCTCCCAGAAGAGTTGAAGCTAAGGTGTATATGCAGGAGAAGAATTGGTGCCAGATCAAATAAGCGAATGTTGACATAACATGCAGGAAACGTGCCACACTGAAAAGCAAAACAAATCAGGAGCATAAAAGCAGCAGCAGCAGCAACAACAAAATAATCATCATCATCAACAATCATTAAAGCTCTGCAGTGGACTACGCAGGACTTTCGAGGGGGCGTGGCCGAAATGTGGGCGTCAATGAGTCATCAATTCTGCTACAAAGTTTACAACAAAGCGAAAAGAAAAAGTTCATAAATGCGTTAATTTTGTATTGCTTAAGCATCTGAGATTAGAAAACATTAAAAAAAAAAATATATCCACAACGCTACTTAAAAACAGTTGACTCACAGTCCTAGCGCCAGTGATCTGCTGGAAGTAATCTTGGATGGCGCCCATGTTGTCTCGACCGCTGATGTCGATGAACTCCAAATGTCCGGGTTTGAAGCTGTATTTGGACAACAGGTCTTTAGCGAGCACGCAGTAAGGACACGTTGGTTTCAGAAACACAACCACTTTGTCTCCTTTAATTCGAGCTTGGACAAACTCCTGAGCCATGATATCAACAGCTGTACAGCAAACAAGCTCAAGCAGCCTTAGCAACTCTCCAGTGTGCGATAAAATCACAACATACTTCCGCTTCCTCAAGCGGCCTTGTCCCAAACCGCGGTACATGTAGTGCACTAGTAGGATATCAGCCCTTTGTTTGGAAACTTATCATTTACATCATTATCCCTTACTGTTAAAGCACAAAAAAAATAGAAAAATCATCTCCTTACAGAAAACATACCCATATAAGTATCATTTTCTTTGATAAATGACACGTTTCTCAACCATTTCTTCTTATCAGGTGTAGATTATATGGAACATTTCGATGTACACTATAAAAGCCCTAACCTATTACAACTAGCATTTTAATATAAACTTGTAAAAAGTTTTAAGACCAAGCTGGCATTGTGTAAGAACTATGGTGTAATAATAATAATAAAATAAATAAATTTCGTCAAACACTTCTTTTGTATTCTCCTTCTTGATGTAAATGAGCGTCAAAAAGTAGATCAGGTGACTAAAAAGCTAGCAAGTTCCTTGCTAAAAATTAAAAAAAAAAAAAAAAACAACCTACCTGAACGTATACCACAAGAAAACTTAACTCTGTCAATAATACTCTTTCTTTGTTGAACAAAAATCAGTTTATTATTAGCCTTTGAGCCACAAATGTTCCTGTAAATGAGCTCTAATAGAATTAAGTAGAACGAATATTAACTTATCATTTATGCTAACGTGCCTTAGCATTCATTTCAAAACAACAGCAAAGCTAACTATCAAGCTGTCAAGTGTGTCAGAGTTTTTCCTAATAAAAATATTAGATAACCTTTTTATTTTTATTTTGTAGTCCTTCAAGGAATCGACTGATGGTTCTCGTATTCACAGCTCAGCGTGTGGATTTAACCCAAATTCCCTTATAAAATTCATTACTGACAGTTTCACTTTTGTATATGTGATGTGACTTCAAGAAATGGACGGCCTAATAACTGAAAGTAATAGCCAAAGGGAAGAAATAGGATATGAAAATGTGAATATCTGGGACAAGGCTGCCAGTGTCAATATCTGATATTATATTTTAGCAGCTGCTCGGGACTTTGTCTGAAAATAAACCATGTGGACCAACATATCATCCATATCCATTGCATTTGCAGACAATATCCTACTGATTTGAAATGAAATAAAGTCTAAAAAAGATGCAAAAGTTTTTAAGTTCTGAATTTTTCTCCCGCACATATTCTATTCCTTCTCTATTCACCTCCTCCTTTATTGCTTTGTTATGTTTGACATCAATTTAATAATGTCAGTTTTGTCAGTTAACATTTCATTACGCCGTCTTATTGAGCTGTGAAAGAAACGGCCGTGGGCATTGCGATACGTTTCCAGGAAACCCATTTGAAGCAGAACGAATCCTTCTCTCTTCATGTGATGAAATAATGAGGTCAAAATCTGCATTTTTACAGCACAGAGAAGTGACAAGATGAGACTTGAGATGAAAAGGTCAACATGTAGAAATGGTCACCGGCACTGGTCCCTCTAAGCTGTGTGTGTGCAATTATGCACTGCTGATGATGCTCCCATGAAGAAAAAAAAACTGATTATCTCCTCATCATGGCACCTGTTAGTGGGTGGGCTATATTAAGCAGCAAGTGAATATTTTGTCCTCAAAGTTGATGTGTTAGAAGCAGAAAAAATGGACAAGCGCAAAGATTTGACCGAGTTTGACAAAGGGACGAGGATAGACGACAAGACAGTGGTGAGACCGGCCATGCTGTATGGTTTAGAGACAGTGTCACTGAGGAAGAGACAGGAGTCAGAGCTAGAGGTAGCAGAGCTGAAGATGTTGAGGTTCTCTTTGGGAGTGACAAGGTTGGACAGGATTAGGAAGGAGTACATCAGAGGGACAGCTCATGTTGGACGTTTGGGGGACAAAGTTAGGGAGGCCAGATTAAGATGGTTTGGACATGTTCAGAGGAGGGAGAGTGAGTATATTGGTAGGAGAATGTTGGACATGGAGCTGCCAGGCAGGAGGCAAAGAAGAAGGCCAAAGAGGAGGTATATGGATGGAATTAATGAGGATATGAAGCTAGTGGGTGCAAGCGTTGAGGATGCAGAAGATAGGGATAGGTGGAGAGAGATGATTCGCTGTGGCAACCGCTGAAGGGAAGATGACGACGACTGGATCAGAGCGTCTCCAATACTGTAGTTCTGTGGGGTGTGCCTGGTCTACAGTGGTCAGTATCTAACAAAATTATACTTTAGGTCCTGTAAGAAGGATTTGCTGCTAACATCTTGGTGCCAGATACCACAGTACACCTTCAGGGATCTAGTGGAGTCCATGCCTCGATGGGTCAGGGCTGTTTTGGCAGCAAAAGGGGGACCACCACAATATTAGGCAGGGGGTCATAATGTTATGCCTGATCGGTGTAGATTGATGGATAGATATTTCTATTTTCATTCTATTGACAATCATAAAGCACTTCACTACATGTCGTACTGAGCACGATTTGAGTTTGAATATGGCCTAGCTTCATTTGTTCACCATTTCCGACCCGTTAAATCTTGTCAGACTAGCAGCGCTGCAGAGTTCCCAGACTAATTGCCTAGCGCTAATCAGGAAGGGGCAGAGCAGTCGCTTCTGTCCGACCCATGGGGTATTTCTGCTCTTGTGGCAGAATGGTATGAAGTGGGGTTTTCCTCAGTAAGAAAATAAAAGCACCAGTGAGTCTCAATCTTATTTTTTGAACTATTTAAATATTTCTACTGTAAAATGAGTAGTCAGGTGATGTAAGTGGACAGATGTGTAGCATCATCGGCAAAAACTGTCAGTATTTAATCTGGTTATAAAATGGACTTTACCCCAAATTATCAGGTCATTGAGATATGTTTCAACAGTCTTTCACATATGCTTCTGTAATATACTGTATAAGAAGCTCCTATTATTGCATTTAACATTCATATTTCATCGACCACTTTTCTTATAATAAACGCAAAGTCCTAGAGACAAATAAACACATGTAAAGGAATAAGCGTGAATTTTTTTTTTGCCAAGTTCACATTTTATTGAACTCATGTAATGCATCTCAGATGAACATGTTGGAAATATAACACTCAGTAAACCCCATCCCACTTTTAAACCATAAGAAGGAGTTCGATTTTTTTCCCCCCCAAACATTTTGCATGTTTCTTTTTGTGCCTTATCCAGCACTTAGTATCCCTTCCCTCTCTAAGCTGTTAGTGTCAAACACTTTTAATGGTCTCTTCGGGAAAAAAAAGCAACCGATTTCAAGTCTGAGTATTAAAGAATTTGATCTTTCTGCATAAACCTAAGAGTGGACTTGCCAATGTTCCACAAAGGGACACCATTTGGAGAAACACACGCTGGGGACTAAAGACACTAAAGGAGGAGGGAAGAGTGTGGGTGAAAGAAAGCCAGGGAGATAAAGAGCTGCTTGACTCGGCTAATTAATCACCGCACGCATTTGGCTTGGTCTTCCAATCATCCAGTTCTGGACCACAAGAGTCACGTAAGTGAAAGAATAAGCGTCCAGGAAAAACGGGTAGGGTAAGGGAAGGAGAGAAGGACCTTCTCTTATGCAGCCCACATAGTAACAGAGCAAAATACTGAACTTTTTTCCCCCCCATTTGTGAATCCAATTATACTCAATACTTATTCACAAATACTACATTCCAGGGCTGACTGCTCCAAAGTCCGACCCGATTCCTTTCCCCAGACATGATCATGTAGGAATCCTCACGATCATCTCCCATATCCACTAAGACTTTGCATATATCTGTAGGGTTTGAACATTCTTAATAATCCGACTGCATGACAGATGAAGCAGCACATGCGTTTCCCCTTCAGACCATTTCTGCATTTTATTCCTCGTTTCGATAAAGCAAGAAGGGAACATGAGCTGCGATGCTAGTATTTTTTTTAAGGAAACTCATTGTGTATCATCGTACAGAAATAAGCTATATCAATAAGATGCAGTTTATTTCAAATCATCGAAACAACAATTTTTCCCCCACCCCAAAAAAAAATATTCGAACATAGGTTTTGTAAACAGTTTCCCTTAAACCTTAAAGCATCTTTCTCTTTTCCCTCCCCCCCCCCGAATGTATTTCATGAAAATAAAGACTCGCTCTTCATATGAAGATCACCATACATAATTTGCTTCTGTCAAAAGTAAATCTGCATAATTCTTTCCTCCTTAATTTAAAAAAAAAAAAAAATTAACAAAAAACAGCATGCTAGTCATTACTTATAAATAAGTATGTTTTGAAACTTATGGAATAATTAAGAATAATACATTTGAAATTGTAATATAGGTATGGCTCTGGTATTTCTGCTCTTCTTTATAGGAAGAGAAACAAAAAAAGAAAAAAAAGAGAACTGTGTTCTTTGTGTTTGTCTGGTGCTGTGGAGAGAACACACACGTACACACACACACCATCCTCTGTCCTTATCATTTAAAGTTAAGAACAATGTAACATGAGCCAGGTTGATCACCAATGCTCTGGCGGTTCAAAGGCCATAGCAGCTTTTTTTGGTTTTTCATTTTCTATTTTTTCCCCCTCCTTTATTTCTTTTATCCACATTTCCAACCCCTACTCTCACAAGCCCAACCCTCCCCTCATGAATTCTAAAGAAAAAAAAAAAAAAAAAAAAAAAAAAAAAAAGCAGAACTTCCCTCTCTTGTTCTCTCTCTCTCTCTCTCTCACTTATACACATACACACACCTCTCCTTCACTCACATACACACTTCTTGATCGCTCTTGCACACACTCGCACAATCATCTCAAAAACAAACACTGACAATGAGCTGTCGCTATTTTCCGTTGTCTCACGAATGTGAGTGCGCTACACACGCGCACAGAAAATCACACACACCTTCAATGGATGTGTGTCTGGACTTTCACTAGGTCACAGTCGTTTCTTCTGCTCCGGGCCCCTGGAACACAGTCGGACTCCACATCCTTTTGTGTAAACAAACACGTTAAGGCACCATTTGCACGGTGAGCGAGAATACTGCTGCTGCTCAAGGCAGGGTCCCTAGAGGAAGGGAATCTTATGGCTCCTGGCTCCATGCTCCCCTTTCGCCATGTACCCTCCATTTCATCCCCCCCACCACATTTTTTTTTATTATTTATTTATTTTTTTTTAAATACGCACTGGCTCAGCTGCTCCTGTGCAAAAGGCTTTAGGAAGTCATATAGACACTGTATATTGTAAGGCCCCCGGCAATGCGTTTGCATCCAGAAAAGAAACTAAACCTTATATCATCCATGGACTCAATCTTCTCCTTCCATTCAAAATAAATAGATCTTCCTTTTTTTCTCTTTTAAATACAGGTAGCTATATATATATATAGTATATCTTTGCTTTGAAAAATGTTTAATTCTTTGTTGGTTTTTTTTGTCCTTTCTTTTTTTTTTCCTTTTAAAGTCTGTTCAAAAAAAATATATACGAAGAATCATCCTCCTGGACATGCTTGACATCACTAGCAGGAAGAATGGCTCTCCTTCTTTAAACAGTGGAGGCAGTGGTCAGAAGGAACAACGGGTAAGGAAAGAAAGGGAAAGAGGCAGGGGGAAAAGAATAATGAAATGTTGACTTAATAATTGAGGAACAAGGAACAGATCAGAAAGGAACTATAGGGAAAATGCAAGGAGAAGGGAGGGGGAAAAAAAAACAAAAAACTCCAGGCTCTCTGATCCATCCCCTGGCTGCCATTGGTTGTGGTCTTTAGGCTGAGAAGAGCTCTGATTGGCTGCTGGGGTCCCACCACTTAACGCCAGGACTGCGCCCTCCGCTGGTCAAAGTCAGCAATAAGCCTCTTGATGTGGGCCAGCTTGTTGTGCAGGTACTCACAGCGCTGCTTCTCTTCGTGGTAATTCGGGTTGTGCTGTAAGCAGACAACAGTTCGTATGAAATAACTGCCATTGATTTACATGTCGAGGCTTGATGAGCAACCTTTTAATCTAAACTCACTTGTTTGACTCTCTTGTATTCTTGAAGCACCTCTTCATGCACCTCCTGTCAAAGAATTGTCAAACAACCAAATCTTTATAAACAAATAAAGAAAGCTCTACAACGACAGAAAAGCAGAAGCACAGAAGTAAAATCTTTCATACGTAGTTTTGTCTCTGGAGTGTGAAACGAGAATGCCTCTGTGTAACATTTCAGTTTGATTAGTTTGCTACAGTCATGCAACACTGAAATGCAATCACAGCCTTAAGTCACACACTGGGGTGTGGTTGTAATCAGAAAAGCTCGTCACTGACTTTTTTCCCCAGCCTTATATAAAAGGAACACCGCCCGGCCCTTAGTGTTTCTTTATTCCTACTACACTGTTCCTTGAACTCTTAAATGACCAAGCTTTTACTAGTAAAACATGATGAGTCTAAATATTTACACCAGGCCCTAGCAGTTATCAGATGGATTAATTCTTGAAAAAACAGCCTGATGAAGTAAAAATCCATTTTTTTAACATATGAAGTGACATAAGAGAAAGTCAGTGCAAGTTTTTACTCAGTGGGACGCTTTCATTGTACGAAAGAAATGCACTGTACTAACACAGTATGTCTTATTTATCTAAACTCTTTCATAAATATTTCACTCATTCAGTACAAGTATAAGCTAAAATCATGTTCATAATGTTTGTTAAAGTGTTTAAATAAGGCTTTTATATTTACTGCTGCATTGGGAATTAAAATAGAGGTGAGATTGGAAGCTTATTTTGAATTGCTTGGAATGTGCTAGCGTGTTAAACCTACATGGCATCGTTTTACAGTGTAAACGCAGGGCAACACGGGTCAGTAAAGGGTTTAGGGCTTTAGTTATGGGCGAGTACTTCTCCATACCTGGTACTCTTTGGTTCCGGGTAGCAGGCGTCTGCACTGAGTGTCCAGCTGTGTGAAGCGCCGTGTGATGTTCTCCACACGAGCGTGAAGAGTGCGATATTCATCGTACTCGCCATTAAAGTCGGCCTTGTAGCGCTGTCGCTGATCCATAGACACTACCGCAGTGTATTTACTGCCAAAGATGAAGAGAGCGCACACACACACCCACCCTATTAAATCAGTTTGCAACGGTAAAACATACCATACCATTCAATATTTTTAATACATATTTACTACTAAGGATGAAGTGCATGAGAATAAACTTTAAGTAAACACTAAGTAAACTCACGCTACGTAATCAGGTATCACCGGAGTGGATAGTTCAGTAAGCTCAGGTTTGCTTGTTCTGTCTAGAGAGAACAGAGTGACAAACAAAACATCTTGTAAATGACTCACTTTCCTCTTTCTGTAAATGAAAGAAAGAAAATTCTGACAAACTACCCATGTAGAGACACACCTTGAACTGGAATTTGGATAATTCAGGAAGATAAATAAACTAGAACCATACAGAAGGTGTCAAATATTATGCTAGAAAAACATTTCAGTAAAAATGGGTGTTGCATTATTGATTCTTTCACCTTTTGACTATGCAAATGATACTAAACTTGATGTGAAGTAAATACAACATACTAAAACAAACTGAACAATATGCTAACACTCGGTTTTAGGAGCATGGAAAAAAGCACCAGACGAAAGCATGACTAGCGAAGCCCCTTGTTTTGCTATGGCTGCTATAGTGATGTGAACAGCTTCTCAAATATCAGTTCCATGGACACTGAGCAAAGACCTCGGCATACTTCATGCGGAGACGATGTTCGGCTAGCTTCCATGAATAATGATGTTATTGCCAAGCAAACGAAAGTTGTATGGAGGCTTCACTCGCAGTGTCATGCACAAGGCAGGCAGCTGGATGAACTCAGTGGATTACTGTGCTATGCAGCCAAGCCTGTAAATGACTTATTAAAAAAAATGAGTACAGGCTGCCATGAAATTGTTTGTAGTGGTTGTATGCGATGGCTAATACAAAACTACACAGTACGTGAGCTAGAGCACTTCTAAACGTGGTCCTGACATCCATTTCTGACTGGTGAAAAATACAGAAGAGTTGACTTGGTGTAAAATTACAGCCCTGCTTGAGTAAAACCCCACCTTGTCTGTGCAGTTCTGCATCTGAAGGGCTGTCTACGTTAGATGGCGAGTGCGTCTCTGCCTCGGTGCGGTGTCTCTTTCTCGGCCTTTCTTCCTTTTCGGCCTGGCCCTCCCTGTGCCGCACGCTCTCGTCGTCTCCTCTCCTTTCCCGCTCCTTGTCTTTGTGCTTCTTTGACTTCTTTTTGGGCTTTTTGCTACTGTTGGCTGCTGGGGATGTGGCAGAAGGTGGGAGAAAGTTGGTGCTGGGAGTGAGGGAGCGGGTTGCAAAGCGTTCTGTCTCCTCCCCGCATGTGGAGCTCTGGTCCAGGGGCAGGTCCTGGGTTCCACGGCCCTCAGGTGTGCTGGGCGAGTTGGAGTTCGAACCAGAGGGAGGGTGGGACACTGGGGGCTGGGACGAAGGACCCGGGCAGGCTGCGTTCACTGGAGGAGCTGGTCTCTTCTCCTCGGTTTCTGTAGGCGGGCGGCGATCCGACAAGCTAGGAGCTCCTCGGTTGCTGAGGTGGGAGATACGGGGTTTCTTGGACATCAGAGGGTCGATGAAGTCACCCTGAGGCTGGCGCTTCTAAGAGAGAGAAAACCACCAAATTAAGTACACTACACATGTTTGAATGAAATAATATCTGAAAGAATAAATGAATAACATTTCCATATAGGAGTCTGTAGCTCCAGTTGTCATTATGGGATTTTCCATACCTGTGGTGATGTTGGTTCTTTTGGAGAACTGCTGGATGAGAGTGAATCTGCAGGCAGGCCCAGTTTACTGAAAAAGCACAAGATTTCCACTTCAAACAAGTTTAGGACACTTTCCAATCACGCTACCTTTGAAAGGCTGTAGGAGGTAAGGACAGGCAAGCAGCTGAGAAAAGTCACGCTATCATACAAACATCCAATTTGTAAATCCACCTCTGCAGGATGGACATGTGGAAATTTTGAAGGGGTGAGATTTGGTATTGAGCTTGTCAATTAGCTTGATAAATGAGGTTTTGTTTTCTGAATGTAAACTACATAATATATTTTTGAATCCATTACATGCTAAGAAACAAGGCCTTAGCCAGAAGTCACCAATCCCATAGAACCTCCAAATCAGTTCCTTTCTAAAGGTTATTCTTTACCAAATGTGCTTTTATGTGCTCTAAACAGGCCGAGAGCTTACCGAGCCAAGATCCAGTCCAACTGAACACGCTCATCCTCTGAGTAGCCGGGCCAGTCTCTATGGACCTCACGGTAAATGAAGTCCTTTAAGGAGTACGAGTTATCCTTTGGGTTCAGATTTGCAACCTGAAATTGAGGTCAGAAAGAACAGACTGTAAGAAAATGAAGTTGCTGTGCAGCTTTATAATGACCTGCAGCACCTCATTAGAATCTGAATTGCCCTTCAATATCTGTCTCATTTAAACTTAGCTTGTAAGAACAGATGCCTGAAGAAGTACTGTTACCCCTCATTTCATCTTCAAAAAAAGAAAGAAAAAAAGACCAAATCTAGCCTGAAACACCAGGAGAAATCAGGGACTCTCGAATTGGACAGAAAATTGTTTGCCTTATTGTCTGGAAATTGTCTGGCAAGTGTGAATTTAATCCATGAAGGAGAGTCAAGGGGTAAAACCAGCCCTGGCCGTGCCCTTATCGGTTACTGTGACACCAGTATCAGTGAGCTCATGTATGTGGAAGGGGGTGTTCCTCCCTGACCCTGTGATGTAACCTGAGCAGCAGTGCCTCCAACCTTGCAGGAAACTGCAGGAAGAAACTCGGACAGTGTCACACAGTGTTCATCAAAAATTTCACACTCCAAAATTTGGGACGCCTAATCAGAAGATTAGTGAGGGAGTTCAAATCCCAGCACCACCAATCTGACCCTGCAGGGTCCTTGAGCATGTCAAGAGGTTTCCTTGACCCTTAACCCTCAATTTATCAGTTGTATAATTGAGGTAAATAATAAAGTCACTCTGGATAAGGGTGTCTGCCAAACGCTGTGAATTTAAAACATTTTGTTCTCACAGCACCAATAGTTTAAAAAACGGTTAAAAAAAAAAAGCAGCCTTGGCATGCAAAATTAGATAACTGTAACCGGTAATAGCACACAAAATTAACATGTCTGCCGAAACAGAACAATTAGAGATCAATGAGTACTCAAGCTGCTTTTTTAAAATCCTTAGCACAGATAAACAAATAGTGCATCTAACAGCCATTTAATGGCCAAATGATATAGCGGTTACAGGAATCTGATCCTCTGTGATGGGAACACACATGGATCATCATCATCTGAATGACTTTTCCCTTTAGGACAAACTGCCAGACCTCAGCAGTGAGCCATGTCTGCATGTGCAGCTTCTCAAAAAAGAAAAAAGAAGGGAAAAAAAAAAAAAAAAAATACAGAATAGACTTGTGTATAATATGCAAAATGCAGTTGCTAATGCATGGCACCTTTTTTGGTAAATTTGAGCTGTGGTTTATTTTGTTGCTGGTTCCAAAACTCTCAAAATACTTTGTTGCGCAATATCTTACCACTTTGAAATTCTGTAAAACATGCTGAACTTTTAAACACAACACACCCTTTCCGGCAATAGTGTTACACATGGTACAAGAGGCAGAGACAACGATCCAGCGTTTTGGAACAGTTAAGCTGTTCTGTGCGAGTGCTGCAGCAGTCCCAAAGGAAGCAAAATAAACAAAGCGCACGTCGCATGATTAGTATGGCGTGACGATGTTCAATGCAAACACGGAAGAGCTGCTAACCAGCGAAGCAAATCGATACAAGGTTGCTTCTCGCTTTCTGATGCGGCAGGGTCGAAGTTTCAAATTCTCTTCCCGTACTCATGTCCAAACAAGGAGAAATACTTGCCCTCTCTGCTTGCTGAGATTACTTAGCGGTCAGTTGCATTTCACACATAAAACACCCTACAAAAGTGACATTTGTGCACTGAAACCAGCAGGAGGAACTGAAAGAGGCCGGTGGTGGGAATTTTCCTCATTCCAAACAGTAAACAAAGGGAGGCAAAAACCCCCATCAAATTCTTTACATTTAAATATTTTCTAAGAAAGCCTGCTTAGTGCATGTCCTTGAAATCACGTGAGCAAGCGAATCGATTTCTGACACGTGCACAGGATTAATCTATACTTTACTGACTGGTCATGCTCTATACTCAGAACCGATGGGAGCAGACACATTGTGCAGAATGATTTAACTGGAGTTTATTACATAATTTCATGCTTCAGGAGAGTACGAAGTCTTGCAGCTTGCAGTCTTCCCGCTGAGCATCGAGTGCTACTGTTCTGATCTGCTGTGCGGGATGAAATTTGCCCCGTCTGAGTCAAATCAATCATGAGGGGTGCGTGTGATAACAGTAAGCTATCTGTCAGGAGTCCACGGTCTCATTGACTTGAAACTGTGCTGGGTTCAGTTTACATATTTTCTGCTGTTTCATTCTCAGCGCTGAATCACCTACCCTTAAATCCAGCGTGCCTAATTTTTCTTCCCTGAAACTTTCAGTTATGCTTCCATCACAGATACGTCATAGCAGGTACTTTGGAAATGCAGACCTATCCATAACAGGGGCTATACTACAGACATGTCTCATGTACAACAGACTTGAGCCGATATACTGATTCTTATTTATACTCGAAGCATTAATTTATATTGTAATTTTCCATTTCCCAGAGCAGTGTCAGACCTATTATTATTCTATATGCCCCCAGACTTGCTATGATTGCCTGCTATTAGTTTGAAAGCCAAAACTACATAAAATTAGAAAAGACTAAGATGCTTGAAGCACTGATGGCATCCTTAAGCAGTGAAATTTTTCTGATTTGTGTTAGATAATTGCTGACAAAATAATGTATAATTAGTGGTAAAATGTTAGGGCAATGCAAAAAGATGAACATAACATACTTTTGGCACCAGTAAAGACCCAGTTCATGTAAAAATGATTCTTGCAAAAACAAGAACATAGGTTAAATAAGGAGAAACATCAAAACCTGATGTTTTTGGCATTGGCAGAGCCTACAAGCTGCATCAAAATTCAGCATTGCTTCATTCCTCACCTTTCACAAAATGTGCAATCACAAAATTGGAGATTTTCTGCAAGTCTCTGCCTCCTGCACTCCCTTGATCTCCTTCCACTGCATTCCCTGTGCCCTGCTCACTTTAATACCTTTTCATTATTCTCCCCGCATCCTAATCCTTCCTGTCGTGTTACCTGCTGTAAGGTGCTCCCCAGCGAGTTGCGGTCCTTTTGGCTGATCCCGTCTCGCTGCAGCCTGGCCAAGACCTCCAGCTTCTTGTAGGAGCGCAGAGCCAGCAGGTGGATGATGCGCTCCCGGTATGGCCGCTGGGACACTGGGTTGTTGGTAAGGCACTTACGGATGGTGTTGGCTGGGTTCATGGGGGTCGACCGTTTCCTCTCTGGGACCGGGTCGGGGGCGGAGGGAGCTGGCTTTCGGATCTGCACCTTTGTACCTGTGCGAAGAAAAGAACCGGCTGAGAATAGAGACTATAGATCGCGATCGCTTAAAGCCCTTACACGTCAGTGGATAAGCAGCTTTATCAATGAGCCAGTTTTGCCTCACTACACTGTGCAATTCACTCCCTAGGTAACGTCAAAACACGTTTGACGTTAAAGCCTCAGGGACAGCTGCTACACTGCACTGACTCAACATTTCTGCTGCTTTTATTTCGCTTCCCCACTTGGCTGCTTGATGCAAATGCCCTTTCTCTAATTCCCCAGGTGCAGGAAGCACACAGAACCAGTGAAACAAACTTTTGTAGTTAATAGAGCAGCACCCAGCTGTGGCCAGAAGACCCAGGGTCTCCCTGGTGGTGGTGGGGGTTTGTGGGCAGATATTCCTGCTGTAAGACCATTAGGAACAGGGAAAAAGAGCTGCTGGTGTTACCTTTGTGTTTCCTGACACTTTCTATGTGCTTCCTACAATTATCTCGCACTTGTTTCTGGTCAGCTACATTTCTATTGCTGTAAACGTCTGGAATGTAAAATGCTTCTAGGCAAATCAACAAATGCTGCAGAGAGAAAAAAAAACTCTTTTCAATATGAAGAGGCTGGTTTGGTGGAGAAAGTAAGTAAAGCCTTAAAATGGCATGAGCTTTTATTCACTTTGCAGAACAGATAATCTTGGCATTTCCCCAACCAACCCTTCCTCCACATTTCCCTTATTTCTCTCCTTCTCATACAGAAACAAAACAGAAAAAAAAATTAGAAGAAAGTCTAACAAAAGAATTGGTCAGTAAGCTTGGGCAATGAGGATTGTCTGTTGTGCAAAAAAATAAATAAAAATAAAACCCCGAAGCTATTTTAACCCCATGTATTTCATTATTATTGTGCTTAAATTTTGCCCTTGCACGTCCACACAGATAGAAGGATGTTAACTTCACTGAACCGCTCAGACGATGCAAGCAGTTACAGCAGGTGGTGCAGGGAAACTCATCGATCACTGAGCTTTCATTACTGAGAAAGGGTGGAACTTGGATGCGACAGTGAACACAGAAAATGAAAATAATAATGCAAAATTGCAAGTTTCATTGACTAACAGTTCCAAGACAGCTGTCTTTGGGTGAAAATGCAACCTGTACTTTTCCAGCACTTCATTTTTAGGTCAATATTCATACAGCAAACCCGAGCTTGCAAAAAACAGTACAAGAGATTGTCTCAATAAACAGTTTAGTGTCTATTGTCATGTTTGCACTGTGTAGATAAAAGGACCTGCACATTAGTCCAAACAGAGCCACCTGCCTCTGAATTGCCCTCCAGGTTTGATGACCTTGGTGCCCTTCCTGCGCGTGTCCTCCTCGGCCTGCGTCATGCGCTCTCTGGTCACCTGGTAGGAATCATTGGTGGCGCACACTGTGATTTTGTCCTGGATCGTCCCCAGAGAGGACAAGTGGGGGACGCCGGAGCTAGACGAAGCGGACATAAGCTTAAGACATGGAACGCTCGCAAAGACATGGGGGAGATATTTCTTGGAAATGGAATACCTTTTACCTGGACACATGCTGCTCAATGCATTCAAAGCTTCCCTGAGGATTGTCCTTGCCGACATTGGACAGGTAGAAATCGAAGATATGAGATCCATCTGAGACGTCAGACTTTGGAATCTTGATGCGCTGTGGGATTACAAAAATGAGACAGGAGCAACTTGACTGATCTGATAACGCTCACAGAGTGATGCATGACAATGAGAAATAAGACGCATGAGATGTTAAAAATAACCCTAATTTGCATCTAACAAGAACATTTCTCCTACAATCATTCATGAATACACCATCCATCCTGGTAGGCAAGCCAAAGCTCTAAAATCCCAACCCGGTCCCATGTTCTACCAAACTAGGTAAAAATCAGCCTAAAAGTATGATGAGCTAATTAAATGCATTAACATTCATTCATCGTCTACCGCTTATCCGATCTATTCCCGGGTAAATGCATTAACAAAATATTAAAATAAAGTCACAATCCCTGTGACTATGTAGCCGCAGCCTTTTTCTTTTAATGTCCCTGGTCCTTTCAACATTATGAGTCGAGGTGTTTATCACATGTAAATACATTTGACTGGTGTGTCGATGAGGTTTGGTGTTGTATTTCTAATCCTTTCTGATCGTCTAGCATCTGTTCCAGCCAAATACTAGACACCTTAATAACAACATGACACCTTGTTGTGTGTGTGTATTGTGCAATAACACACAGACCAGTTTTTACAGATATCAGATGTAACCTTAAAAAGAAAGTTTATTTCTTTGGATGAGAAACACACACAAACCCCCAACAACTAACTAATGCTCCCTGCTCACAGAGGAACTGAATCAATCAGCTTCATATTACGCTTCCACCTTCCAACTTTAGTAGGGGGATGAAAGCAAACTGCACTAAAAAAAATTACTACAGGATGGCTTCCCCTATAATATTACAGCATTTCAGCTACACGGTTGTAAACCATTTCAGACGTTTAAGCAAGCCACATATTTACATAAGAACTTAGATAAGATATTCTATTACTTCCTAGGCAAAACTGAAGAAGCGAATGTTGGACACCGAGCATGTTCTGGCTAAGTGATGACATTGTGGTAAATGGGGAAAATACACATACTTAAAGTGAACATGTGGAGACTAATTTAAAGCGTGTGTAAAAGAAGAAGAAAAAAACCCCTAGAAAACAGACTTGGTGCATAACTGTATAACCACAGGGTAGTATTAACTGCCTCAGAAGAGCAAAAGCTGGCATGGCCTGCAGGGTCAGAGGTTAACCAGCTATTTTTATAGTCGAACAGTGAAAGCTGAAAAGCCTCAGACTTGACCCTCAGGCCAAAACAGACACTCCTACACACCAGGAGTAGCATTAGGAGAGCTGTGACACGCAAGCACACACTCTCGCCTGGTTGCTGTTCAGAAATAAAATCTGTTTTCATGCAGATTCACTAAAGAAGAAAAAAAAAGGACAATAATTCATGCAGCTTATGAGTTGAAGGTTAGCACTGAAGAGTGTTTTGTGACCACCTACCCCTTGCAGTCCTTGGAAATGTATTGTTGGCTGCGAGGACGGTACATTCTGGAAAGAAGAGAAACAAAGAAAGAAGGCAAAGTAAACATTAGGATGAAATTTTAGGCAAACCAGAAAAGCCACTTGGATCTACACAGTACATATAGCACATACAAATTAGAATGTTTACTTAACATAGAAAGAAAAACAGGAAGGAAAGGGTTTTCTAAATCCTGTCAAACTATTGTGACCAAGCCCCACCTCAGACCTACTGAGCTACATTTCTTCCCTGGAAAAAGCCCAGTTAGAGTGACTCTCACTGACCCTTATTGTTTAAATGAATTGCTCAGGATGTCTGTATGGGACACTGTTGTAAATCTGTGCTGTTTTATGTACGTGTGCATTCATTCAATGTAAAGAGGGAAAAAAAAACAAAAAAACAAAACATTGTGGTGTGGCCAAATGTCACATTTCATCATGTGTTAAACAATTTGTGCATCATTTTATAGTTACATTTTGTATTTCGACACCAAGTCAACCCAGCGATGACGGGAACGACGGCGACCATAAGAAGCCATCCTTTCACCAACTTCTCTTTTT
The DNA here is from genome assembly GCA_033459395.1 of Hemibagrus guttatus. Taxonomy (NCBI): domain Eukaryota; kingdom Metazoa; phylum Chordata; class Actinopteri; order Siluriformes; family Bagridae; genus Hemibagrus; species Hemibagrus guttatus. The sequence continues at coordinate 4,226,697 of JAUCMX010000014.1, read as the reverse complement.
TGTTTTTCTTCAAGTTATTAAGACAAGGAAATTCAGTGAAATCAATTACGTGAAACCAAAATGGCCTCCTGAAAAGTGACGACACTATCAAATGGGTAATAGTTTTGTTCAACTTTTAATTCCTTACTTGTACAAATAAACTAAGACATCCAGAACAAAGTGGCATTAAGGGTTAAGCGGTAAATATGCCTCCGCTAAGGTTCATCAAGTCGCTGAGAGAATCCGGTTTGGAAAAACAGATCTCCGGTCGTCTGGAATGCGTGTTTGTTTTTGGATATGCCTCCAGTCAGTCATTTTATAGACGTTTTATAGGCTACCTTAGAAGATGGGTGCAGAGCTCCATGAACATGAGCAAGAAGCACTCAAATCCATCTAACCGTTAGAGACCAAACCTAATGAAATAAAATAAGTGCAATAAATTTAAAACTATCAAACCTGACCAATCAGGTTTGGAGAATGTGCTATAACTAGGACTAACTGAGCGATTTTGCTGCTCCAAGATCTCCTGTCACAAACACTAAACCGTCATTCACTCAAAGGCAAAAGAAAACATGATAAAGATCAACCGTGAATCAAAATAAAAGCATCCCATGTACCCCGTCTGGTCCTGTGAGCTCTGAATGAAAATACAGGTACATCTTTGATTCACGGTTAGTTGACTCATCGATCGTGAGTAGACAGCAGAGGCAACTGGTCATCGATCACATGTAGATAGCCGCGCCATGCGTCTCCAGAGACCGTGTGCGATTGGACACGGCTCGTCTGTTTCTTGAACAACTGCATTTTCCTGAATGAGTCACTGAGGGCATTGAATCGGTGTGACATCAGACTTTACGTTACTCAGATGTTGGAGTGCTTTTGCAATTTTAAACCACAAAAAGGAATTGTGCAAAGCAAAGAGCCACATTTCCACACGTATGTCCAAGGACTCGGATTGTATGTAGGGTTATGTGTTTGTTGAGTGTATGGTATATAACGCTTTCTTTATCATTCATTCATTGTCTGCCGCTTATCCGAACTACACTCGGGTCACGGGGAGCCTGTGCCTATCTCAGGTGTCATAGGGCATCAAGGCAGGATACACCCTGGACGGAGTGCCAACCCATCGCAGGGCACACACATACTCTCATTCACTCACGCAATCACACACTATGGACAATTTAGAGATGCCAATCAACCTACCATGCATGTCTTTGGACTGGGGGAGGAAACCGGAGTACCCGGAGTACCCGGAGGAAACCCCCGAGGTACGGGGAGAACATGCAAACTCCACACACACATGGTGGAGGCGGGAATCGAACCCCCAACCCTGGAGGTGTGAGGCAAACGTGCTAACCACTAAGCCACCATGCCCCCCCACGCTTTCTTTATATGTTTTATAATTGTCCATTGTTCACATCTACGTGAATGTAGAAGAAAAAATACTTTACAATAACTACAGATTGAAAGAAAATTTTCAGTCAAGACACAGATTGATCAGTGAGTCCTTGTATCCAGACTTTTTCAGGCAGCATGCACACTACCTGATCAGGGCAACAGCATCAAAACAATACTTTCATAAATATAAATAATAATAATAATAATAATAATAATAATAATAATAATAGAAAAGCCATCTTTTTACTATAGTGGAGCAGAGTTCCACCTTCTTGTTTTCCACTCACAAGAGCCAAGCTTGTGAATTCACAGGTTCATCTAGATAAACTCGCCACAACATGAAAACAACCAGCTACAAGAAACAACTGAACTGGCTTTTCTTCCAGACAGACAGTTTTTACACATGTTTAGTGCTAATTCATCTGATAAAGAGGATTCCAGACATCTCTTGCATCATCGTAGCAACAGCTGAAAGATCTATGCATTTACAGATTGTATAGTAAAGGAGTGTAGTAGATGCTGTCACCTTTGCTGTTTGTGCTTTTTTTGGCCACGGAACCGCATCTGTAACCCCTTGCGTCAGTACATTCTGACTCAAATAAATCCTGACTCAAATCTGGACCCTTGTGGTCAGCAGATTGGATGAGTCAGTGAGTTCAAGGAGTCCGTTCTGAGCTGAAGATTTCTAGCCACTGCAGGCAACAGCAGACGGTGTTGAAAATTAATTGCCTTTAATGAACAGAAATTAACGATAAGCTGTTATTCCACTGCTCAAGCTGTGTGTGCGTACATGATCAGGCTCGGGAGTCAAAGAGAGTCACATTCACTTTGTAGACAAACTGACAACAGTCAATAGACCGGATTATTTGATATAGCCAGTGTACGTGAAATGTAATTAATTTAAACTACATTTATTGCACACTTATATATATATATATATATATAAAATAAAAAAATTTTGCAGTTTATTCAAGTAGTCAAAAGACACCGTTAATTTGTTCCAGCCGATTTGGTTTCGCAAGCCGGACCCCCTAGCACTTGCTCAAGAGCTTGGAAATTTTAAATCACTAAAACACGGCCATGAACTGATTACCGTCGCAGGAGGTCTTACAGATGACCAACTACAGATCTTTTCCCACAGACTGTAAGCAAACCCACAGGATCACCTCGCTTTATTTGCCACTAACCTCTTCGAATAAAACTCATTCTTGTGAAATCAACAACTTTTCAATCTAATGAGTATCACATGCTTATAATACTTCTGTGTCCAAAAGTGTTGCACATGGAGGTCTTCAAGATCCTGAAGCTTATGTGTTTTGGTTTTTGACTACATTTGAACATTTGTTTCCCTCTGTGGTGGAACCACAAATGGTGTTCTCGTGTACATCCAGTACATTTGGTGAGATCTAGGACACTGATATCACAGCTCATAGTAAGTGAAAACGAAGGCCGCTGGGTTTCAGCTTAACTGTGTGCTGGGGGGCAAGCCATATATTCCTGTGTGAAACAATTTAGAGGACACAGAGGAATGCTTGAAGTCAACCTACAGTAAAGCTCATGCCTCCTTGAGACATGCTTACGAAAGTCATTTGCACAGTCTGTGGTTTATGCAAACATGGTTGATAACCGCTGATAAAGTTTCTGCTAATTACAGACTAAAAACATGCATGGTAGTGGATATGTTAATGTAAATAAAATCTCAAATACCTCCATTATTGTGGACTGGGGAATGTAAATCTCTTCCTGCCAGACACTACTTGAGTACCTTTTTAACAAGACCAATATTTGGAGGCGTATAATTTATATGCATAAAAAACCTTCGAATATTCAGATCACTCAAGAAATCTGAGAGAAATACCGAAAAAGTAAAACACAACCAAGTCAAGTATACATGCACGTACAAAAACAAGCTCGGCTGAGAATAACCTTTAAATGATGTCGACACTCAAATATTTACCACAGAAAAGGAGAGAGGGGGGTTAGGGGGTGATGCAAAAAAATGACAACACACTACAGTAACTTCGCAAAACACCCGCACCACCGCCAGCCTTCGGTTATATTCAAATGATAGTAGGGTGCTGCTGCAGAGGCTTGTACAACCAGATCAGGTTCACGCTCCCCACCCTCCGAACACAGCCTGACTGCACATATCCGCACAGCGCTGCTCACGTTACAGAGTGGCAGGGAGAACCAGGCCCAGACGGTTCTCCTATAACTGTTAAATCACCACGTACGAGCCACAGGACGACGGGAGAGTGAGAGAGGCACTGCAGGACTGCAACCTCAGCATTAACCCTGCTCTCTGCTTAACCGAGCAAGATAAGCCACTGAGATTATATCATAAATAAATTCCTTGCTTCAACACGCCTGCAGCTTGAAATCAACCAGAGGAAAAAAAAAAGATCCGAGTGCAGACACGAAGGTGTCAGCATATTCACCGTCACAGGTTCATGCATTCCTTCTGTTCTCTTTGCTCCTGCAGCTACAGCTGGTCTTGGCGCACCTCCAGAGAGATAAAAAAAAAAAAAAAAAAAAAAAAAAAAGACTACCAATGATTAACAAATGTTCTTCACGAGAAGCAAGCCAGGAGACAGCACAGACGCCCAACAAGCACTTGTAAACAATAGATTAGTCACATAAATCCATTTCACAATAGAACATATTGGGGAATGTATAAAGGATAAAGCTCAAAGGAGGAAAGAAAATTGAAAAATTCACACTTTCTAACGCCTACATGCGCAAAACTCTTACTGTTTAACTGTTACGAGAGGTTTGAGACGTTGTGGATTTCAGTAGGAACTAAACTTAGCCTTTAAAAATAAAAATACCACCGGCGAAATTATTTATACCTTGTAAATATTGCATGAGGGCGCCAAGTATAACCTGACGAAAGAAGAAACTGGAGGCAATGTGTAAAAATTCCATTTCTTCCACACTTCAGAGCCACGCGTAGACAAATGGTATGTTCATTAGCCGGCCAACAGGCAAGTAAAAGCTTTACTGTGTTTATATTAAAAAAAAAAAAAAAAAAAATCAAGCCTCTTGCCAGATGGCACCTGAACTGATGTGTATAGTGCAGCAGGTGGTGGGGTTCAGAAATGCGTTTAGCATAGGTACAATATACAGTACTGCAAGCACATATATACACAGTACTGCAAGTTTAGACTTGCGTACCTCTTAATTTGTAGGTCAGTAGGATGTAGGGTTTATTTTTTCCCCCTCTGGTTATGAAACCAACTTAAGCATGTACAGTTATGGAATTACTGAAAGTAGTCATTCCAGCTTACTGCTTGTAAGTGCTTCATTCCAATCTTTTCTCAGCACATTTTACAATATCCAGCATGGGAATTCCACTATCCAGCGTTTCTCCTTTAGTTTTGATCAGAGGGCGTTTCTCTGTGGTCAACACGCCCTGTCTGGTGTCTGCTGAGGCAGGAGCGACGTGATGAAGTGGTATGTGACAACAGCAGCTTCTCCTTAACAGATGCTTAACCTTTCGTGAACTGGTCATATTTTGTGTTGAAAACTTAATCAGTGCTATGAGTGTAAGCAAGCTTCAGCAAACCAAAAGCAGCGAGTGTGTTTGGTCTGACAACCAGGAAGCCCTGATGGGAACCCAACTGCAAACCCTGGTAGGACAAGCACCTCGATCTGAGGTTGTCCACTGGAGGACAGCTTTTCGGGTCAGCAGGTTGAACTGAAAGCTTGGGTGGAAAAAATAAAAAATAAATAAAAAATAATTTTTTAAAAATATTTTAAATTTAAAAAAAAGAAAGAAATAATATTTGGCTGTAGTTCATTTAAAAAAATAAAACAAAAATTACGTGGATGCGTAAATTATTACCCTGAAGGTTTTGGAAAGAGCTTTTCGGTTCAGAAGGTTGGGGTATAAAAAAAATTGAAAGCTTGGGGAAATAAAAATTTAGAAAATATATATAATAAAAAAAGAAAGAAAATAAATAAAATTAAAGAAAGAAAGAAAGGGAAAGAAAGAAAGAAGAAATAGAAAGAAAGAAAGAGGCTGTAGTTCTGAGTCACATCACATGGATTTGTGCAAATGATTCCCCTCAAAGTTTTTGGAAAGATTTCTACTGGAAAATTTGTATTTTTTTAGTTCATTTACATGGCTTACTTAACAGAACAAAAACATAAAACCGTTAAAGATGACAGTCCAAAACATTATGCCCTTTTTCTCTGCTCCAGGTTCAAAACGCATGCTTCTCCTCAGTTCAAAGTCCACGGCAGTGGTCAAAATTGGCAAAGTGCGAAACAACATCACATTAAACCCATGCGTCTTATTTATAGCCATGAATGGTTAAGCATTAACTGTTGTTGCCATGCAGTCACATCCAGACTTTAGTTGAACACCCTTGTTCAAGATGATCAAAGTTGATTCGAGTGCACATTTATTGGCGAATATCGCTTTTGAGAAAACAAAATACTGCTCAAATGAAGTGAGCATTGCCAAAAAAAAAAAAAAAAAAAAAAAAAATCATGGTTCATGTCCTTTGAGGAGAGTGAGTGCAGGTTGAATAGTGAGTGCTGTAGGCCTGCTGTGGCTTTAAACTCAAAGACTGCCTCGTAAGCACTTTGAGCCAGTGTAGAGCTTTAAAAAAAAAAAAAAAGAAAGAAAGAAAGAAAAAAAATCAGACAATGTAACTGTTCATGAGGCCATGGAGCTCAGTTCTGTCTGTATGCTCATGTCAAGCCATTCTCCTCTTGCCTTTTAATTAAAGCTACTGAAATTTCGAGCAGAATTAAAGTTAACTAGCTCCCGATGAATTCGCTTACTATTTACGTCACGAATCGCTAATCAGACATGACTTGCCAAATAAACCTGTTGTCTCACACGTAATCATTTATCAGATTCATTATTTAAAAAGCAAACCATTTTTCCTACTTTATCGAGCTTTTTTTTTTTTAAAGATTGGTCGTGAGCCAGTTGTTTAAAATCATCTTCGAGTGTGGTAAAGTAGGTAGATATCAGTTTAGCCAACTAGCATGCCAAACGAACCGTTAGACGAAGACCAAATACAGACGAAAAGACACGAATAAATGAATCGTTCTTTTTTTTTTGTTTGTTTTTTTAACGTTTTAAATCATGGTATATTTGTGCTGGCTAAAAAATACGCCAGTTTGTGATTGACTTCAATTAATCCTCTAAAGCTAGTTGCCTCAGGGCATGTCACCTGGCTACTCCAGTTAGCAAAAAAAAAAGAAAGACGAAAGATGGCGACCAAACGTATAAAATAAACCGACTTTATATATATATATCAGCTGATTCAACCTACTAGTGGGTTAATAATATTTCGAAACTTTGCTATGTAAATATTTAACGCTAGCTTAAACCTCGGCTAATGTGTGGTTTTTTGTGTAGCTAACCATTGCTTTCTTCAGCAATGCTAAGCAAACGAAGCCTAGTTCATCTCAAACCGTTACTGTTTTATACAAAATGACCCTATATAGGGTGCAGGAGCAGTTATTTGAGACCCTGTGTAGCGCACCTATATAGGGATCCAGCTGGGGTTCGGACTTAGCAGGCTTAGGTTTCGAGGTAGAAGTATTAGCACTGAAAAAATTGAAAATGTAAGCTTTAAACCTTCACAGATTGACGCTATAAAATGTCACATTTCTCCTTTACCTTTCTTCAGTAAGTTACACTGTCTGAAAACACGCAGTCCAGACAACAGCTTTAAGAAGAAATTAAAAACCTCAAACAGCTAGCTAACTAGCTCCCTACAATCTCACACACGTTAAGACAACTTTGTGTTGTGATAATAACGTTCAAATAAACACCACAGCAATTTAACACACAATTAATCGCATTACATTTCATTTCCTGAGCCAGTTGCCAAGTCGTATATTAGTTAAAGCTGACTTGAATAGAAAAGCTAGGATGATCATTACAGATACACAACAGTTGACAAAGTTTGTCTAACTTGCTCGCTTTTGTGGGTCTTCGACACAACCGGTGCCTGATTTGGGACAAATTAGAAAGCAAAAAAGAAAATATATATAAAATGTTGGGTTGTTTTTTGTTTTTTTTTTAAATGAGAAGATACTGCTTATTGCTTGCTAATCCTAATATTGCAGAGCTGGCACTAGCCAACATTTAGTGGCTTTTTAAGTTTACAAACACACAAACCTGTAGTTTATTTCATTAAACGTTTTTACAATGAGATTCTGCCTCATAGTCTGAAGAGTTTATTCTTTTTTTTTTCCCCCTCGAAGTCATATTAAATATTTTTACACACTTCCTAACAGCCTTTTTTCCTTTCGGGCCAGCATATTATAGTGCGTGGCACTGCTGTCTCTTCATCCAACTCTGGAGAAGTTTATTAGACGACAGTGTCATGTTTCATATCATCCGGACCTACCTTACACTTTTGGTAGTTTTCTAGCGCTCGTATGGCCGTCTCGGTGAGTTTTACGTGCAAAACGGTGATTCTGTCGGCATTGCGGCCGCAATTGAGTCCGTATCTCCCGTCCTCGGAGAGAGCGGCCATTTTTACCAGCCTGCAACCATCGTCCCTCTGACGTAGAGACTAAATCAGCCAGCGCTTCTCTCTCTCTCTCTCTCTCTCTCGCTCGCTCACTCACTCACTCACTCACACACTCTCTCTCTCTCTCTCTCGCTCGCTCGCTCACTCACTCACTCACACACTCTCTCTCTCGCTCGCTCACTCACTCACTCACTCACTCACTCACTCACTCACTCTCTCTCCCCCGCTCACTCACTCACTCACACTCTCTCTCGCTCACTCACTCTCTCTCTCTCTCTCTCGCTCACTCACTCACTCACTCACTCTCGCTCTCTGTCTTTCTCTCTCTCTCGCGCTCTCTCTCGCTCACTCACTCTCTCTCACTCACTCTCGCTCTCTCACTCTCTCTGTCTTTCTCTCTCGCACTCGCTCTCTCTCTCTCGCACTCTCTCTCTCTCTGTTTCGTCTCTCTCTCTCTCTCTCTCTCTCTCTCTCTCTCTGTTTCGTCTCTCTCTCTCTGTCTCTCTCTCTCTCTCTCGCACCGAAGGAGGAGCTCACACTCCCGTTTTTCCCTTTTTTTTCAGTCCTATATTTACAATAGAGAAAAAGAAGTGGTTCTCATGTGTTTTCTCGGCTTTGCTCTCGGACTACTTGACTCGTCAGAATATGTAATGTGCTGTTATGTTAATGTTTGCCTTTCAGGGCAAAGTAGTTAACGCATGCTCAAAAAAAAAAAAAAAAGTCGCCACGTGACGTCATACATATATTTGCATATTCTTTCAGGCGTCATCATCATCATTTGCATGTCAGATATCAAATGTCATATCAGATGAAGAGGAACGATTTGCTGATGATTTAAAGATTAATAAAATATGTAATTTTTTACATTTCTGGCATTTGGCAGACGCTCTTATGCAGAGCGAGGTACAAAAGTCTCTATCAATGAATACATTAACATGGGTTCAATGGGTCACAGACTTAGGATACCATCAACCTAAAAACTGAGTTTTTTTTATTATGTACATGCAACATACATCCGACGTTTGAAGACGGTCAGTGACTCAGCTGTTCGGACATCTAGGGGAAAATCATTCCACCACCTCGGTGCCAGAACAGAGAAGAGTCTAGATGTATACCTACCTCTTTCCCTGAGAGATGGTGGGTCCATTCGAGCAGTGCTAGCGGATCAGAGGGAGCGAGGTGCAGTGCGAGGAGTAATAAGAGCTTTGAGGTAAGCTGGTGCTGGTCCATTCTTGGCTTTGTAGGCCAGCATCAGTGTTTTGAATCTGATGTGTGCAGCTACTGGAAGCCAGTGGAGGGAATGCAGCAGTGGGGTGGTGTGGGAGAACTTAGGCAGGTTGAAAACAAGTTATGCATTATTTGCAATCTTCTTCTTCTTTCGGCTTTTCCCTTGAGGGGTCGCCACAGCGAATTATCTCTCTCCACCTATCCCTATCTTCTGCATCCTTAACACTTGCACCCACTAGCTTCATATCCTCATTAATTACATCCATATACCTCCTCTTTGGCCTTCCTCTTTGCTTCCTGCCTGGCAGCTCTATGTCCAACATTCTCCTACCAATATACTCACTCTCCCTCCTCTGAACATGTCCAAACCATCTTAATCTGGCCTCCCTAACCATGTCCCCCAAACGTCCAACATGAGCTGTCCCTCTGATGTACTCGTTCCTAATCCTGTCCAACCTTGTCACTCCCAAAGAGAACCTCAACATCTTCAATATTTATATTTATTGTGATTTTTTTTTCTTATTAAAAGAAGACATCTACAACAGTGTTTTAGGGCCATTGTTACAATAGCAATATTTAAAGAATAATGTCAGAATATGTGAAGTCATAATGCTCAGACCTAATTATAATATGACATAATAAACAATAATACTAAGCACCCCTGATCTGGTATAATTTCTTTTAGCTCCATTTCATGGACACACACACACACACACACACACACACAGAGCTGGACCTATGATAACCTGGACTGTTTTATATCATTTGATCCAACAGCAGACACATCATACACATCAATTCAGGACATTCATATACTGTTTATAATGTGTTATGGCATATGGACACATGCTTTAAGACACTTAAGCCTAAACACGAGGGAATATGCCGTAAGACATTGTGTGTTACAGCTGTTATGACACACAAAAAAAAACAATGATGGTCTTAAAGGTGAAAACTGCCTATCTGTTTCTGTAATATCGTGCTTTATTTATTTTTTTTCTTTTTAAATAAATGCAATTTATTACAGTCATTTTGAAATTTCTAATGCTAATAATGATCTGGTGCTGATGTGTCAGAAGATGAAATGTTTTTTATAATTTATTGTATTGATTCTGTCATAGAATTATCAAATTTTACCCCCCAGAATATTATGACTTATTTTTCTTGAAATAATATGACGTTATCCTTGAAATAGTACAGCTTTGTTCTCCAAATATTTTGATGTTATTCTCAAATTCTTGAAACGGCTTCTAAGGAAACTTCAACCATAAGGATAACTTGTGAATTTCTTGTAAAGAAAAAAAAAATCCCTAAAAGGACAATCACTAAAGTCAGCTCAAAACGTCTCTAGATTTTTTACTTATTTTTTCAATGAAATTTCCTAAAGTTATTGTTGCTTTTAAAAAAGCCGCTAAATCTATCGACACTATATTTGTCCCAGTAAATTTACCTGCTTGGGAGGACTCTAGGTCATCCGTACATCTAGTACAATCTGAACAGTGTTTTTGTTCTGGTTTAGAACTGTTCGTCATGTTCATTAGAGACACAGAAATGAGTTGTTTCTACAGTGAGAGTTGTTGCTAAAAAGCTAGTACAACGAGTTAAACAGCTTTTACTCGCTGTGGTAGTTATAAGGTAATTACCAAAAATGATTGAGTTATTTAAGAAATGAAACACATGCCGGGATGTGCTGGTATGATAAAATAATCCATAACAGGAAGGGTATTTTTTTTTCCTAGAACAACACATCTTGAGGGGGGCACAGTGGCTTGGTGGCTTGGTGGTTAGCATGTTTGCCTCACACCTCCAGGGTTAGGGGTTTGATTCCCGCCTCCGCAATGTGTGTGTGGAGTTTGCATGTTCTTCCCGTGCCCAGGGTGTATCCTGCCTTGATGCCCAATGACGCCTGAGATGACCTGAGCGTAGATCGGATAAGCGGTAGACAATGAATGAATGAATGAACACATCTTGAGCAGTTATAAATTTTAATTTATGATTGAACGAACCATTGTACTTTTGTGTACAGATATAAAATAACTTCGCTCTATATACATACATACATACATATATCTATATATAGTATAGTTATTTTATATTCGTACTTTTGAGGGTTACTAACAGTCGGTACCAAGTTTCTTTGTGTGTGTAAAAACATACTTGGCCAATATACCTCATTGTGATTCTGATTCAAAAAGAGTTTGTCATGAATAAAAACTTTATTTAAAATATAAGCGCGATATGTTACACGCCAGTCGCATTACATCATGAGTACGTTTGGAGCCGCATGTCATTACAGGTTACCTGCTAAAATGAGATAATTAGTTACTTACTTTGTGGCTTGCTTAATTAACATAGGTTTGTCCAGACGTAATGATAGTAATTAAATGGCCATGTTTTCCTACAATGTACATTGTACAATCTACAATGAATACATGCAATGATTTTAGTAACATTAAAATAATTGTTCCTGTTAATGTCCCAGAATACAGTGTCCTTTCTGCTACAACAGTCATAAAAGTGCTTTCTGTATGACAGGCTTCCACATGACAGATGTCAAGGCAGGCCCCAGGGGCATTTCTTATATACTCATACACACCTGCACTATCTCACTAAGCCAGTCCTGGCAATGTGACCATGTTTTGGTGTGGTTCAGTGAATGGTCTCAGACTGGGTGTGGGGGTGGCTGTGTGAATCCACCAGATTAGGCCAAGCTTACAAAAACAAGCTACCACACCCTAAAACTTACTATGTGTATCCACACAAGGAGGTGTAGGAAAACAAACGCATGTGTATGTGCAGACAGGCGTGTAACAGAGTAAAAAAAAAAAATAGAGGATTAGGTTCTTCGTGATGTGATTTACACTGGTGAGAGAAGCTGTCAGGGCAAACTTCGGTACTGTATCTGTGTATCACAGAATTCTTCAATTTATGGTCAATATAGTGATGCTGCTGGAATTAGTCCTAATACCTGGTAATTAGAACCTCAGGTTAACTCGTCCTAATGTTTTTGGAATGGGTTTTTGCTTAGGTGCCTGAATTAGGACGTAGCATTCAGTAACATCTTCCAAAAATGTCTCTTTGTGTCTACTATAAAAATGTTTTATGTAAGACCAAATAAATGAAAACTCCTGTTGTAAATAAATGCAATTATAAATGCAATAAATGTTGTAAATAATTGCAATTATTCCAGAACAATTAATGTTTTTTTTTTTTTTTTTAATAACTTTTTAAATCATTAAATAGTATTGTAATGTAAAGTTGAATATTTTTTGCCTGACTTTCCTAAAAGCCTCACAAGCACAAAGATCAAGAACTCTTGTGACGTTTTCGGGAAACTCAGATTAAGAATTAAATGATATAACGTAATACAATTTATATTTATTTTTTTTTCTCTTTGACCCTGTTTAACCCAGGAAGCCAGCAGTAATCTGATGTGAGTGGGAGTGTTCAACCAGCTTCAACCCACTTTTCACCTAAAGAATAAACAGTTTCTTAAGAAATTCTCCATTTACAGATATCTCATTGTTCGGATCCATTTGTAAGTCGTTGCTGGCTGTTTTTTTCTAATGGAATGTTTAAAACCTGCCCCTTTTTACATCACAGTAGAAGAGCGACCGAATTTTGATTAGCTCTCATCTTTCTTTTCATATGCATGGAAGCTCGTTCCCACACCTGTGATCAGAACAATAGCCGAGGACTGAGACGATTCAGACACGTTAGAGCTTGATCACATTTCCTCTCTCGAAGCACCTCATTTTTGTTGACACAAGTGCTCATCATAGTGCACAAAGCTGTGGTGTGGTGTAGTTGCCCTTCACAAAACCTGCTCGCCTGCCCGCATGCTGGGAGACATAATCAAGAACGGATGCGATTTGTTTACTCAGATCAGTACTACTGACTCGCTCAGATTTCCGATCAAGATCAGATAAGCGCAACAGTAAACACATTGTAAAAGTCATCTATTTTAATCTTATGTTGTCTCTACCTATACATATAGGTGCATTTTTAATGGATTTCTTTCTTGTGTTTTTCTTTTAGAATCTATTCGAAAGTTCTTCTGTTTTTATTTTTCATTCTTATCCCCAATTCATCCCGGATATCTTGTGTAAGCATTGCATCACAGCCTTGTCATGACTCACGTCTAGACGTCAGTCAGTCCTCACCGGATGTGTGTCACACACGCTTCCGTATTCGCTCCTGGCAGGAGAAAGATCAACAGCGTAACTCCTGTTGCCCATTACCGTCTTAGCTTCCTGTATAAATGTTCCTTAGTTTGTAAATCACCAACATTGCTGCACATGATTATATAACAGGATACAAGAACAAGAAGAGGAAATCTGCTCCATATTCCACCAGAGTAGCAATACAGCTACATAAAGTTTTACTTGTCCTGTAAATGTCATGAAGAGGGTGTGAATGTAATGGACTAGATGTAAAATAGAAGGGGATAAACTTATATTCATTGCAGTGATCTGCTAGCTGTAATTATAAACCTTTTCGCATAAAGACATGAGCTGATGGAAGAGTGAATAATTTGTATATCTGTGTTTATATAGTGTGTTTCCCCATCTGGGGAAAAACTCAGTACGAATACTTTGCTACCTTTCTCGGATTGATTACGATCAAGACATCTCGTGTGCGTGTGCATGTTTTTAAGCCTTTCGGCCCATCCTGTGTGTCATGGTACAGTGTGGGACAGACACACATGTTTCTCTGACTATAAAGAAAGTGTAAAGGAGGTGGGAGGGAAGCACCTGGGGTAAAAACAATGATATGAAAGAGGTAGGAAAAATATAAAAATATAAAAAGATTGCTGGTGCTGTTGGTGAAACAAACAATATTACTGCCCCTGTGGTGATTTTTTTTATTTTTTCGAGCGGAAATCCCATAAGCACAGAATCTGTTCGGTGGAAGATGGATGATTCCCCCTCTCTAATTCAGTGTTTACCGAGTGCACAATGACTCACAAAGACACACACATGCATCCCAGAGCTATATATCAGAGTAGCAAGTGTTGAGATGGAGTCAAAATGAGCTGGTCAGCAGAGGATAAGTCTTTTTTTTTTTTTTTTTTGCAAAACCAGGGCTGGTTGATGTTTGACCAGCTGAGTCAGTCAGCACGGGTACCAACTCCATTAAGCCCTTATCACACAAAAACACAAATGTTTGAGCCATATCACTTAGCAGACACAGATGGTGTGGCCGGTCACTTGTTTAACCAGAGCAAACCGGGTCATTCCTGTTTCATTTAAAGGAAAAGGTACACAGCGCTCACGAGCGGAGTTCATCCCACTAACTGCTAACACCTAAAGGATTAAAGAGAATAAAAGAACCACAGTAATTGTTTGTTCTTGTATTATTCAGGCTTGTTGGAAGTCTTTAAAGTGGTGCTGAGTGGCTGCTGGAGAATAAATAAGACACAAGTACCGTAGAAGAAACACAAAAAGCGCATTGTATTTTCTCAAAGAACATCTGTTCGTTCAAATTACAGACTTCTTTGGAAATGATCACTACTTTGTGCACATTTATATTCTTTCACAGGTATAACAAATGACTTACAATTAAAGGACACAATCTAAACAATTGAGGCTAAGGGTTCAACAGTTGTTTGAAGCAGCTCTGGGATTCAAACGCAAAATCGTCCAATCGCTTGTTCAGAGATTTATCTCCTGAGTTACCGCTACCATACAAGAATGTCCATCAATTAAGAAATGCCCTGACCTCTGGAATCTTTAGAATGCACTCTTGCTGGTCATAATCTTGAATTAAAAGGTCCTTACGATGTCGTTATTATAACTGCTTGAATTAGCTCGAACATTTTATAGCATTCCAGTACCCTCTATCAGGTTCTACAATCTTTTACATAAAGTATTTTGTACAATCTGTAAATTGCCGTATTAGTTAACAAGCTATTCAGTAGCTACTAAATTCTAAACAATTTATTTCTAAAATTTTTCAACTCTTTGGCATACTGATATGATAACAACAGTAATTGTTTCTTCTTGTGTGTAATGGTTGTCCATTTCTTCCGTCCGCTCAGCAAACACTTGCATCTCCCTTATAGTTGCCTGTCGATAAGCATTGTCTCCCGATAGAGCGCAGCCTCTGAGTGGGCACGTCAGGGATTCCAGGTGACTCCCACCAGTTGTACTCTGGTGAAAGGACACAAGTGGGTCTATGGTTGATCAAATAGCGGTTCAGGTAACTCTCCTCTAATTCCTGGGCCCAAACTCCCTTATCCTGGTCCTTTAGAATGAGTAGGGTGCATGTCTGAGCCATGGCTAACACCTTGGAGCACAGTCCTCCATAGAACTCGGAGCTGTAGTAATAGTCACCTTCCCCCATGTCAACATAAGCCTGTGAGTCTGAGTTACTCTCATAGGGGTAAACGTGCCTAGGCTTTCCATAAAACAGAGGATGCAGCGTGGCCGTCAACTTCCCTAAGATTTCTGTGCCTACCGGGTTTGTGAATTCCTGGTCAACATCAATGCAGAAGACATAATCTACTTCCAGATTTATCTGCTTCTGGATGAGGGTTGCAAGCAAAGCCATGCGCCGCAAACCGAGCCTGTCCCAGCCTGGCATCTCGGCCACAGGAATGATACTCAGTTCTCTGGTCTGCCCCAGCTTCAAGGGAGGATTTAGATCTCCTGGTCTGTCCGTCAAGACGTAGTAAGTGACATAGAAATTGAGCAGGAAGTAGACTTCTGCAGAAGACAGGAGACGTTGTAAGTAGTGATTGTAGTTCCCGATTGCCAGGATTACCAGGCCAGTGCGAGCACCATGATGGGAAAACTTGTCTATATGGCAGACTGAGGATCCGCTGTCCCCCCATACCAGCGGGGCACCCCAAGGTGTCATTACAGGAATCACTTTTCCGTCCATTCCTGACCGTATTTGCTCCACTCCAGAGTACATAGGCATGGAGTTGGCAGGAACAGCAGGCATTTTCTTCTCTCTTAGAAAGTCTGAAGAACATTTGATAAGAACAATTTCTCAAAATATCTCAGTAATCTGTACCAACTTATGACTTCTATTGATTCTAGTTGCATTAATTTGTTATTGCCCATGCTCTGGTCCACTTATTGGATACTGCATATTGGTGTGTATAGATATATCCAGATCTATAAGTCATAACTTGGCCATAAATCTATAACTTGGCCATATGGATCAAATAGACAACTGGAATATATACGTAGCTGCATAAAGACAACATAAACAACTGGATCCTAACTATAATCGTTAAATTTTGTGGCAAAATGTCCAACGGAAATCATTAGACAAGTTAACATTTGCAAGCAGAACAATACTTGTTAACAATGTTTTATTCAGCAGGGTTGTTCAAGCTATATGGATAATATGAAATAGACACATAAATATATAACGTCTGTGGAATACTGTTTCATGCTTTTGACATTTAAGGCTCATAAAGCAATATTTTACACATGAAAAAATGAGACTCAGTAACTAGAGCTCCAGAGATGATGGTTATTTCCTTAACAGGGCTGACGCTGTTTTAATAACATGGTTGTTGCACTCATCAATGCGCTTTGGTGCAACACATCCCCAAAGTGCAGACACAGGGAGAGAGATTTTATTATAATCACCAATGTTTATATTTAGCAACATTTATTAAATTTAATGTTGTTTTAGGGTGAAATATCACTTTAATGACCTAGATTGTTCTTATTTTACCAGTGTCTTGACGTTTATATCCTGTTTTATGCCCATTCTCAGGATCACTTGTACCTCAGATGATGGAAGATCTAGAAACTTCTAGTGTTTTAGACAATATTATTAATACTAGTGGTGCTATTTTAAAAGCTTAATAAACAGCTTATTTCTTAAACTATGTGGCCAAAAGTATGTGGGCACCCGACCGCTTTACACCCATTTGCGCTTGGTAAACATCTCATTCCAGATTTAATTCCCCACTGGCTGTTATAATAACCTCAGCTGTTCCGGGAAGGCTTTGCATTAAATTTTGGAATTTGTCTGTGGGAAATATGACCCATTCAGACATAAGAGCATTAGGGAAGCACTGATGTCAGCCAAGGATGCAGTCATGCTTCTAATTCATCCCAAAGGTGTTCAGTGGGGTTGAGATCAGGGCTTTGTACAGGACACTCCACCTTTCAGTGAAATGTAGGTCCGGTTTCACAATTTATTCCACACTAACCCATACAAAACATGTCTTCATACACCTCGCTTAGTGCACATGTCCTTTGTAATGCTTGAAGAGTAATGCTTGTCCTTTGTAATGCTTCCATATTTGTGGGAACAGTTTGGTGAAGGAACACATATGGGAGAAGCGGGCCAGTTGTCCACATACTTTTGCACACATAGGTTCTTCTCAGAACCCCATCATCTCAGGTTCTTTAATGGGTCTTTGCTTTCCTAAAGGGGTCATATAGTTATAATATATTTTATTTAATATTTCCCACATTTTGTAATGCTTTAGACAACAGTCTAAGTTAACTTGGGTGCATAAGTATTGACCCCCCCTTCCCAGGTGAATGGTATTTGTTTTTATCAGCTTTATGCACCTGAAACTGGATTTAAGTGTCCTAAGCAAAGGGACAAAGCCACCTAATCTTAAGGATTTAGTTTAACAGGGTTAGAGTTCAGTTTAAAATATACCTGTTTATGCACAACATGCTGTACTGTATATAAACAAAGGTTATAACAGATGCTAAATAATGGTGAAGTCCTTTTTTGTTTGCTATGTTTTGATGTAAAACATTAAAAAAAAAAAAACTGTCTTGAATTATCTTGAGGTAAAACTTTTATTTGAATATTATATAATCAATTAAACATGAAGAATTCATGTGAATGATGTATATTTTACAATGGGATTTAAAATCCGGTGATAAATTATTGCTCTAAGCCCAATGATCCTTTTTCTCTGTTTCGCTCACGCAAGATGCCTCGCAGTCTCTATTGATTTCAAAATTGTGACATTGGCAAGATTTTGCACTTACAGATCAATCCAGCGAGAAGACATACACCCAAGACAAGCAGTGACTTACGGTTCCCAAAAGAACATCCTGTATGAATAAAAATATACCATTAAATAGGCATGCATGCAAGTATAACACATGAAAATGAATATAGCAGGGAACGTAAAGTCATGCATATTTGATGCCATTAAATTTAACCCTTGTGTGGTGTTCGGGTCAAATTGTCCTGTTTTATATTTTTACTAAAAGCATTTTTGAGAGCTATATTTCATAGCCAGTGGCTGCAATAGTCTTTTGTTTCTCATGCTTCTTTTGTATTGCTGTTCATCACCTGTATTTGATAAAGTTTGGGGATGACCCCTTCCTGTTCCAACATGACTGCACACCAGTGCACAAAGCAAGGTCCATAAAGACATGGATGAGCGAGTTTGGTGTGGAGGAGCTTGACTGGTCTGCACAGAGTCCTGACCTCAAGCCGATAGAACACCTTTGGGATGAATTGGAGCGGAGACTGTGAGTCAGGCCTTCTTGTCCATCATCAGTGCCTGACCTCACAAATGCGCTTGTAGTGGAACGGTCAAAAATTCCCATAAACACACTCCTAAACCTTGTGGAAAGCCTTCCCAGAAGAGTTGAAGCTGTTATAGCTGCAAAGGGCGGGTCAACTCCATATTACATTCATGTGCATGTCAAGGCAAACGTCCCAAAACTTTTGGCAATATAGTGTATATTGTTTTGGATGGAGATAAATGCGATATGTATAAAGGACTTTTTATGTATTTTTTAAATTATTTCTTTAGTTCTTTTACAACCCCAATAGGGTCAATTTGACCAGAACAGTACCAAAGGGGTTCAAAGTATGAACACGACACAAGGGTTAAATGTGCATTGTTGTACAGCTTCAGGCTCATGTTCATGTATGGCAGGGAAACTCGTGCATTAAACTAATTGTTCTGAAACTATTGGGCCAGTGTGGCAACCTCTTTCTGCACCAAGATCCTGCAGAGAGCAGAAAATGAAAGGAATGCACATTTCAAAATCTCCCCACAAGTTGTCCAGTAATAGCCTGCATCTGTTTTTCTATCAGAGCTGCTGGCTACTTGGAATACAGTGCAGTGTATATGCTAAAATTTTTTGGATGACTGCATATTAAAAAGCAAAATGGAAATATTATCGATTAGCAATGTTAGCATAGAGAAAAAAAAAAGATCAACTCTGGATAAGTGAGCATGCCAGGAAAAATGGAACAAGAGAGATTAAATAGCAGAGCGAAGTCTCACTGACCTGAAGGCAGCCTGCAGTATGGGAACAGTGCCATCTCTCTCTCTTTTCTCTCTCTCTCTCTCTCTCTCTCTCTCTCTCTCTCTCTCTCTCTCTCTCTTCCTTCTGTTGCTTTAGTGTTTACCCAGTTTTCTCGGTCACCTCCTCTCTTATGTTTCCCTTCTCTCCCGATATCCTCAGTTACATTCTCATCTGTTGCTTTCTTCACTCTGATTCTTCCCTCTCTCTGTATTTGACAGGGTTTAAGGAAACTATTCTGGCTCTAATCCACAGCAACCAGATGTTTAAAGTATCCTGGTGAACAGATTTCAAACTGAAAAGAGAAAGGAGTGCAAAAAATGGGGATGGGTAGATCATGCCAAAGGACACATTGCTGGTTTAGTGTGGATTGTGCCACGTAATTTAATAAGATCTCGCCTATAATAGTCTGATTCATTAAACCTGTGATTTTAAACAGTACTTGGAATGATTTTTTTTTCTTTCAGTGAAATGTAGGTCTTGTTTCACTTTGCATAGGAGTTGGAGACAGTAGGATTTAACATCCTAAAGAGAGTGATTGAGATTGTGGATATTTTCCCCTGCTGTTAAATGCCATTGTGTTAAGTGCAGCCCCTGTGATGCCAGTGTGGCACACAGCACCTACCAAAATTAACACCAAAATAAGTAAATACTCATCATTAAAAAAAAAAAAAAAAAAGTTATATAAAATTCGATAAAATTATACATGTGTGTTTTGTGTTTATGCCACAAGATGGAGCTATAACCTTTTATAAAACATAAATAAAAAAAGAAAAAACAAGATAAAAAAACCCGGTAGGAACTTGCATTTCATTTCCATTTCTGAGGATACTATATGTTTTTTAATTTAATTTAATTTAATTTAATTTAATTTAATTTAATTTAATTTAATTTAATTTAATTTAATTTAATTTAATTTAATTTAATTTAATTTAATTTAATTAATAATTTTTTTATTTTGCCTCTTGTTTTGCAATAAATGCTCTTGTACTCCAGTGATACCTTAAATTGTTCATGAATTTGAAGTAGACTTTAGGGAGAAGAGAATTTAGGAGTGTGTGTGTGTGTGTGTGTTTGTGTGTGTGTGTGTGTGTGTGTGTGTGTGTGTGTGTGTGTGTGTGTGTGACAATCTTTTTTCTTATAATTGACCCATGAGTCAGCCCACAGACTTAAAAAAAGACCCCCTGTGAAATCCTACACACAGACCACAAAGTGTTGTCTTGCAAGATAACTCGACAGTTTATTATGATGGAAAACCATATATTATAATATTCATACATAATTGAAACTATATTGGTTTTTGTAAACAACTTTAATCAGTCAACATATATAAACACTGACTACATTGAAAAATGAATAAATTACAGGATGCGTGTGAACATTCTTCATTCTCTCTCTCTCTCTCTCTCTCTCTCTCTCTCTCTCTCTCTCTCTCTCTCTCTCTCTCGCTCTCTCTCATCTTAATGGTATATTCTCTCAGCTGGCAGAGAAGTGGGGCTACAATCACAGAACCAGGCAAACCGCACACTGAACCAGGCTTTTGAGCCACACTCCTGTTGTTAACATAAGCGTTAATGCTTTTGCCTCATGAGTATATGATCCAGGTTATTCACTGCGCGTTGTGATGAACAAACAAACATTACAGCATCCGAGCTTGCTTTACTAACATCAATCACAGGAAATCTTTCAGCATAACATATTTATTACAATAAATATTCTGCAATAATTCAGGAGCCACACATAACACAAAGTTACCTGCAATAAGAGTGATTCTTATATGAGGTTATAGCAGGATTCGATAGATTTTGTTGTTTTCTATTCATTTGCATAAATTACTAGGAATCCATAGAAAAATAAATCTTTATTTCATATTATGAACTGTTGAATATACAAAAGAAGCTGATAGTCTCCTATATACGTCATGATTTCCACGGTGGTCTAATAACCCTTTTATATATTTCATTGTTCTTGAATCCTTCGAGGATTTTTTTCAAACCATTCACCTATGTGGCTTTGGAAAGTTAAACGTTTGAATGATCTGCTTGGGTGAAAATGAGGTGCTTGATAAAAAGAAGAAGAAGAAGAAGAAGACCAGTATTTGAGCAGAGTTGAGTATATAAAGTGTTGGATCAGAATCAAATGATGGATGAACTCATATAACAAAATAATGAAATCATAATAATTTAGATGATCTACCCTGTATAAAGAATCTCTTGTTAATTATATGCAGATCTATGTAAGTGTTTTTTGTGGAAATAAAGCAGACGTTTAGTAACAGATGAACTAAGAGAGGCGGAATAGATGTACAACACAACTTTTATAATCACTTTTGCATATCAAATAGAATACTATATCATTAGGTTCTAAAGAAAATATTTCACTGAAGTAGCGCATGCAGAAAAAGTGGCAGCAGTGAAAGCAGCATCATGTAAGCAGCTATTGGGCAGAGAGAGCCCGGGAATAAGAAAGGACATGGTCACAGGTCACATGACAGGAAGTCCAGCTGTAGATACCACATTCATGTCATGACGGAATTACTGTGGGTCAAGGTTTTCACTTTGTCATGTTGAACGAATGAAAGATGTAAAAGGTTTAATTACATAAGTATTCACCCCCGTCACTCGTGAAAGGCTGAAATGAGTTCTCAAACAACCAGCTGCCACCAGAACAAAAGAGTTTGATCCAAAATCTGACATGCTGTCTGTTTGCGAGGTTTGGAATTACCCTCTCCTTATCACAATTGTAGGCATCTGTGAGCTCATGTATGTGGAAGAGGGCAGAAAGATGTTTTCTCTCAGTATGTTACGCTGCCCTGTGATGCAGCATGAGCAGCGGTTTGAAAACATATGAAGGTTGGATGCTTCACATGACACACACTTTTACCCCACCATCCCCAATTTGTAGCTGCTGAAGTGTTAGCTGGTGGAACTGGCAAGGATAAATCGGGGAGAAAGGAGCTAGAAGTCCAAGGAGCTATTAAAACGAAAAAGGTTCTGGTATCAGCCATGGTTTGATATCTCAAACATTCTGCAGAGCACCTGTAAATATATTTCTAAAAATGGAAAAAGACTATCTACTGGAGGCCAGCTGTCAAATGCCAGCTGTTCATCCTGCAACCATGGCCCTGATTGCTGGCTTCATGGAAGAGTGGCAACTCATATTCTCAAATCCTATTTGTAGTTTGCCGAAATGCATATTGGAATCTCTGCAAATGTGAAAAAGGAGAGCAAAATGTAACTTCTTGGCCTTTGTACAAAGTTCTACCTTGGCATCACCCTGGACAACGTTCCTATAGTGAAGCATGGTGGTGGCAGCATCATAGTGAGTTTTACCTTGTAGCACTATAAAATGTGGAAATGGTTAAGAAGGTGGGGTGGAGGTGAATACGTATGCAAGGCACTGTCATAAAATATACAATTAAAAGAATATATTTTTAATTTACGTTTTTTTTGTTAAGTGCAGCGATATATGGTGAGATATGAGAACTGGTCATGTGCACAGCATAGTAGATGGGACTGAGATACTGACAAAAAGCACAAATAGGCCCCAGAGTGAATATAGATGAAAAAGAGTACTGACACATGTGTGTGTAAGAGTGATTCTGTCATTCTATGCCTGGCTCTCATTCACTCATCCGTATGCTTTTTCTCACTTTCTGCCATTACAGATCTTTCTCTGCCCACAAAATGTGTCATTTTACCTTATATTAACTATTACTTTTTTTTGCTTTGTTACCCCTGTATCTACTCCTCTGACCTTCCCCCTGACCTTCATTTCCCTTCTCCACCGCCTCACTGCTGCTCTCCTTCAAGCATGTCGAACAGAGCCTGCATCAACCGGTCGTCTCTGTGCCGATAGGCTTGTGCTCTGTAGAAGTTGTCGCTGTAGTCGTTGTACAGGTTGCTTTCAGGAACTGTGTCCTGTTTGAGCCAGTCCATGGCTTCAAACAGCTTCTGCTTAGGGATCCGGTCTCGGGATTGGACTCGGCTGAGAGAAGCCATGGAGTGAGGAGAGATAGCAGGGGTTTGCCTGTTAAAAGCTGACTGCAGGAGGCGGAGCAGCGCTAAATTAGGCGAGGACGAAGACTGCGACAAAGCTGGCTTTTCTTCTGGGTCAGAAGCAGAGTCGGGAGTGGAGGAAGTGACTTTAGCTGGCTTCTGGGGTTTCTCGGGTTTGTTAGGAGAGATGGCGGCCTCCTATATTGGAAAAAGGGTGTAATATTTAAGTTTAAGAAATAACAACGGAGCATATCTAAAAGGGAAGTGTTTAGATGTTGCAGGAACTTAAAGGAGCAGATTGTAATTTTTCAATTGCAAAGCAGTTTCTTTTCTTCACCAAATTTTACCCTCTCTATTCAGAACTACAGTCTTCGCCTTTTAGGGGGAAAGTTCAAGGCTAAGAAGCTCTATTAAAGCTAGAATGGAGCTCATTTCTGGGCCAGAAAAATATAGAAGCCTGTAACAGATAAAATAGCTATACACGTTGCACAGAAATGATGCAAAACCCATTTTTTCAAAGGTATCTCTGAAACAATGGGGTTAGTTTAGCTCTAGATACAACTACAAAATTACAAACAGCCCCTTTAAACAATTAGTACATAGAACAAATCCAGTGTCACATAGTTACTCTTTGCCTTAGAAATGCGAACATACAAGCAGAAAGTGTGTACTGTACAATTGCGCTTACCTCCAGCATGTCCTCCATGTGTTCCACTCCCCTGCGGTCATTCTGCACAGCGTTGTAGGAAGTGTACACTCTCGGCTTTTTCATGTGCTCTGGTTTCTCAGACGTCCCGTGGAGAATCAGCTTCCAGCTTAGGATCTGTCCCTCATTCTCCATCCGTCCTGACTGGAGAGAAAACCAGAAAGAGTGTAAATAGAAAATACTGAGAGAGAAAATAATATATGTGTTGTGTATATATAACAGCTGAGCATCAGTGGAGCATATTTCTGGGCCAGAAAACAAGTAAAGAGAAGCTTAAACTGAAGACACTAGCAAGATTAATTGCAAGTCGAGATTATGCATCAAAACATATTTTAAACCTTGCTTGGGAAATATTTTTTAAATGAAATAATTATTATATACTTTGAAACAACTAGAAAAAATTACATACTGCACCTTTAAACATTTTGTATGTACAAAAAAAGCAATTTTTTAAGATTATTGTTAGAGTTTGACACATTTATTACGACATCAGTTGGTTCATACAGGTTGTTCAAGAAAATTTCTAATTCAAATATTTCTTACATGGATAGAAACCCCACATGCTATTTACCGTGTCAGTGATCTTCAGGGTCCAAGTGCCGGTAGGGTTCTCTCCCCAGGTGTGCACAGACATGAAGGCCCAGTTCCTGAAGCCGTTAGAGGAAGTGTCCCTTTCCCTCTCAGCCAAGAGCACTGTAGTAGTACCTGAGTGAATAAATACAGTGTTTTATAAATTCAGTAGTAGGTAGTAGATCTGGACTGGAGCCACGGACATGCATAGCACAAGTTTGAGTGGCATATCTCACCTGATGGAGAGGTGAGCGTGATGTGGAGGTCTCCTCTCCGGGTGTACTCAATGCTGGCCTCCACCTGCACATGCTCTAATGAGACGATAACGTTTGTCTGACCAGTGCATGCTTTAGTAGGGATCTCAATGCTGATCTCCCCTGCTGCCTTCAGAGGCCTGGAACAGAGCGGAATTCAATATATGTATGATATTATAAAGTATGATAATGAATATTGCTTCTTATGTTTTAGAATTAAACGTTATGATATTAAATTCCAACACACCCTACAGATAATAGTATTACTGTATATATTACTGTCTCTCTTCAGATGATAAATTGTATATGAATAGAAGTCCTGTACCTGGGCTGGAATGTGTCATCTCTCACGATGCATTGCTTCTTCTCAGGCACGTGCTTCCACACTTTGGGATCGGCCAGATCTACCAGAGCTTTAGCGTTGAGCAAGCCAAACCCGAAGCGGCTGTTCACCATCAGACCAGCGCCGTTCCTCTTCCAGCCAGGATTATTCGCTAGAGGATCAAACTCGGATGTCCATACCACCAAGTGCTGCAGGTCCCTCCATGTTAGATCAGGACTGGAGACAGACATATGCAATTCTGAGCTCTGAGCAGTATTTATACTGTATCATTTACACAAAATATGAACAACAGATTTTGTTAAAAAATAATAACCCGAGCAAATTGCAACCCTAATGTTGACTACGTGTTGAATATGTGGATGACTTATGCAAGGCTATTTCTAGTTATAAGGTCCTTCCAGGATTTTGTGTTTTTGCGATGACAAAAATGAACGCAAAATCATACAAACTCTGAAATATTCAGAGGAGCCTGCATTAAAAAAAAAAAAGAATAACTGCAGATTCTGCAGAAGACATGTCGTGTGACGTAAAAAAAAGAAGAATCATGTGCTTCGAATAAAACAACAACAACAAAACACACAAACACACAAACCCACAAAAAACAAACAAACTAAAAAATCGCAAATTTGGGGGGAAAAATGCAGCAAAAGCATTTTTGGCTGCAAAAATCTCAACAACAACAACAACAACAACAACAACGACAACAACAAAACAACCTGTACAGACTGTTTATAAGTAATGTAAGAAATTATGTAGTACCTCAAGACACCAGAGGGCCAAGTAAAAAGAACTGACTTTAATGTAATAATGGCTCATGATATCATCTCACCACTCAGTCATTGATTATTTTCCAATCCCAGCATGTTTTACAGTTGGTTATCCTTATATGTAATACTTATATGAAATAATGCAGTGTGTCAGTACATGTGTATTTACTAATATATATTCTGTAAGCACTGTTATTATAACATCTGTACATACTTCTGTTCTAACGCCAGAGCGAATATCCCAGCTGCCAGAGGGGCAGAAGCAGATGTTCCAGTGTGTGTCTCTGTGCATTCGTTGTGAAGGTCAGCACTAGTCTGAAACAGAATGAATGAGATAATGGATTTAGGGCATGCAGATACACATTAAAGCCAAAGGAACAACCAGGAAGATATTGTAAAAAGAAGAAGAAGCCTTTATTATCGTCACATATACATTACAGCAGAGTGGAATTCTTTTCCTCGCATATCCCAGCTGAGGAAGTTGGGGTCAGCTATGATACAGCACTCTGGAGCAGAGAAGATTAAGGGCCTTGCTAAATTACCCAACAGGGGCAGCTTGGTAGTACTGGGGATTGAACCCCAACCCAGAGCCTTAACCACTTGAGCCACCACTGCCCCATAAGACATGGTAGCTTTGTAAGGCATGGCACTTGCCCACTTCGGGAGAGACCACTTGGTGCTACCATGACCACATGTAGCGCATTGTAGATGTAAATGTAGTATTTCCAGCTACAACTCAGTGTCATTGGTTAGCTTTTGTAGGCCAGGATGTAATAAGAAACTGAAAATGGGGCTACTGGTGGTTTCTGAGGTTTGGGTCAATAATAAATGGAATTGTCTGTGGAATTTGTCTGACTGATGAGATCTAGTGACTACGGTTACATTTATGGCAAATCTCTTTTAATAGATACAGCCTACCAGTACTGATGATACTGGTTCACTAGGTCAAGGACTAAGAACACTTTCAGTCTAATCTGACTACACTTCACTCTTTTTAGCACAGCCCAAAAAAATTTCATCTGAGCCTATTTTGTTGTGCCCCTTGAATCTATTTGTCACTCCTTTAAGAATTTGTAGTTTGTCATAAGTAGTTTTGTTTTAACCCAGCCTACTAAGGATATATATATATATATATATATATATATATAAAATACATACATTTACACCCTTATCCAGAGCAACTTACATTTTATTGCACTTTATAGAACTTAGCAATTGAGGGTTAAGGGTCTTGCTCAAGGGCCCAGCAGTGGCAGCTTGGTGGACCTGGGATTTGAGCTCACAACCCTCTAATCAGTAGTTTAACACCTTAACCACTAGGCTACCACATTCAAAGAAACATGGAAAAATAT
Source organism: Hemibagrus guttatus (assembly GCA_033459395.1). Lineage (NCBI taxonomy): Eukaryota > Metazoa > Chordata > Actinopteri > Siluriformes > Bagridae > Hemibagrus > Hemibagrus guttatus. Next base: position 4,199,341 of record JAUCMX010000014.1, on the reverse strand, counting down.
CCACACGAATTCCCATCTTCTAAGTAAATCCCAAATCTCGATCTGTTTGTTTATAAGCATCCAAAATTTGATCTTCAACCACTACAATTCTGTGTAAGGTTATCCAATCGAGGGAAAAACACACGTCTCATACCAAAAGTCCTGACTCATTTTTATATCAGACTTGTGACCATAAAATAATTCATTTGTTTATACTCATTGAAAATATCTATATATAAGTTGATTTCTGTTTCCTCAGCAGACTGGAACTCCATTGTACTGGTTAAAAGGTTAATCTGCATCCAAGATGCAGAGTGTATACATTTAAGTTTAAGTTTAAGTGACTCACAATCCTTTGGTCAGTGTAGTCTCCGCTGCTGTAGGCGGTGGCGAGGGTGGAAGAACATTTCTCAGCATACCAGGGTGAGAGGCCCTGCTGTGATGCACTGCTGATGGAGATGGTGAAGATGCTGTCCGTATATCCATCACAGTCACAGTTATCACCCTGACGCCCACCGTTTCCTGACGCCCAAACAAAGATGGAGCCTTTTCCACCACGACCCTGAGGACACACAATCAACGAGTCAATGAAGTCTTTCTTAAACCTTAAATCTTATTCATATCTACTTAAATTTTACACAGAGAGCATCTTTTTTTTTTATCTCTACATGAAAATTAGGTTTCTGACCTTTTGGATGCCATACTCAAAGGCTTTCTGTGCCAGACGTCCTGGCCCCTCTACTGTTTTTCCGTCGTCATTTGGGCCCCAGCTGGCACTGTAGATGTCAACGTGGTCGGGGTTAAACCCTATAGAGCTCGCCTCAATGGCATCGGTCACAATTCCATCCAACATTCGGATACCTGAGGATCCAAAAGAGGTCAGGAATGAAAATGTGATCATGATCGTCTTTGTTAGCATAATGTTCTTTTATAATATACCAAATATAATAGTTTGGAGACCCAAATGGACCCAGCAAAATCTGGATGGACTGTGATTTGATACTTCATCTCTTATATCAGAATATAAAGACACTCCTTTATTCAGTGAGATGTCAAATACACATATATTTCCAACATCATATACATATCTAACAAGTTCCCGATCTCTCACCTCCGACCTTTGAGTTGTAAGCCACTCCCACTCCACATTTGTTGTTGTCTGCTTGCATTGCTATCTCACCTGCACACCTGGTTCCGTGCCTGAAGAATAAAATCAAGAGAAATATTCAATTCAATTCAATTCAATTCCATGCAATTCAATTCCATTCAATTTTATTTGTACTGTGCTTTTAACAGTGGACATTGTCTCAGAGCAGCTTTACAGAACATAAGAAATATAGTACGAAAAGTTCAAGATTAATATTAGTCTTATATATAAATTTTTCTGTATTACTCCCTAATCCCTAATAAGCAAGCCTGAGGCGACTGTGGCAAGGAAAAACTCTATTAGCTGGAAGAGGAAGAAACCTTGAGAGGAACCAGACTCAAAAGGGAACCAATCCTCATTTGGGTGACACCGGAGAGTGTGATTATAAATTATCATAAACACTGGAGAGTATATTTATGAATAATGTCTTTTACAGTCAGTTGGAGGTGTGTAACCAGGAGCTCCTGGGCAACTCATAAATTAGCTCAACATCTAAGTTCATTATAGATTCAACACCTTCAACTACCTATGCCGAAGCCTTCAAATGCTCAATGGTGGAGATACAGCATATGTAGAAAGTTATTTTGTGTATTGATTAGGAGCTTGTTGTCGTCAAAGTCCACATGGAGTCACTGAAGGTCTGAAATCTTCATGAAATATCTAAATGTAACATGGTCAATTTTATACATTTATTTTTAAATATAGAATTCACATAGAATAGCATGTTTTCCCAATCCACAGTACACTAAAATGTGCCTCTGAATTCTTCAATCTGATTGGTCAGAAGGTGTTGATTGATTTATTATAACAGTGACTCTGACTGAATTTCTGACTAAAAGGCAACTCACAGGTTTGTTTATTGTAATATGTGATAATTTCTATATTCACAAAAACAGATGTTCCACATAAATCTACTACTATTAATAAATGAATCACAACTGTGTTGTCAATAAACAAAAAAAGGTGACTCATTGATATGGTTGATCTTTATGGAAGTCTATTTAATATTTATGGAAGGAGTCTCCAGTGTCAGTGCTTTGTATAAGACAGTAGGTATAAGACACAAGTGGTTAAGGCTCTGGGTTGTTGATCGGAAGATCAGTGTTCAAGTCCCAATACTGCCATTGTTGGGCCCTTGAGCAAGGCCCTCAACAACCCCCCCCTCCATCCAACAGATGGATATCTGTTTGGATCTCCATTTTTGGCCAAGATGCCGTATAATTCCGAGTTGTTTTGTGCCAAAAAAGAAAAAGTCACAAAATCTCAGCAAGTTGTAATGTTGTGAGCATTTTGGGCTCCCAAAAAATGGAGCGACTGACTCTTATATTGTTGTACATTGAATGCTATGACCAGGGACAGATTATTGATCACGTTTTATTTATATCACCAAATTCATAACATCAGTCATTATACTGTTTTTATATGCTGTATTTTTTATATATGTTTCCTCTATTTTGTACAGCTAATTCAGAATTAAATTAAATTAAATTAAATTAAATTAAATTAAATTGAATTGAATTGAATTGAATTGAATTAAATTAAATTAAATTAAATTAAATTAAATTAAATTAAATTTTAAACTTTTAAATTCCATTTTGACTCTATTTTTATTTTGACAATTTGACGATATTTTTACATTTATTTTGACATTTTGACTATATTTTCATTTTGACAAAGCGTGGGGGGAGGGGGGGCATGGTGGTTAGCACTTTTGCCTCATACCTCCAGGGTTGGGGGTTTGATTCTTGCCTCTGCTATGTGTGTGGAGTTTGCATGTTCTCCCCGTGCCGCGGGGGTTTCCTCCGGGTACTCCGGTTTCCTCTCCCAGTCCAAAGACATGCATTGTAGGTTGATTGGCATCTCTAAATTGTCCATAGTGTGTGAGTGTGTGTGATTGGGCCCTGCCTTGTGTACCCTGCCTTGTGTACCCTGCCTTGTGTACCCTGCCTTCTGTACCCTGCCTTGTGTACCCTGCCTTCTGTACCCTGCCTTGTGTACCCTGCCTTGTGTACCCTGCCTTTTGCCCATAGTCTCCTGTGATAGGCTCCAGGTTCCCTGTGACCCAGTAGTAGTAGTAGGCAGGTATAGAAAATGGATGGATAGATCTACAGGGCATTTGCCACTAGAAGGCACTGATGTGCACAGAATTTTCCAAGTGAAATAGGCCAATAAAGAACACAACATATAGAGCACAAGCTAATATAAAGTCACTCAATCTGAGCTTGATGTTTTGATCATATTCTTTGCTTTGTCTTTAAACACAGTTGTCATTATCCCAGCCCTGATGACGCCAAATTGCGATCCTTGTCCCGTTGTCCTAATTCTTGAGGCTTTAACCCTACTCTGAGCAGAGAACGATTACGGTAAATCACTCACTTGTTCTCATTGGTGGAGTCGTATCTGGGGAAAGGATCAGGATCGTTGTCGTTGAAATCATAACTGGCATCAGGATCCTGGAAGAGACAGAGGTTTTGCATTTAATGTTAGAAATTCGGTTCGATATTTGGCGTCCACAAACAGGAAACTCATGAGTATAACTGCAGATTGACAAAATGTATTCTATGCACACAGCCAAGCAGATGAGGTGGTTTTCTGTCAGTCTTTGGGATTTAAACTCACAAATTTCTGCTTAAACCCTGGTTTCAAAAACAGATTCTGTTCTTAAATCAATACAGGTTCAGGTTATTACTCGTCACATCCCAGTTCTGTGTTAGACTGTGTGATAACATGTTCTCCATCTCGCATAATATGATGTGTTTTCATAAGATGTGATTATAAGATCATCTAAAATTACAACATTCTGCTAACATCATGACTGGGTGTGATCCAAGCTTGTGCAGAAAATAAAGTTGGATAAACAGAAAAATCTTACAGCTGGCTTTAGTCAGGTTTTCTGGATGAAATTTACTTCAAAATGGTGCTCGATCTGTGACTGGGAAAGCAGCATGTATTGATTATAGAACATAATGCTTGAGTACTGCTATCACTGTACAGCAGAGACACTAAAGGCCTTCTGATTGAGTAAAGATAATTACAGACACTGTAGCTCAATTTGTGTGGAAAGGCAGACTCACTCTCCAGCTCTGCCTTCTTCAGTCTGTGTGTGTGTGTGTGTGTGTGTGTGTGTGTGTGTGTGGTGGGGGGGAGGGCCTTTGATTGCAAGACATCTATTCACTACCACACACAAAAAGCCTACATTCGAATGACCTGCGGCTCTCCTCCAGCCTCTATAGCTTGTAAACACGAGACGGAATATAGCTCATCCGTATACAGCTCATGCTAGATGATGACATATTTCCATATCTCACGCTGTTATAGAGGTTTTAAATGTTCCAGTGACGGTCACTATAGATAATGGTTCGCCTGGCCGGGGGTTGTTGTCACTATGGAAACAGCCGAGCGATGTTGTGGCGGTGGAGTGGCCTGTTGCTATGGCGATGCACTTACGTAATTGGGGTAGATGTCCGTGTGGTTCCATTCCAGGCCGTCATCCAGCACAGTGATGACAACACCTTTACCCGTGATGCCTTTCTTCCACACTGGGATCACGTGAAGGTCTAGTTTTGGGAGCGACGACGATGTCCGTGTGTCTTGCTAGTGAGCAGGACAGAAGGAGTAAAATGGTTAGATAGTCTAATTTGGGTGTGTGTGTGTCTGTGTATGTGTGTGTGTGTGTGTGTGTGTGTGTGCATCTCTCTTTATGGCTGTACTACTTGGCATAGAATTCCTAATAGTCCACCATTCATAATTTACACATTTACTATTAACAAAGCAGATGACTACGATAGCTGATATCCTCTGTAAGCCAAAAAACACTATAAGTCCATGTCATGTTCCAAAACTGGATCATGGTTATGTAACCACTGGAGTAAAAAATGGAGCGCTATATTTAATTCCTTTGTGAAAAGTTAAGGCACTGAAACAAAACTTTTTTTCTTCACAATTTCAAAACCCTCCCTTTTATACTGACGATTTGCTCTGGTCCAAAAAGTGCTCTACATCCTCCGTGAACCTGAGAGAAACAGCTGGCAAGTGGCTAATCTCAGTGTCTTATGGCTAATGGTTTGTTATGTTAACTACAGTGATAAAAGGGCCAGGGTTACTCTTTTCAACTAAAAGCACTATATCATATAACTACACAAATATTAACTAGAGTCAAATTTATAGTTCGTCAATTTAATGTAGTCTGAAACATAAGAGTAGCGTCCAGACACGCCGGACCTTGAACCCGGACCTCCGTGGTTGCCTGCACGCAATGGAAGGAGACCCATACGTGGGATTCAGCGAAGCGCTGCTTTATTCACAAAAACACAAGACATGGGGAAAACTAACCTACACACTAGATATGACACTTATAAAACAAAACCTTACAAACAAAACAAAGAACCTAGAACATTAAACAATGACGGATACAAAAGGATCCCTACTTATAGGGCACAACTACTCAAGGGCCCAGAGGCAGCAGATAAGTGATCCTGGGATTTGAAACCATGGCTTTGAAGTAGTAGGCCAACGCCTTAACCACTGAGCTACCACTTCCACCACGTGAGAAACAAGCTAACTTGAACTACCTGACATTTACATTTATGGCATTTGACTATATTTAATTATACAACTGAGCAACTGAGGGTTAAGGGCCTTGCTCAAGGGCCCAGCAGTGGCAGCTTGGTGGATAGAAACTCTCCAACTTTCCAATCAGTTTTGTCTAACACCTTAACCCCTGAGCTAACACTTCCACCATAAACTGAGAAACAAGCTAACTTAAAGTACCTGACATGTACAGCAGATGCCCATATCCAACGCAACATTTCCAGAGCAATTGAGGGTTAAGGGCCTTGCTCAAGGGCCCAGCTTGGTGGATCTGAACTCTCCAACTTTCCAATCAGTTTGTCCAACACCTTAACCACTGAGCTACCACTTCCACACTAAACACTTTATGTTCCACTTGCACCTAACGATTGTTAAATTTTCTCTCAGGAGTGTGAGTCATGATTCTCTAAGCGTATGTTGTTTATGTTTGGCCATGTTTTGGTTTTGGCCTTGTCTCCGCCTCTGTTCCGTCGCTGCTTGCTTACCCTATTGTGTTCACCTGTTCTGTGTTGATTAGCCATGTTATTATTTCCAGTTGTTTGAATTTCCTATCTGTAAAGTATTTGTTTGCAACAGTATTATGTGATAATGAGAGCTATTGCATTGTTATTTTCTGAATATGTATTCCCTGATGTCGCCTGCATCTGTACCTCTTTGGACTCTATGATTACATAGCAATTTCGCGTGTGAAAAAGACGTGTGAAGTGTTTAAAAACCTGCATTACTGTTAATATGACTTTATATAAAGGTTGCATGTACAGCTCTTTACAAGTAAACCAAATAATCAAAAGGTGCTGCACAAATCCCATTGTTTAGCCACTCCAAAGCTTTTTAAAATGAAAAGCAACGGATATAATCTTTCATGTTGACCTTTCAGGCGACTGTTCTCAGTCCTCACTGTGTCTGCTTTCGGTAGATTAATAACCATTAGAACGATAAAGCGCTAAAGTGCGGTCACAATTACAATACAGCAAGAAGAGGATGTCATCAGGTTGATAAAGAACGTGTAATTCGTGTAAAAAAGCTCAGCATGGAAAGTGGAATAAAGCTCATTAGTGTCAGGTTTAATTGCTTAATGGTCAGAGAAGTGAGGTCAGAGAAGCCCTGCCCAACGTCGCTGATGACTCAGAGCTAAAGCTAAAATAAAAGAGGTAGAGAATGCATCGATGTTACACAAGCACGACCCTCAGGAATGACTCATAACTTAAATCTCTAAGCTGAGGGAGGGGGAAGGGGAGCAAATATGATACATATGGCCACGTAGATCAGGATTTTCAGACAGATGACCACAGATATTCACACATAAATAAAAAATAGAGCAGCTTTTTACAGTAAAACAGCAACAACAACAACAAAAAACACAACACCAAACATCTCATCTACCACCTGCAGATATCTTCTCTGAAAAACTACAAAGCACCCAAACACTTGCTCAGACTGGCCACGCCCACTCAATTACAGCATGCAGCATTGTATAGAAATGGAGAGAAATGCCTTGTGAGTCATCTCTGATTGAACTGAATGATCAAGAACCACAAAGTAATGTATTCGCCACACAATCCGTGACAATCTATTTCTTCTCTCTGCCCTCCCTTCCTTCTCGGCACATCCTGTCTCCTCTCCAGACCTCGCACGTCATCCTCGCTCTCGCTCCCTCCCCCTCCCCCTCCCCCTCCCCCTCTCCCTCTCCCTCTCCCTCTCCCTCTCTCTCTCTCTCTCTCTCTCTTCTCTCTCTCTCTCTCTCTCTCTCTCCCTCTCTCTCTCTCTCTCTCTCCCTCTCTCTCTCCCTCTCCCCCTCATTCTCTATGCACCACTGCACTACGACGTCTCGTACCGCACACGAACATGCCAGGCAAACCAGGCCACTTTCACAAATTCGTTCTTTAAAAAGGATTTTTTTTATTTCAGAATGGAGAGATGTTAGAGTTATCGTTTTGAAATGGGTAAAGGTGACTACAACTACAAAATACAGATATAGCAGGGAGGTTAAACAGTTTGTTTTTTTTTTTTTTTACTGAAAATGAGTATTATATAATCCAAAAATATGAACATGCTTTATTATTTTTTAGCAGTTAAATCTAATAAATTTATTACAATTTATTACAATTTAATAACAAATAATATAAAACAATATAACCTAGGGGAGGGGTGAATATTAAAACAGCACAAGCAAAAAAAAAAACCAGCACTCCTAGTGCAAATCCTATAAAATGTCCAATATGTTAAAAAAAGGGACTTCCAGAGCTGCAGGATTAGCATTATCGACTCGTTCTGTACAAATTTACGATTCTCAGAAAACTGACTCCAATACAATTTTGTACAAATGCCAGGAGCCATTTTTGCATTATTCACAGATGTAAAACCAGCAAAAAAAAATTAAAATTAAACCTAAATACAAATCAGAGTAATCATTTAGAAGACAAAATGAATGGATTGACTGGACTAGGCGTGTAAAACAAATCAAGCAAAAATGTCAGGAGACAATTTACATAAACAGCAGATTTTTAATCAGAGTTTTTGATTATAGAGCACATGCACAAACAGCCAGATAAACATGGATAAACAATATTAGAGCAAATTGTTTATGATTATTTTACATGCCCCGAAGGACTCTGACGCACATAGACTGCAATCACTCACAAGTCAAGAAATTTACAGTGCTTGATTTGACTCAAGAGATATAGAAATTCAGTATAAACAGATTCAAAACCATATGGCAAATCGAGCAGGAGTTTATTTTATGAAGCGTTCAATTAGGACTCCAGGAAGTGAGACTTTTATGTGCTTTTTATGGGTGACTCAGATTTTCCAATATCCTGGTTTACAGCCATAAAAGCGAGATAAAACAGGAGAAACCCACAATAACAAAGATATTGCAGAAAGACACATACATATGACAATTACTACATTGATGAGTGCATGAGTGCCACAGAAGCCATATTTAAGGATTAAAACACTACCGTGTTATGCTCACTAGACAGCTTTTTCTCTCACTTGAATTTAATAAGTTACGACATTATATCTCCACGGATGCTAAAAAAATTCATTCTTCTTCACAGAAGACTCAGATTCTCGCAGATTAGTTTCCTAATCCATTTATGTTCAGCGTCCACCATATGAATCCCTGTGTATTAGTTGTTACTATAGAAAGGGGTATTACAAAGACTGTGAGGCTATGAGATGGAAACCACTATAACACATGGACTATAACACGTGAGAATTCAACAGCACTGACGTATAGCTAAAAGTGACGTTAAAAGAATTCCATTTGGATGGAAAAGTGGGTCAAAGTTCAAGGACTGATTGGATGCAACTGTATCTTCTTCTTCTTCTTTCGGCTTTTCCCTTCAGGGGTCGCCACAGCGAATCATCTCTCTCCACCTATCCCTATCTTCTGCATCCTCAACACTTGCACCCACTAGCTTCATATCCTCATTAATTCCATCCATATACCTCCTCTTTGGCCTTCCTCTTTGCCTCCTGCCTGGCAGCTCCATGTCCAACATTCTCCTACCAATATACTCACTCTCCCTCCTCTGAACATGACCAAACCATCTTAATCTGGTCTCCCTAACTTTATCCCCCAAACGTCCAACATGAGCTGTCCCTCTGACGTACTCGTTCCTAATCCTGTCCAATCTTGTCACTCCCAAAGAGAACCTCAACATCTTCAGCTCTGCTACCTCTAGCTCTGACTCCTGTCTCTTCCTCAGTGACACTGTCTCTAAACCATACAGCATGGCCGCTCTCACCACTGTCCTGTACACCTTCGCCTTGATTCTCGCTGATATTTTCCTATCACACAGAACTCCCGACACCTTTCTCCACCCATTCCAACCTGCCTGCACTCACTTCTTTACCTCTTTGGATGCAACTGTATAACGTATAAATATAACGTATAACAGATTATGTGTTTGTGTGCTCGCTCATAAAATCAGCTCACAGAGAAATAGTTTCTACATGTCACATCAGAATCCAGTACCGATCCAGAAGCCACTATAACTCCATATCTGATTCCAGTCCAGACGTTATTTCATTGTTTATTTATTGTTATTAATACCTGTTTATGTCTCATTTGCTCACCGAATATATCTGCTTTCACCCCTAATCTCTTGCATGCAGTATATCTCTGTTTATCTCTACCAGTTTGGGCTGCTACTGTACCGTTGTCCACCGTTAGTGAGTTTAATTGCCTTGCTTTGTTTGGACTGACTGACTGACTGACTGAATGTTTCCTGTTCAATTTGTTTGCTGATTTGGGTTTGAATAAGAGGCTCACACTACTGCTACTACCCTACTGCTTCTGCTTTATGACTAAAGCACTAATGCTGTACAGCTATAGCCAAGAAACAGAGTCCCAGAGGAAACACAAGACCAGTAATGAAGTATTCGGGTCAAGACGAGTCCCCATCACTAGAGAGGAAGAAATTCATACTGTTGAACAACTCAGACTCACAAACACACTGATTCTGATTGTGACTGATGGACTTATTTGTTTTCTCATTGACCTCTTAATTCTTCCTCTCAGTTTTCTGTGAGGTGAGGCATTCTTTTACTGATAAGACCATGGTTCAATTGGAAAACTCAAAGTCTGTCTTTTTTTCTACCTCCAGCATTATGAAGCATTTTATTCACAATAAGTGTCTGATTTTCCTGCTATAAAGTACCATTTGTCACAGATAAATACAGAGCAAATATTATGTATATTACATTACATATATTATGGAAGTTGATTGAACTACACACAATGATTAAGGAAACTCACCAAGTACCACTGCTGGTTCCACATGGGGTCATCAAAGAGTTTGTCCACGGAGCAGTCTTTACATTCTGCACCCAGTGGAGCACGCCTACTCCGATTTATTTCATACTGCTGTTCGGCCCAAGACACCTTCAAAGAAAAAAATACAATGAAACATTGATTTATATTTTCAGATACATCCATTTGTGGGTGGATGGATGGAAGGATGGATGGATGAATGGATGGATGGGTAGATTGATGGATGGACAGTAGGGTGGATGAATAGATGAAAGGATGAAAGGATGCATGGCTGGTTGGATGCATGGCTGGTTGGTGTGGATGGATGGATAGGTGGATGGATGGTTAGACAGATGAATGGATGATTGGATGCATGGCTGGTTGGTGTGTTGGATAAATGAATGGATGGATGAATGGATGGATGGACCGACAGATGATTGGATGGCTGGATTGATGTATAGATGCATGGTTGTTTGGGGTGTTGGATGGATGGATGGATGGGTGGGTGGATTGATGGATGGACAGTAGGATGAATAGACAGGTGAAATGATGGTTGGATGCATGGCTGGATGGATGGATGGATGGATGGATAGATAGATGGATGGATGGATAGATGATTGGGGTGGCTGGATTGTTGGATAGATGAATAGATGGGTGGATGGTTGGATGCATAGTTAGTTGGGGTGTTGGATGAATAGATGGATGGATGGATGGATTGATGCATGGCTGGATGGACAGTAGGATGGATGAACAGATGAAAGAATGGTTGTATGCATGGTTGGTTGGTGTGTTGGATGGATGGATGGATGGATGGATGCATGGATGGATGGACAGATGACTGGACAGCTGGATTGAAGGATGGATGAATGGTCAAACAGATGAATGGATGGTTGGATGCATGGTTAGTTGGGGTGTTGGATGAATAGATGGATGGATGGATGGTTGGTGTGTTGGATGGATGGATTAATGGATGGACAGTAGCATAGATGGACAGATGAAAGGATGGTTGGATACATGGTTGGTTGGTGTGTTGGATGGATGGATGGATGCATGGATGACAGATGACTGGATAGCTGGATTTGAAGGATAGATGGATGGATGGATGGATGGATGAATGGTTGAACAGATGAATGGATGGTTGGATGCATGGTTGGTTGGGGTGTTGAATGGATGGATGAATGGATGGATGGATGGATGGATGGATGGATGGACAGTGGATTGGATGAACAGATGAAAGGATGGTTGTATGCGTGGTGGTTGGTGTGTTGGATGGATGGATGGATGGATGGATGGATGGATGGATGATGGATGGATGGACAGATGACTGGATAGCTGGATTGAAGGATGGATGAATGGTCAAACAGATGAATGGATGGTTGGATGCATGGTTAGTTGGGGTGTTAGATGGATGGATGGATGGATGGATGGACAGATGAATGGATAGCTGGATTGAAGGATGGATGAATGGTTGAATAGATGAATGGATGGTTGGATGCATGGTTGGTTGGTGTGTTGGATGGATGGATGGATGGATGGGTGGATAGGTGGGTGGGTAGATTGATGGATGGACAGTAAGATGGTTGAATAGATGAATGGATGGTTGGATGCATGGTTGGTTGGTGTGTTGGATAGATATTGGATGGATGAATGGATTTATACCAAACATGAGAAATGGCATTTAAATGTTAAACTACACTGACTCCTGACAATACAACAGATAATATATTCTTAACAGTGTACAGAATATCTGATAGAGTATTCATACCCGGTCATCTTCTGACAGCCTTTTGGTAATGTGATCTGCACTTCTTTTGGTCCTGCTAGGATGATAGTGATGTTTGAATAAATAATGGTTCTCTAGGTCCCCAATCTGAAAAAAAAGAGTGCCCAGTGATTATACATTCTTGCTTATAAGTTTCCTATCCTGTGGGTTTGGGATTTGAATTCAACTTTTCTACTTTTAGCAAGAGAATATAAAATCTCTTTCAACTTATGTAACTCAATCAACACTTAAATACAGGTTATGTTTAAATGAGTGACTAAAGCCACACACACACACACACACACACACACACACTGTATGTATTTCTATTACATTTTGATTTGTATATGCAGTATAAGACTTAAATATTCTGTCTAGCACATACTAGAATTAGAATAAAAATAAATCTAAAATGGTAAGAAATGTCTGTATATTCTGGTGAGGTGGGCATTTTTAACTGGTTAATAAATCTGATGTCATAATTTTTTTTTGCCACAAATTTCATTCATTCATTTTGGTATCCATATTTGCATTTTTAATACCACACTGCTGCAACACTGCTGCATATATCTTGATTTTGTGCTAAGACGGAAATAAAACATGGCAAAAAAAACATGCCGAATCTCTCTCTCTAAAAAAAGTAACCATTTACGATGAATATGTCTTGTTATTTACTCTAAATAATGCTAGAATGCAGGCAATATTTCCTATAGTTATGTAAAGATATATTGGGACATTTCTGCTGATAGTAAAAAATCACACAAGAAGCATTTTTTCCAAGGATGTGATAAGGTTGAATTTAGCCTGAGAAAAAAAGGGTACTAAACTGTACCTCGTTGCTGAAATGGACCTCAAGAGTACCTTAATGCATGAGTACGTTCATCTTAAGAGCTTTAACCTTAAAGGTAGATTATATACCTTCAGTCTTTTAGAAAGATTTCCAGGTAAAATATACGTATTAATGGTATGCAAGATGCTTCCGCAGGTATTTATTTTAGTTGTTCAGAGCTCCAAAGATTTCACACAAGACAGACAACCTGTGGAATCTTTCAAACATGCCAACTTTATTCGTTAAAGCCAGATATACATGTAGCTCACAATGAGATTACGTTTAAACAGAAATGCAATTCATTTTCACTCAGGAATAGCTGTAATTTACCCACAGCTTGAGTTCAAGCATGCATGCATCACTTATAGTCATTGGCAAAGATTCACCATTTAGAGAAATTCCAAGGAGATACAAGAAACAACAACAACCTCATGCATAAACCAAGTAAACCCCCATGTATAAGCCAAGCAAAACCTCATGCATAAAGCAAAGAAAAAAAAAAATCCCATGCATAAACCAAACCAAACCCCATGCATAAAGCAGTCTCAGATGAATATGCGACTGTAACGTGAGACATGCGTGATTTCCCATCCGCCTACCTGTCGCACCAACTCGTAACCGAGCTCGTCGGCGATGGTCTGGGCAGCGTGTAAACCCCCCGGTACCTCCACGGCCCATTCGTTGAGATATTGTCGCTGGGAACGCGCGTACACAGCGCACAGCAGAACCGCGAGAGTCGTGCGCACTATCATCACCGCCACCGGAGCCCGACATCTCACTTCCATCGCAGATTAAACACCAGGGATGAAGAAATTAAGGCGTGCGTCGACTCGTTCACGACCGATTTAAGACTCAACCGAGGGAATAAATAAATAAACAAACAAACAAACAAACAAATAAATAAATAAATAACTAGGTTAGGATTTATGTTGGCTATTATTATTATTATTATTTATTATTATTATTATTATTTTTAAATACCGATATTCCTATATGTTTTATTCTAAGGGAGGATGGTGAGGCGGTGTAGAAGGAGTAAGTGAAAGCAGGCGTGGAAAAAAGCTACCAGTGAATGACCAGGAAAAGGGGAAGGGATGTTTACACGTCAATTTGCGAAAACGCTCTGACGTCAATTTCTACCTGGGGTAGGATGCTGAAGTCCCGAGGGAGGAGGATGGGGAGGAGGAGGAGGAGGAGGAGGAGGAGGATGGGGAGGAGGAGGATGGGGAGGAGGAGGAGGAGGAGGAGGAGGAGGAAGGGGAAGGGGAAGGGAAAGGGGAAGGGAAAGGGGAAGGGGAGGGGGAGGAGGGTAAATTTAGTCTATAAATAACCACAACACCAAAAAAAAAAAATCGAAGAGCCTCTGGAATTCATTTCTTTATATGAGAATATAATTTTTTTTAAAGCAGATGAAATAAAAACAAAACCATTCGATTCTTCACTACTCAATGAATTATGTCCTTTGATTAAAGTAAAATTTATAGATTATTCCCCCCCCCCCCCCCCCCCCCCCATATAGGCGACAGTGACGACAGGATGCGCGTCATCAAGTCGATTCAGCGCCGCAGCTTTTCGACATCAAGGGCGATGATACGTCGAATAGTATTACATGCTGCCTAACATTCTTCTTCTTCAACAATAACCTTGTTTAATTTGGTCACGATTTCATAAAGAAACAAAATGCCATGTGGTGTATAATCCACATCATCAGATCATCATAGGAAAGAACGTGCGCCTGCGTCTGCCAGTGCAGTGAGAGCTTGAAAAGGAGAAATGGCAAAAGCAGGAATGAACTGCAGATGGATTCAATATTCAGTTCATGCCAACAAGACAGCATGGGACTGCAAAAAAACCCCCAAAACAAACAGGGTTTTTAATATCAAAGCCCCTAGGGGAGAGTGGGGTCAGTTGCATCATTTCTCACATTTTTTTTGGTGACTCTTATAAGTGTAATATTTGAAAGCTCCAGTATTTTTGACGCACACTTTCTAGTGGTGGATTATTCTATTCACTTAACAAGTGTCATATCATCTTTTAATGTCAGATGATATACTGTATAAAATACACAGGCCAGGCATAACATTATGACCACCTGCCTAATATTGTGTTGGTCTCTCTTTTGCTGCTAAAACCGCCCTGACCCGTCATGGACTGTGTATACTGACACCTTTCTATCAGAACCAGCATTAACTTCTTCAGCAATTTGAGCAACAGTAGCTTGTCTGTTGGATCGGATCACACGGGCCAGCCTTTGCTCCCCACGTGCATCAGTGAGCCTTGGCCACACATGACCTTGTCGCCGGTTCACCACTGTTCCTTCCTTGGACCACTTTTGATAGATACTGACCACTGCAGACCGGGAACACCCCACAAGCGCTGCAGTTTTGGAGATGCTCTGATCCAGTGGTCTAGCCATCACAATTTGACCCTTCATCAAACTCGCACAAATCCTTATGCTTGCCCATTTTTCCTGCTTCTAACACATCAACTCTGAGGACAAAATGTTCACTTGCTGCCTAATATATCCCCTAATTTAACCACCAATCCATTATGCCTATATGAGGAAAAGTACTTTTATACCTCAAAACAGTACTTTTCATGAAAAATTCTTTATAACTGAGATTAAAATTGATCTTTCTTCCTAGGGCAGGTGTTGGGCCCTACTGAGCATGTGCAGAGCCTCACTGTAGCTGATTGCACCAACTGACCCCACTCTCCCTCTACAACTATTTCTCATGCTTTTCAGACGCACTTAGATTATGCTGGCACTGAAGACAACTCAGCTAGGGTTTTTAGACATGGTACAGCAGCTTCACGTCTCCCATCTGCACTTCCTGTTAGTTTTTCCTCATGCTAGTGTGTGCACAGCTGCTATGTCTATAAGCAAACCCTCTCAAACAAGGATTTAAAAAAAAAAGCTGCTTTTATTAAGCAGTTCTCTGAATGGCTCGTATTAAGTAATATCTGACGTTCTGATGCAAATGAATCACTTCCCTTTTCCCTTTAGCAAAAATATTCGCTCCACTAGTACAGTAAACAATTAAATTACCTTAAAATCTCAGCTGCATTTAACCTGAACTGAAAAAGAAGTTAAATTTTTAAGGGGAAAAACTTTATTCTACAGAAAGTAAGTTAGTTAAAAATCCAGTTAATGCAAGTGAGGGCATGGTGTGGTAATGCAGTGCTGGGCCCGGAGTATAATAAGGGTTCTTGAGCAAACATTGCATGTGACAGCTGTATTCTGTTCTACCCGGCAACACATGTTTGCTTTAGAGCCTTTATAGCAGATAGACAGACTTTGTACTGGGATGAGTCCAAGCAGATGGGCTTTACACTCTGCAGTATATGTAGAACAATACATTGTACTGTCTTAGGAAGAAATAAAAATAATATATACTTCACTGCAGAAAAAGTCTGTTTTATTTTTGACTAACTATATTAAAGTTTTTGAGCTCTGTGGACGAAATATAGTTTACAAGCAACTTGGAGAATAGATATTTATTGTACTGTACCTCGGGGGGGGGGGGGGGGGGGGTTTGGGGGCACGGTGGCTTGGTGGTTAGCATGTTTGCCTCACACCTCCAGGGTTGGGGGTTCGATTCCTGCCTCCACGATGTGTGTGTGTGTGGAGTGTGCATGTTCTCCCCATGCCTCGGGGGTTTCCTCCGGGTACTTTGGTTTCCTCCCGCAGTCCAAAGACATGCCTTGTAGGTTGATTGGCATCTCTAAATTGTCCGTAGTATGTGAGTGTGTGTGAAGTGTGTGTGTGATTGGGCCCTGCGATAGACTGGCATCCTGTCCAGGCTGTACCCTGCCTTGTGCCCATAGTCTCCTGGCTTAGGCTTTAGGTTCCTTGTGACCCAGTAGTAGGATAAGAAGGTATAGAAAATGGATGGATGGATGTATTGTACCTCTCTCTACATGGATTTACCTGGTGGTTGCAAGCAGCAAGTGGATACACATTCAACGAGTATTAAAAATATATAATTTCAGGCCTAATGATTATCTTCTCCAGCTTCATTATGCTCATTTTGTCACAGTGGTGCAAGAGGTATCATTGCTGCCTCACAGCTCCAGGGTCTCTGATTCACTGATTCTCTGATCTCTGTGGAGTGTCTGCTAGGTGGATTGGCTAAGCTAATTTGCCCCTAAGTGTGAGATGAATGAGCGCATGTGTTCATGGTGCCTTGTGATGGCCTGCTGTCCCATCCAGTGTAAATTCCTGTTGGGCCTCTTTAGATAAAATTTTTTGATTGAGCTTGTAAAGACCTTCTGACTATACAGACCAGTTGGTGAAAAAGCTGATCTGAAGATGAAACAACCGAGCAAATACATTTAATGCATTTTATGTTTAAAGACCTAGGAATAGAAATCCTCAGAATAGGCTTTAATGCTTTAATGTGTCTTTATTGTGTCAGTAATGCTGCTTTAACTGAAGAAATTACATCCCACAGCTTTAAAATAATGTTTTATATTTTATTAGCAAACATGCTCATATCCATTACACCAACCATGAGCAAACTCTAGTACCCTTTTGCTCTAGACAATTTAGAACAATGCTAAACACCTTTACCAGCTTTCAGGAAGTGTATTGATTCTTGAATGGGCTGCATGTTTTACTGACCATCATTCATGCAAGAAGCAGCTAGCTAATTATAAATACAGCAAGTTAAAAGACACATAAACAGAAATCTTGGCAAAGCTAGTATAGCTGACTGTATTGACTGCATATGAGATGTGATAATGTGTAATGGTGTGTGAAATAAGGTGCTTAGCATATAGGCATGAAACATTGATGGAAATGGAAAAGAGAGATCTGATAGAGCAGGGGTTACTCCATGTCATAAAGACGTCACAATGACGTTCTACCCTGTGTGTACATTACACGGAGGTGGGAAATGAATGGAAGAAATTCACCAGCACGTACCGTGTGAGACGGAGAGATTTACTCGGCTTGGATCTGCTGCTAATCATTCATCTTGTAATGCAGTGACGTACGTCAGACTTGCGTCGAAATGGAAAGGGGAACAATGTACTCTGCACAATACCATTACTTTTTAGGCCAATTACAGAGATTTGCACTCAATTATTTAAGCACATAACTCATTTATGTAAAGTTTTAGCTCATTATATTCATTGCGTTATAGCTTTTTTTGCTGTTAAGGATGAAATGTTTCAGTCAGATTTGGCAGAAAGAGGATCTGTTACCTCATGGCTTTTTCTCTCTTGGAAGCACGCAACATCTAGTTGTCTCAAAGAGTGTCATTTGTCAAGGATGTGTGGTTGTCATGGAAACCTCTTTCTTCTCTCTCTCTCTCTGTCTCTCTCTCTCTGTCTCTCTCGCTCTCTCTCTCTGTGTGTCACTGCAGCCACACCAGTCTGGGAGGAAATTAATGTATTAATGTGATCTATCTATCTATCTATCTATCTATCTATCTATCTATCTATCTATCTATCTATCGTTCTATCGTTCTATCGTTCTATCTATCTATCTATCTATCTATCTATCTATCTATCTATCTATCTATCTATCTATCGTTCTATCGTTCTATCGTTCTATCTATCTATCTATCTATCTATCTATCTATCTATCTATCTATCTATCTATCTATCTATCTATCGTTCTATCGTTCTATCTATCTATCTATCTATCTATCTATCTATCTATCTATCTATCTATCTATCTATCTATCTATCTATCGTTCTATCGTTCTATCTATCTATCGTTCTATCGTTCTATTGTTCGTAGGCTTAGCCCAGAGCCCATTTTCATGAAAAAATAAAAATATAACGTTCTTAGACAGCTTTATATCAGTGCACATTATATCAGTGTATTAATAATACAAATAATAGTAATTATTAACATGTACAACATGTATAGTAACATGTAATGGAAAATGAATGTATAAATATCTATCAGCTTAAACAGATGCTTTGCTTTCTTTACATTAGTAAGCACATTCAGAATTAAAAGTGCACATTGTTCAAATTTGTAAATAAATGAAACGTAAATTTAATCCCATAATAGTCTTTAATACAAATTTACTCGCCTTTCTATCTATATTTATATCTATATTTCCTGTTTTTTCTGAGAGTCGTGAATACTGGATTCACCTTCATGCTGACATGCTGGCTCTCTAATCTATTCTCTGATCACATGCTACTCCTCACTGACCCAATCTTTCAGCACAGCCCCTTCCCCATTACCTGTATTTCCATGTAACCACTCAGCAGTCACACCACCACAGTAATCAGGTTTGCTGGAGTGTTGCAGGAGAGTCTACATGCGGGGTGGGTTACGAGCAGATCTCTAAGATCCTGTGGTCTCTGAGGCAGTAAGGTGGTGTAGCTCTGTGGCGTTTCTATAGCAAATAATGACTGAAGGCACCAATTAAAGGCCCAAGCAAGCAATAAAACTGATGAGAGATATCCAGAGGACATGAGTGTTGAAGAGATAAAGAGAGGACAAATAGCCAATGAAGTCCAGAGAATCAATGGTGTGCATGTAAAAGCCTATTCATCCATCAACCAGGGTTCATCACTACCTTTTTTTTTTTCTACATGTACTGGATACATACATGTAGTAGTTGCTTTCAGCTGCTCCCTGTTCGGGGTCGCCACAGTGGACCAACTGGTCCGCACAACAACTTGGCAAATGTTTTACACCGGATGCCCTTCCTGACACAACCCTCCCATTTTTCCGGGCTTGGGACCGGCACTGCATGTAGTGGCTGGGGTTGAGGCTTTGGCTGGGAATCGAACCCGGGCCTTCCGCACGATAGGCGAGAAACTGAGCCACCAATGCCCCTTTATACTGGATACATACATAATGATTTCAAATGAAAAAGAATGAGGATTATGGGGATTTATTGGGACAAATTATGACATTTTCTTTACAAGAGAATTTTCAAGTCTACTCATGCATCAACAGCCTATTTTGACAATATACTACTTTTTTTCAGTGGTTGAAATTAATAGACTAATTAATAATTTAGTCTGTTTTAATTTTTCTCTAGCTTTTGACCCCTTTTTTTTTTTTTTTTTTTTTTTTTTTTTTTACATTTGACAACAACAACAACAAAAAAATCACACTGTTGATTGTCTGATTTTTTTTTTCAGGCTTACGGCCAAGTGTTTGTGTTTGAAAGTGGTGGACTAGGTAGTGAAACACAATCAGGTCATTTTAATAATCTGAATTGGTCACTCAGAAAATCCCAGACTTATGTATCTGCGTAACCCGATTCTGAATACAAGGAGCTTTCTAAATGTGGATATTGAGGTAACTTTTAAACTTATGATCAGTGGTAAGTAGTCGGTTTCTCGCCTATCATGCGGAAGGCCCGGGTTCAGTTCCCAGCCAATGCCCAAACGCCAGCCACTGGATGCAGTGCTGGTTCCAAGCCCGGAAAAATGGGAGGGTTGCGTCAGGAAGGGCATCCGGCATAAAACCTGTGCCAAGTTATTGTGCAGACCAGTTGGTCCGTTGTGGTGACCCCGAACAGGGAGCAGCCGAAAGATGTAGCTTTTAAACTTAAGTCGCTAACTCTGACTCTTGATTTTGTAGGTATTAATAATGTTTACATTTTGCGATCTAGTATCCTGTGTAGAGAAATATTTCACACTTGTAATATAGAAACAGAGTTAGCACTGCATATTACTTGGAGTTATGGAACTCTGCTCTGATGGACAATTAGCATGGTTTTTGCAGTGTTAACCCCACATTGTGATGCTAAATGTGTACCAAATGTGTGTAACCATGCCATGTTAAAATGTTTCAGCTAGACACTTAGCAACAGACACCCAATCAGAACGTGAACATCGCCTCTGTGCATCACATCACGTATCTCATACAGTCACAGAAACCCTGCGTGTTGTGTAAACAGTAGTTAGTTCTTTCTTTTCTTTTGTCAAAGTTCTTTCTTTTGTCTTTTTTTTCTTTGTTATGTTGCCTCTCTTTGTTATGATGCCTCTACCAGCAGGTTCAGGGCCAGTTTTTCCCCCACAACCATAAATCTTCTGAACTTTACACTACACTCATGTCTACACTTCAGCATCTTGCAGTTCTGCTTCACCCTGTAAATTCTGCTACATTTTTTCTGTATAATATAATTATAATCTATCTATCTATCTATCTATCTATCTATCTATCTATCTATCTATCTATCTATCTATCTATCTATCTATCTATCTATCTATCTATCTATTCAATTCAATTCAATTTTATTTGTATAGCACTTTTAACAAAGAGCATTGTCTCAAAGCAACTTTACAGAACATAAGAAACAAAAAAAACATATAAACAAACAGTCCTAGATGTTAGACAAAATTTTCCCTAGTGAGCAAGCCTGATTTGGCAAGGAAAAACTCCCTTAGATGGTATTAGGAAGAAACCTTGAGAGGAACCAGACTCAAAAGGGAAGCCATCCTCATCTGGGTGACACCGGAGAGTGTGATATGAACAATGTCCTTTCTGCATTAGTTGTGTGATGCAGATACAGAATGATAATATTGGGGTTATATGATCATACTTTCTTGACCTGGTAAGGACTCTGGTGGCTGCATTCTGGACTAACTGTAGTTTGTTTATTGAAGATGCAGGACAACCACCTAGTAATGCATTACAATAGTCCAGTCTGGAGGTCATGAACGCATGAACTAGCTTTTCTGCATCAGATACAGATAAAATGTTCCTAAGCTTGTCTATCTATCTATTATATACTATCTGTATATACACTCTATATTATCTCTGTTACCGTTGTACATACAGTTTACATAATCACATTTTGCACAATATATAATTGCACTTAACACTTTTTCTGCTGTAAATCCAACTTGCACATACTTCCTCTATGCACATACTGACATAGCCTTATTTATTGATGTATGAGATATTTACATATTTATCTGCACTTGTTCATTTGCACAATTTCTACTATTTGCACTTCTGGTAGATGCTAAACAGCATTTCAGTGCTATATACCTGTACTTTGCAATGACAATAAAGTTCTATCTATCTATCTATCTGTCTATCTGTCTATCTGTCTGTCTATCTATCTATCTGTCTATCTATCTATCTATCTATCTATCTATCTATCTATCTATCTATCTATCTATCTATCTATCTATCTATCTCTATCGGAGGCTTAAAAAAAGCCTAGGAGGATTTAAGTGGCGACATTTTTTCTCGCTGATGCAAAAGAGTCAGTCATGCCATTATTTAAAGAGGTTGAATGCTAGATTTGTCATGGTTGTAGATGCTGCAAATATGTAAGAAACGGCAGATTATGAAGATTATGTGTGAAGAGCCTTATTTACATAGAGTATATGCATATTAGATATTCACTTAGAGTTCTATTTAATTCTACTCATGTTTGGAATTTTTCTATATGAATTATCCTGTAATATTTTTGTTTAATTCCTCTTTTTAATATCTGTTAAATATAGTTCATGTGCATCTACCAAGAAAATAATAATAACAAAATAATAAATTAACAAAAATTAATGAATTAATTTGTATTAATTGGTATCATTTTCATATTTTATTTTTATTTTTAATTAATTAATTCATGAAAAGAAAAAGTGTTTTTGAATATAAGATTTTAAGGGTCATAGAGTGCATTTCTTGTCAGTTAGTTAAGACAGAAAACAATCGCACCCCCCTTTTCCCCATTCCCCTCTCCTCATCCGGTTCATGTCTCTTTCTATCATCTACTGGCTTGAAAGGTCATGAATGACGCTGATATGCGTGAGAAGCTCACAGATGTCAGTGATCTGAGCTGTGCAAGCAATTAACCTGCTGATAGCAGGATGGTGTGATGGCTCCATCTCCAGCGATGACGAACAGAGCTACAGGTGACCTTCTATCAGCAGATTGTGTTCAATACTCCACACACAGAGGCTTTCTGATTTGCTTCAGTGATTCATAAATGAATTACAGAGAATTATTCTGTACATGTATAGATGTTTGTAACTAACAATGCCTCTTGTAGCATGTTGTGTTTCTTTGGTTCATGAATCAAAAAGTGATTACATAATCAATAGTCCTCCCTTTTTAATTTTATTAAAAAAACAGTTGGTTTCCTTCAGAGCCTTGTTTGTCTATGGAATAATATTCACTTCACATTTTTAAGCCACAAGAGTGAGGCATGTAAGTCTGGGCCCAACAACCTGTCTGAGGAGTTTAACCTGTAAATGGTGTATAATATACATTATGTAAATACACAACACTGAGCTGTAACATACAAATAAGCAATGTACAGTATATATGAAAGCAACCTATAGGACATTTTCAATCAGTGTAACCAAATGAATGATTTTCTGGCTGCATGTCAGGACTCTGTTGGCTTTCAGTGTAAGATTTGTGTTTTTTCCTCTGTTGGATAACCTTACACCGAATTTTAGTGGTTAAAGATAACATTTTAGCTGCTTTTCAGGTGAAGCATCTTCACCATCTCCATCAGCAGTGCCTCACAGCAGGGCCTCTCGCCCTGGTACGCTGAGAAATGTTCTTCCACCCTCGCCACTGCCTACAGCAGCGGAGACTACACTGACCAGAGGATTGTGAGTTACTTAAACTTAAATGCATACACTCTGTACATCCTGGATGCAGTTTAACCCTTTTAACCCGTACACTGGAGTTCCAGTCTGCTGCGGGAACAGAAATCAACTTAACAGATATTTTCAACCAGTATAAACAAATGAATTATATTATGGCTGTGAGTCTCATATAAAACGAGTCTGTTGGCTTTCAGTGTGAGACGTGTGTTTTTCTCTCTGTTGGATAACCTTACACAGAACCTTAGTGGTTAAAGATCAAATTTTAGATGCTTATGAACAAGCACTTGGTTCATTTCAGAGAGCAGAAAGGTTTGGTATCACCATTTTTGATTTTTTTTATAGAAATTTTCTATAAATCTATTGCTCCTAGTAGATTAGGTAAAAACAGAAACTTACAGATTCTTAATGTCCCGAGTGTTTACTTTCATATGAGCTTCATATTAACCACCACTGTGGAGTGAGACATGACTTCTTCTTCTTCTTCTTTCGGCTTTTCCCTTCAGGGGTCGCCACAGTGAATCATCTCTCTCCACCTATCCCTATCTTCTGCATCCTCAACACTTGCACCCACTAGCTTCATATCCTCATTAATTCCATCCATATACCTCCTCTTTGGCCTTCCTCTTTGCCTCCTGCCTGGCAGCTCCATGTCCAACATTCTCCTACCAATATACTCACTCTCCCTCCTCTGAACATGTCCAAACCATCTTAATCTGGTCTCCCTAACTTTGTCCCCCAAACGTCCAACATGAGCTGTCCCTCTGATGTACTCGTTCCTAATCCTGTCCAATCTTGTCACTCCCAAAGAGAACCTCAACATCTTCAGCTCTGCTACCTCTAGCTCTGACTCCTGTCTCTTCCTCAGTGACACTGTCTCTAAACCATACAGCATGGCCGCTCTCACCACTGTCCTGTACACCTTCCCCTTGATTCTCGATATTTTCCTATCACACAGAACTCCCCACACCTTTCTCCACCCATTCCAACCTGCCTGCACTCACTTCTTTACCTCTTTCCCACACTCTCCATTACTCTGGACTGTTGACCCCAAGTACTTAAACTCCTGTACCTTCTTCACCTCTTCACCCTGTAACCTTACTGTTCCACTTCCCTCCCTTTCATTCACACACATGTACTCAGTCTTACTACGACTGACTTTCATTCCTCTTCTCGCCCAGCGCAAACCTCCACCTCTCCAGGTTTTCCTCCACCTGCTCCCTGCTCTCACTACAGATCACAATGTCATCTGCAAACATCATTGTCCAAGGAGACTGGACTCTGACCTCCTCTGACAACTGGTCCATCACCATAGCAAACAGGAAGGGGCTCAGAGCCAATCCCTGATGCAGTCCCACCTCCACTTTGAACTCCTCTGTCTGACCTACAGCACACCTCACCACTGTCCTGCTCCTCTCATACATGTCCTGCACCACTCTGACATACTTCTCTGCTACTCCTGACTTCCTCATACAGTACCACAGCTCTTCTCTTGGCACCCTGTCATACGCTTTCTCCAAGTCTACAAACACACAGTGCAACTCCCTCTGACCATCCCAATACTTCTCCATCAAAATTCTCAGAGCAAAAATTGCATCTGTTGTGCTCTTTCTGGGCATGAAGCCATACTGCTGCTCACAAATTTCCACTACCTTCCTTAACCTAGCTTCCACTACTCTTTCCCATACCTTCATTATATGGCTCATCAACTTTATCCCCCTATAGTTACTGCAACTCTGCACGTCACCCTTATTCTTAAAGATCGGCACTAACACACTTCTCCTCCATTCCTCAGGCATCCTCTCACTCTCTAAAACCCTGTTGAACAAATTAGCTAAAAATTCCACTGCTGCCTCTCCCAGACACTTCCAGACCTCCACCGGGATGTTGTCAGGACCAACTGCCTTTCCAATTTTCATCCTCTTCAAAGCCTTCCTGACTTCATCCTTTCTAATCTTATCTACTTTCTGTTCCACAGAGTTCACCCCTTCTACTCTTTTTTTCCCTCTCATTTTCCTCATTCATCAGCTCCTCAAAGTATTCCTTCCATCTCCTCTGTACACTCTCCTCACTTGTGAGCACCCTTCCATCTCTATCCTTAATAACTCTAACTTTCTGCACATCCTTCCCATCTCAATCCCTCTGCCTAGCTAACCTGTCCTTCTGTCCTTCTCTAGTGTCTAACCTAGTGTACAACTCATCATATGCCTTCTGCTTGGCCTTAGACACCTCCCTCTTCACTCTGCGCTGTAACTCCTTGTATTCCTGTCTGTTCTCTTCAGTCCTGTCCATGTCCCACTTCTTCTTGGCTAACCTCTTCCTCTGGATACTATCCTGAACTTCCTCATTCCACCACCAAGTCTCCTTATCTTCTTTCCTCCTTCCAGGTGACACACCCAGCACCTTTCTCCCTGTCTCCCTGATCACTTCTGCTGTAGTTTCCCAGTCATCTGGCAGCACTACCTGACCACCCAGAGCCTGCCTCAACGTCTGTCTAAATTCCTCACAACATTCCTCCTTTTTCAGCTTCCACCACTGGGTTTTCTTCTCTATCTCTATCTTTGACCTCTTCTTCTTACAGACCATCAAAGTCATCCTACACACCACCATCCTATGCTGTCTGGCTACACTCTCTCCCACTACCACTTTACAGTCACTAATCTCTTTCAGATTGCCTCTTCTACATAGGATGTAGTCTACCTGTGTTCTCCTACCTCCACTCTTGTAAGTCACTCTATGCTCCTCCCTCTTCTGAAAATAAGTGTTAACCACAGCCATGTCCATCCTCTTAGCAAAGTCCACTACCATCTGTCCTTCAAGGTTCCTTTCCTTAACTCCAAACTTGCCCATCACCTCCTCATCACCTGTGTTCCCCTCACCAACATGTCCATTAAAATCCGCTCCTATCACCACTCTCTCACCCGTGGGAATACTCTCCATCACCTCATCTAATTCACTCCAGAATCTCTCTTTCTCCTCTAACTCACAACCTACCTGTGGGGCATAACCACTAACAACATTCAACATCACCCCTTCAATCTCTAACTTCAGAGTCTTCACCTCCAGAACATTCCTCACAAACTCCTCCTTCAGGACCACACCTACCCCATTTCTCTTACTATCCACACCATAATAAAACAGCTTGAATCCTGCTCCTATACTACGAGCCTTGCTACCCTTCCACCTGGTCTCCTGTACACACAGTATATCCACCTTCCTTCTCTCCATCATATCAGCCAGCTCTCTACCTTTCCCTGTCATAGTACCAACATTCAGAGTTCCTATTCTCAGTCCTACACTCTTACCTTTCCTCTTCTCTCTCTGTCTGTGCACTCTCCTCCCTCCTCTACTTCTTCGACCAACAGTAGCCCAATTTCCACCTGCGCCCTGTAGGTCAACGGCGCCGATGGCGGTCGTTGTTAACCCGGGCCTCGACCGATTTGGTATGAAATTCGTACTGACGATTCACATGGTTAAATTTGGCAATGTTTTACGCCAGATGCCCTTCCTGACGCAACCCTCTCTATTTATCCGGGCTTGGGACCAGCACAGAAGTCACTGGACTGTGACCCCCATGGCTAGATTGGAGTGAGACATGACAAAAACATTAAATGATCAACATGGAGCAAATTCCTTTTTTTGGCACTAAACATAGCACTAGATAAGTTTGAGGTGAGTAGACGTCACAACAATGCTTTAAAATCAAGTGAATGAAATGCCAAGACCTGGCTTCTTATCTGTGTTGTGAAGGACTACACACACCAATAAAGGCTCTAGCCTCTGTCGCTTTTGTGTAGCTGAATGTTATCAGAGCCACAGATTGTGATGCACTGCACCTTGCACTTATTCAGTGTATCCAGCAATTACTGTGGCACAAAGGGATCAGCGGGCCAAAAGGGCTCCACTCTGTACTGTCAGGCTGCTCAACCGCTTTCTCCTCGACCCCTTTGTCGAATTCATCTCAGCTCTCCAAACAGGCGTGAGGATGAGTCATACAGCTCTACTCTCCATCGCTGCCTGAGAGCTGCAGAATAAACGCTGTCAGGGTCGGATTTTAATTAGAGCACACGTTTGATGGAATAGGTGCTGGCGTTTGGTAGAAGTAAGGTTAGAATTATGTATGATACCACACTATTTATACGGCTCTTATTTTTATTTAAAGGAACAAATTACTACTTCATCATTAAGAAATCAGACACTGGGTGAGTCTCAATCGGTTCTACAGTTCAGGAGTAGTTCAGGGTGCTGAACATGGTCAGCCATTTTGAATCAATCTCTCTCTCTCTCTCTCTCTCTCTCTCTCTCTCTCTCTCTCTCTCTCTCTCTCTCTCTCTCTCTCTCTCTCTCTCTCTCTCTCTCTCTCTCTCTCTCTCTCTCTCTCTCTCTGAAACCCACAATGCACCACAAAAGACTAGGAAGCATCAAGGCACACTATGTTCCCTTACTGGAAATGATGTCATATTTTCTGAAGCTAGTCAGCTGAAAAAATTGGTGAGAGAAAATGATTACTTACATTAGTGATGTTTTACTTTATTTGATGTTCCATGTATGGTTTGTTTGGGTAAAATTTAAAAAAAAATTCCAATAGCTAGCCTAAGATCCTGCTTAAAGTAGCATGTTCTTTATACAACATGTGGTTTCGCAACACAAGTAGTTGTCATTTTGCAGGAAATTGAGTCATCAGTATCCCAATGTGTAGTGATCCAGGATCCTTACTGATCCAGTGTCCCAACTTATTTGCATGATATACTTATTCCCCACCTAAGGAGCTAGGGAGCTGATTGAGACTCACTCATTATGTGTGTTCAAGTAGGATTACTTTTTAACCCCAGCAATATAAATATAGTATTAACAAATTAGAGGATGTGATAGCTTAGTGGATAAGGCATTGGACTAGTGATTAGAAGGTTCCAGCTGCCACTGCTGGGCCCCTGAGCAAGGCTCTTAAACCTCAATTCCTCAGATAAGGGCATCTGCTAAATGACAGAGATGTAAAGCTAGTCTAATATGAATGTACTTAAATAATGCTATAAAATAGAAGAAGGAGACCTCATGACATCTGGAATCAAATACACTTATAAGTGTTCACAGTATCATCAGGAGATTTTATCCCCATGTTGCCATAACCATCTGGGGCAAATTTGACTGATCTATCTAGGTAGGAAAAACAGCATACTCTCTCTCCTCTGTTAATCACATGCTTTTTTGTGTGCTACATGGCCCTGTGACATGATAAAATTATATGATAAATGTATGTAATCTAGGGGGCACGGTGGCTTAGTGGTTAGCACGTTTGCCTCACACCTCCAGGGTTGGGGGTTTGATTCCTGCCTCCGCCGTGTGTGTGGTGTTTGCA
This sequence comes from Hemibagrus guttatus, assembly GCA_033459395.1. Lineage (NCBI taxonomy): Eukaryota > Metazoa > Chordata > Actinopteri > Siluriformes > Bagridae > Hemibagrus > Hemibagrus guttatus. The sequence goes on along the minus strand of JAUCMX010000014.1, from coordinate 4,170,365 downwards.
TGTTCTCCAGGTGCTCTGGTTTCCTCCCCCAGTCCAAAGACATGCATGGTAGGTTGATTGGCATCTCTAAATTGTCCAGAGTGTGTGTGTGCCCTGCGATGGGTTGGCACTCCGTCCAGGGTGTATCCTGCCTTGATGCCCTATGACGCCTGAGATAGGCACAGGCTCCCTGTGACCCGAGTGTAGTTCAGATAAGCGGCAGACAATGAATGTATGTAATATTATAAAAGCCTATGTGAAGTTTCTATTATTAGTCTGTTTGCCAATTTTGGCTAATTTCAATTATTTTTCTTAAGGAAAATTAATTTGGCAACAAATGAGCCCAGAAACAATTCCTGCTAGGAACTGTATCATTACTTTACTAGTAAAAAAAAAAAAAAAGCAGGTAGTTTAAAATCAGTATTCATGCACTTTAAACCCACTAGGATTTAATTGGAAATTGCCACCCCTCTGTCTGTCTAGTGCAGGTTGTTCTGTGATAATAGTGTAAAAAGGGATTTATTTGAGAATTAAAAGAAATAAAGAAATAAACCAAAACAGTCTGTTGCATATGGAAAAGCCCCATAAAGTGTAGACTAGGACCAGGACTGGAAAACACTAAGATGTCCATCTGAAATGAGATTGTCCCTGGCTATCATCTTCCAGTCTTCAGGGTTATAGAATATTTCTGAGGTAAGGTTTTTTTTTTTTTTGTTTTTTTTTTTGTAAGTGCTATACTGCCACCTACAGTGGAGCAAAAAAGTATTTAGTCAGCCACCAATTGTGCAAGTTCTCCCACTTAAAAAGATGAGAGAGGCCTGTAATTTTCATCATAGGTACACTTCAACTATGAGAGACAGAATGAGAAAAAAAAAATCCAGGAAATCACATTGTCTGATTTTTAAAGAATTTATTTGCAAGTTATGGTGGAAAATAAGTATTTGGTCAATAACAAAAGTTCATCTCAATACTTTGTTATATACCCTTTGTTGGCAATGACAGGTCAAACGTTTTCTGTAAGTCACCACAAGGTTTTTACACACTGTTGCTGGTAGTTCGGCCCATTCCTCCATGCAGATCTCCTCTAGAGCAGTGATGTTTTGGGGCTGTCGCTGGGCAACACGGATTTTCAACTCCCTCCAAAGATTTTCTATGGGGTTGAAATCTGGAGACTCCAAGGCCACTCCAGGACCTTGAAATGCTTCTTACAAAGCTACTCCTTCGTTGCCCGGGCGGTGTGTTTGGGATCATTGTCATGCTGAAAGACCCAGCCACGTTTCATCTTCAATGCCCTTGCTGATGGAAGGAGGTTTTTACTCAAAATCTCACGATACATGGCCCCATTCATTCTTTCCTTTACACGGATCAGTTGTCCTGGTCCCTTTGCAGAAAAACAGCCCCAAAGCATGATGTTTCCACCCCCATGCTTCACAGTAGGTATGGTGTTCTTTGGATGCAACTCAGCATTCTTTCTCCTCCAAACACGACAAGTTGAGTTTTTACCAAAAAGTTCTATTTTGGTTTCATCTGACCATATGACATTCTCCCAATCCTCTTCTGGATCATCCAAATGCTCTCTAGCAAACTTCAGACGGGCCCGGACATGTACTGGCTTAAGCAGGGGGACACGTCTGGCACTGCAGGATTTGAATCCCTGGCGGCGTAGTGTGTTACTGATGGTAGCCTTTGTTACTTTGGTCCCAGCTCTCTGCAGGTCATTCACTAGGTCCCCCGTGTGGTTCTGGGATTTTTGCTCACCGTTCTTGTGATCATTTTGACCCCACAGGGTGAGATCTTGCGTGGAGCCCCAGATCGAGGGAGATTATCAGTGGTCTTGTATGTCTTCCATTTTCTAATAATTGCTCCCACAGTTGATTTCTTCACACCAAGCTGCTTACCTATTGCAGATTCAGTCTTCCCCGCCTGGTGCAGGTCTACAATTTTGTTTCTGGTGTCCTTTGACAGCTCTTTGGTCTTGGCCATAGTGGAGTTTGGAATCTGACTGTTTGAGGTTGTGGACAGGTGTCTTTTATACTGATAACGAGTTCAAACAGGTGCCATTAATACAGGTAACGAGTGGAGAACAGAGGAGCCTCTTAAAGAAGAAGTTACAGGTCTGTGAGAGCCAGAAATCTTGCTTTTTTTTTAGGTGACCAAATACTTATTTTCCACCATAATTTGCAAATAAATTCTTTAAAAATCAGACAATGTGATTTTCTGGATTTTTTTTTCTCATTCTGTCTCTCATAGTTGAAGTGTACCTATGATGAAAATTACAGGCCTCTCTCATCTTTTTAAGTGGGAGAACTTGCACAATTGGTGGCTGACTAAATACTTTTTTGCCCCCCGGTACATTAGATGGATTTGGAAATGACAAAAACAGTCGAAAATGTTAAACCACTGCCACCTGGTGGGCTGTTCGTGATAAAGAAAAAAACAGAAAGAAAGAAAGAAAGAAAGAAATATCGTCATCATCATAATTTAATAATAATCTAATACTAATATAATCATTGTCATCATCATCATCAACAACAACAACAATAATAAAAATTATAATATAAATAATGTTGTTTATTGTATTAGTATTATTATTATTATTATTGTTATTGTTATTGTTGTTGTTGTTGTTGTTGTTGTTGTTGTTATTGGATTTGAAAACGACAATAACAGTCGAAAATATTAAACCACTGTCACCTGGTGGGCTGTTGGTCATAATAAAGACAGACAGACAGACAGACAGACAGACAGACAGAAAGAAAGAAAGAAAGAAAGAAAGAAAGAAAGAAAGAAAAAAAGAAAGAAAG
>JAUCMX010000014.1:4112582-4162582 GCA_033459395.1 Hemibagrus guttatus | reverse complement strand
ACAACAACAATAATAATAGATGTTTATTGTATTATTATTATTATTATTATTATTATTATTATTATTATTATTATTATTATATGGAAAACTTTCATCTATCCTCAGCCAGAAAGAAAAATATTTCATTAATTGTTTGTTACTCTAATTAAGTACTATTTTAAAAGATCTTGTATTTAAGCACAAGTGAAATTGAAAAACCCTTTTAAAAAAAAAAAACACCTCAATTAAATTGTCAAATACTTGTTACTAATATCAATATTTCGCTCTATTGTTTTTTTTAAAGTAATTTTTGGAGTTACTGAGCCATACTGAGCAATGAGGTGTCAAACTATGCCTCCCATTTCAAATGCAATATTGGTCTTAAACTATGTTAAGTGTGAGGTATGTTTTATATATTAGCTAGACTGTGGTGTATATTATTGTATATTACGTTTTTCAGTTAGCTAGTTAGCAAATGATGTTTTGTTAAATAGACCTAGCAGAGATCATTATAGCAGAGGTTTACAGAAATAAATCCTAGCTACCTAGCTAGCTAATTTAACAAACCAGTGTACAAAATCTAGCTAGCTAGGTACATTTTCTTCTCAATGCTAATGAGCATTAGCATTAATTTCGTAACAGGGTTACGGTTGTTTAGCAAACTAGCTAAATGAAATGAAATTAATAAATAAATGAAACTAAAATGTTAATGTGTAACAGGAAACCTGGTGCCAAAGGAAGCTGATAAACACAGGATGTCATTATAAGATCAGATTCTTTGGGACTTTCTTCCTGCGTTTTCAGTTTGCTGCCATTTTACTGCAGAAACACAAGATTGCAAGCTTCAGTAATGATGCCCTGACATGTTGTGAATGCATTTACTATAAACTGGTGCAACACTTCCTAGGAATATCTGCTACACCTCCTGAGATGCAACACAGCTCTTAAGCTAACACCTTTTCTAATTTGTCATGCAGGTGTAAATATTAACTAATCCTTCCATCCATTCATTATTACTGAACCGTTTTGAGAAAGTGAACAGCAAAATCAAACATTCTGAATTGAGATAAAAAAAAATATTTAGACAGGCTTTGTAGTGTACAGGGAGAGGGCGAGTTTGTGCGACACACCCACTGAGTCATTAACAGCTTCATGTTAGTATGGAATCAGGCCAAAAGTGGGAGTGTGAACCACAGCGATAAGTAGTCTGTGGAAGGAGTACATGGTTTTATGGTTCTTAAATTGCGTTTTTTTTTTTTAGGATATTAAGCCTTGCATGGTCTGCTTTGATGACTGGAAAAGAGGAGATTGAGAAGTGGCTTTGTTTTCATAAGACATTAACCCATTGTTCTGATTTTTTTTTCCTGTGGCTGAAAATGACACATCTGTAAGATCAACACAAATCACTGTAGTACTATATACATATCTGTAAGATCAGCACAATTCACTATAGTACGATATACACATCTGTAAAATCAGCACTATAAAATGTATTAATAACACACACGTCCACAGCATGTGCTGTGGAAACTTTCACACAGCATTAGCACTGTTTGTTCATTCCTTCACTCTTTTTTTGGGGGGGGCAGCCTCTGGCACTGACTCGGTTCAAAAACACGCATACTGCAAGCAGGAGGAGCAAGCAATAATTCCACAAAGCCCCCTCCAGACAGTGCAGATTCCAGCAAAGGAGCTCTGAAAGACTACAACACCAACATGCCAGGCAGAAAGAAGTCCCACGGACGAAAGAAAAAGTCCAGCGAGGTATGTAATTGAAATGCGCAACACACTCAGGATCTCCAGGCATACTCAGTGGACTAGTTTAACTCATTACACCTCCAGCATTCCTAATGTCTAACCATAGCGTACAGGCAAAAACATCCACAGAGCTAAATGAACGTGTCTTGTGTTTTGAATTAACCATTTTTTCCTGTAGTAGTGGAAGAGTTGATTCATTATTCACTAAACTATTCTTGTCTGAAATGATTCACTAGGATTAGAGTTTATTTAACACTGTAGGTGTTTGTTGGTGTTAAATCAATACTGTATGAGTTCATTCGGTACCGTAGTATGGGTGTAGTGAAAATATATTAACAGTATTATAATAGATATATCACATTTATGAGGTATTTTCAGTATTGTTATAACAATGATTCAGTGAATCCAATCCGATTGATCAGAAGCTGTTGACTCATTCATAATGATTGCAGCTCTGATAACACTGATGGCTGCAATACACACCTACACAGATGTATATTCATTTTCTTGTTACCATTTCTCGTATAATCACTATACGATAGTGCTGATGAAATACTAACATTTATTTGTGAAAGGAGTCTAGAGGCATTGGTGGCTCAGTGGTAAGGGTTTTTCGCCTATCATGTGGAAGGCCCGGGTTCGATTCCAGCCAATGCCTCAACCCCAGCCACTGGATGCAGTGCCGGTCCCAAGCCCGGAAAAATGGGAGGGTTGCGTCAGGAAGGGCATCCGGCGTAAAACATTTGCCAAGTTGTTGTGCGGACCAGTTGGTCCGCTGTGGCGACCCCGAACAGGGAGCAGCTGAAAGCAACTATTTGTGAAAGGAGTCTCCAGTGTCAAAGATTTGTAATAGTCAGAGATAAAGCTGTTAAAGGTTTTCCACCATGGGAAAGTCCTTAGGATGGAAAATGTTGTGTGTTGTGGTTTCTCAGTGACATGACATGCAGTATGTTTGTCACATTACCTAAAAAAATAGAAGCTAATGTTCTTAGTGCTAAGTAATAACAAGGAATAGCATATTCCACATTTGACAACATTAAACTAATTATAATAGCCTGAAGATATCTGTGGTTTAAGAGGAATAAAACATCCTGTAATTGGAAAATAATTAACAATTACTCAGCTTCACACTGGGCCATGTCACACCACTCCAACGATGCTTTTATACCTTACACATGTTTCGTACCAGAAAATATTACATTATTAACAAATAGTTAGTTAATGTTTTCGGCTGCTCCCTGTTCGGGGTCACCACAGCTGACCAACTAGTCCGCACATCAACTTGGCAAATGTTTTACACTGGATGCCCTTCCTGACGCAACCCTTCCATTTTTCCGGGCTTGAGGCATTGGCTGGGAATCGAACCTGGGCCTTCTGCATGATAGGCGAGAAACCTACCACTGAGCCACCAATGCCCCATACATTATTAACAAATAAACATTATAATTATTGTATTTTTTTTAACTTGTAGGACGATTTCTAATAGCAAACTACATAGTTACTGTATAGATTTCTATATATAAGTCTTTTAAGGGATAAATGCCTTACGGGTTTATTCCAACGGATGACCCCTTGAGGGTTTTGCATTAAAGAGTTTACCGTGTGTGTGTAGTTTGCATGTTCTCCCCGTGCCTCAGGGGTTTCCTCCCCCGGTCCAAACACATGCATTGTAGGTTGATTGGCATCTCTAAATTGTCCGTAGAGTGTGATTGCATGAGTGAATGAGAGTGTGTGCGCCCTGCGATGGGTTGGCACTCCGTCCAGGGTGTATCCTGCCTTGATGCCCAATGACGCCTGAGATAGGCACAGGCCCGTGACCCGAAAATAGATCGGATAAGCGGTAGACAATGAATGAATGATTGAATGTATTACAAGCTAGTCAATACGACAACATATCAATATCATTATTAATAAAGAAAGCCTTTAATTGTCACATGTACTCTACATTAGCGCGAGGCATTGGTGGCTCAGTGGTAGGTTGCTTGCCTATCATGCGGAAAGCCTGGGTTCGATTCCAGCCAATGCCTCAGCCTCAGCCACTGGATGCAGTGCTGGTCCTAAGCCCGGAAAATGGGAGGGTTGCGTCAGGAAGGGCATCCGGCGTAAAACATTTGCCAAGTTGTTGTGCGGACCAGTTGGTCCATTGTGGCGACCCTGAACAGGGAGCAGCCGAAAGCAACTTTTTACTCTACATTAGAGCAAAATTCTTCTGTTCACATAGCTCAGGTTCTCAGCTGGTGTTAGGTTTGAACCAACAACCTTCTGAGAAGTAGCTGAGCACCATAACCACTGAGTTACCCCTGAACTGAACATGAAAACTGCCCTAATAAGGGTTTATTCTGTTTAAAGTAATGTATTTTAACAGACATTGCACATAAAAACGGAGTATGTACAACGATACATGAAACAATTACGTGTTGAAAAAATCTCATGCATTAAGATACGTTTACACTTTTGATATTTGCCAGACGCTCTTATCCCAAGCGACTCTTTTTTTTTTTTTTTATACAACTGAGCAGTTGATGGTTAACTTGAGCCTTGCTCAAGGGCCAGTGGCAGCTTGGTGGACCTGGGATTTGAACTCACAACCTTCCGATCAGTAGTTCAACACCTAACACCCAATGTTTTTGGTCCTATCACTCATACCTAGTATACCACAGATAAGATTTAGTCTATGGTCATATAGCACTGGGGAAAGGGTGGCTACGTGTTTAGCGTGTTCACCTTGCAGTATTTGTACTTTTCACCTATACATAGTATTATACAGATTAAATTCTGTCTATGATCATTAAGCACTGGGGAAATGGTAGCTTTGTGTTTAGCATGAATGCCTCGCTCCTCTGGGGTTGAGGGTTCAAAATGAGAGCTTGCATGATCTCCCTGTGCTTTTTGAGGTTTCCTCTGGTTTTCTTCATGCAAAGAAAACCAGAAACAAAGATGTTGCGTACTTTTTAATCTGTAGAAAGTCTGCATGCAGATGTTTTTGTTTTGTAGTAGATGAGTTGCCACTTTATTAGGAGGGAAGGCTATGACCCGAAACCACACTCGCACAGTGTGTGCGTTTTTGCGCAACCAGAAAGTAGTGAGTAAAACATAACTAGAGGGTAAAAGCACACTGCAGTGCCAGTTTGACCGGGGGGACAGTGTTGTAGACGAGCCAGGGATTAAAGGAAACATTACATTAATACAGAGAGCACAAGATAGTTATCAGCACATTGACGGGAGTGGCACAAGTGGAATGTGACGGTCGAAGACAAGTCTACTTCTGCGCTAGTCTGCAAGTTTAGCCCGCATCTCCTCCTCCTCCTCCCTTCTTCATCTCCGTCTCTGTGTCGGTGTGTCAATGGCGTACGCTGCTTACTGGAATATGCTGGTAAGTCATTTCCAACCTGAAGCTCAAGTTTTCAGTTTTAAACGCTGAGAAAAGCCTCAGAGGAAAACCAAACGCTTGTTAAACGGGGCGTGTAGATGTGTGGCATGCAGCGTTCAAGAGACATGAGACAATTAAAAAATCGTAAACGGAAACGCATCGTACAAGCTTACGACTTTTTTTTTTTTTACAGTTTTGAGAAATGTATTCTCATTCCTTGTAGATATCTGTTAGTTCTTATTCATGCACTCACAATGACACTGCACTTCCTGTATTTTATTTCCAGAGTAGACTTTATTTAGGCTACGATGTAATATGAAGTGTATTTCTGATTAATGCAAATATGTTACATATCCTGTTTATCCTTTATATCATTAGGGTAAAGAATGACATGTTTAGGTTTTTAACTATCAACCTGGCAACCCACCGGCGCTCCATTGAAGCATTCTTTTTGAAAAACATAGTCAATCACTATCTCTACAAGTCCATGGACGTGTACCTGACTACACCAGGACATTTCCTTGTTTAGGATCATTACATTTCTTTGCCAAGAACAAAGTACAGACCAGGATTGATCTTAAATCTTGTTTACAAGTTGTAGGAAAGTGTAGAAAACATACAGCAGACGATCCTCAGGCATGAAAAGTTGAAAAGTTGTTTCGTGTCTTTACTGTTCCCCAAAACAGAGATGTATTCAGATTTGGTCATAATCTTTTAAGCAGTACACGACCAGAACACAAGGGTTAAAGCTGGATATTGTGGAATAGTCAAAAGTCAAAATAACTTGAATTCAAGTCTGGGTTGGTAGGCTTCTAAAAACAAAACAAAACAAAGCAAAAAACCAAGCCAAAACAAAAAACCAACCAAACAAGATATTTTACTTCATATTTTATAAACCATTCGTTGTAAGGTCTGATGGGGCATTGGTGGCTCAGTGGTAGGTTTCTCGCCTATCATGCGGAAGGCCCGGGTTCGATTCCAGCCAATGCCTCAACCCCAGCCAATGCCTCAACCCCAGCCACTGGATGCAGTGCCGGTCCTAAGCTCGGAAAAATGGGAGGGTTGCGTCAGGAAGGGCATCTGGCGTAAAACATTTGCCAAGTTGTTGTGCGGAACAGTTGGTCCGCTGTGGCGACCCCGAGCAGGGAGCAGCCGAAAGCAACTTCTTCTTCGTTGTAAGGTCCGAGTTTTCTGAATTTGAGGTGTCTGCGGTAGAGCGAGAGAAATTGAATAGCTTACTTCCTAGACTATAATAAAGCAAGTAATGTAAAATATCTACAGACCCTAGAGCTTACAGGTGAGGGTTTACATTAAGGATGTGGTTAATGAATGGAACAATATAACCAAGATCATATTGGTATTTAAAGCTTAGCGTAATAGATACTTGAAGCTTACTTTAGTATTATTTGTTTGTAGTGTTATATCGAATAAAATCCAATGCTAGGTTGTTTAAATGCATATGTATTTCAAATTAAATGTCTATCTTGCATGATTTATCTTAAACTACTGCATATTACAGTAGATTAGAAAGGCAGAAAGATAAGAAAAAGTGTTTTCCCCGTAAGGAGAATCCGTTCTCACATTTGACAACTCAATTTGCATTTTAACTCCATTATGGCGACGCTCTTACGAAATCCAAACCTCACCCTCAGTTGTATAAATGTATGTGAATTGATCATGAAAAACAGCTAGGTGGAATTGTAATGATATCTGAACACTTTCATGCTCTTCCTGCTCCTCTCTTTCTTACTATATTTCATTTATTATTCTCTTCATTTTTCTGTCTCTGTCTCCAGCATACGTCTCACATCTCACGATAAGATTCTGTGTTTTCTGAGAAATCTGAAATTTCAATCACAGTAACCACAGTAATCTCTAAACCTACACAAAAGCCATGATAACTACCTAAAGATAATGACATATGTCGCACTGTGAGTTTTAGAAATTTAGAGATAGAAATAGCATGTATGCAGTACATACTGTCTGTATCCGGGTTTGATGGCGTCGATTAGGAAAATAACCAGATCAACCGTCAATTCTGGTAATATTATTTTATACGAATTCATCTCCATCTACTGTACTATACTATAAAATCTTATAGATATCTGACTGATGATACTGATGATAACTTTCATCAGTATCTGTATCATCCTTAATACTACAATAAAAATAAAACTACAGCAAGGACCATTAGAAACATTTAGACAATCACTCAACAATAGGCTTAAGTATGCATGAGTACTTACAGTTGATACAATACTCACAAGTCATTAACTTAATTCCCACAATCATTTTATAAAACCCTGAAAACTGGTCTGACTTATAAAAGTCAGAGTCATGAGTAAAAAAAAATGCCTGTGAGAACATGTCCTCTAGCAAGCCAAATTAAAACAGTGATTCATAGTTCTGAAGCAGCGTGAGGATATTTTTTGGGATTTGGAGCCCTCTCTGGTAGATCTGTGTTACTGCATGCAGGAAACTCACGTAAGAATAAAGAAAAACACTTTGGAATTTAATAATCAGAAACAGGGTGTTGACATTATTCATTTATTCATTGTCTACCGCTTATCCGATCTATTCTCGGGTCACGGGGAGCCTGTGCCTATCCAAGGCGTCATTGGGCATCAAGGCAGGATACACCCTGGAGTCAACCCATCGCAGGGCACACACACACACACTCATTCACTCACGCAATCACACACTACGGACAATTTAGAGATGCCAATCAACCTACCATGCATGTCTTTGGACCGGGGGAGGAAACCGGAGTACCCGGAGGAAACCCCCGAGGCACGGGGAGAACATGCAAACTCCACACACACATGGCGGAGGCGGGAATCAAACCCCCAACCCTGGAGGTGTGAGGCAAACGTGCTAACCACCAAGCAATTATTATTATTATTATTACTAGTAGTAGTAATATTATTACTTCACAGTATCTCATATTCAAATTAGATTTGTAAGTGCAATGTTAAATTTCATCAGAAATATTTCCGTAATATCATCAGCCTATTGTTTAAAACGCAAACACAAGCGTTGCCTTTAAGCTACTGTATTTTGTTCTTGACTGTATTTTTTTCTCCTGGCTATCATATGGAACAACCAAACCCAGACTGACTTTCACTGACCCTCATTGTTGAAATAAATTGCTCAGGATATCTGGTAATTCTTTGTTGAAATTCAACTTGTGTATTTCTTCCTGAAGCACACTGTAGTAACTGTATTTCTCTTGACTTAGGAAAACAGTTTTAACAATGCGATGTGGTGTTGTGGCCTAGACATGTTTTATTTCTCTTATACCACAGCAATATGGCATTTTATTACTTATTACAGTACAACACATTACTGTAACGTTTTATGAAATATTGTGGATCGTCTGTGAGACAAGTTAGTTACTAATAGGAACTAGAACTACCTTATTATACTCTCTCGCTCTCTCCTTCTTAAATATAAGATTTAAAGATAGAGTAAGATCATTGATAAAATCTGCTGATGTTCTGTGAACACTGCAGTTAGCGTGCATGGCATGGTTACGGGAACATACACCACTGGTAAGGATTGAAGGTTATCAGTTTTGCATGAAGATGACTGAAGATGTCTTATGGGTGCGGTGGCTAGATTAGATGCGAGTCTGTTAAATAATCAGCGAAAATATATCACATATATCACATTATACTGTCATGTAGTCGTGATCGTCGTGAGCAAGCGGTTTCTTGGTGGTTATTCACTTATCCTCTCATTCTGGTATTTTAGAGAAGAAAAAAAAAACACCCAGTTAAATTTGAACAGGTACATGTATGTTTCATAGCCTTTGGTATCTGATCGGTATATTTTTTTGGCCTACCTTTGCTGATCCTGTGTGTGCTTGTGGACACTTTGTGGACACTTATGGTACTGCCCTGTCCCGTGACTGTCCTCATGACCTGTGTGCGACTATAAATACCCTGTACATGCAGTAGCTCCTCTTTCAGTGACACTCACATACACCCAGAGCACAGGACAGGTCAAGGTCTTGGTCATGGCACTGGCACACACGTGTTAGTGTATATACTTTTACACATCTATATACAGAGACACTGCAAATATGCTTATTATGCTTATTTAAGTGGGATGTGGTATCTTAGTGGTTAAGGCATTGGATTATTGCTTGGAAGGTTGTGAGTTCAAATCCCAGGCCCAACAGGCTGCCACCTTGAGCAAGGCCCTTAACCCTTAATTCCTCAGTTGTATAAAATGAGATAAAAATGCCAGAGATGTAAATGATGTAAACCTAAGTCCCATACTTAAATAGCATGAAGACCAGCAGGTTTAACAGGCCTCCGTTCAGGTGTGTCAGTCAGTATCCACTTATCACCTGATCATGCCTGATGTGTGCTGTCTTCTTTTGGGCGTGGGCTCATTTAAGCATGTACACAAAAACATAGACAAGTCAACCCTCATTCCTTTAAATCTGGTTGTCAGTGCTGGATCAACAGACACCATTGTCGGAGTTAGAACTATGCGATGTTCGTAGCTACAGTGAAATGAACAGGATAGGGAGTTACAAGGGAGAGTGAGGGATATGAATCCACGGTGCTCTTGAATCTGATTGGTCAGAAGATGATTAACAGCAATGTGGTCCTTTTAACACATTATATCATTTCTATAATAGCAGCTAATTCACAGGGACGACTATGAGAGTGGGAATATTTAATACATGATTGCTAGTTAAGAAAGAATCACAGACAATTGTTTTTAGAGGCATATTTTGAATTTAACATAAATTTGTGGAATGAATTTTTATTGTGCAGGCACGGTGGCTTAGTGGTTAGCATGTTCGCCTCACAGCGCCCTGGGTTCCAGTCTCGCTCCCACTCACTGTGTGTATGGAGTTTGCATGTACTCCCTGTGCTTGGTGGGTTTCCTCCCACAATCTAAAGACATGCTTGGAATGGAACCTTTATTGTCAGCGTCCTCTTTTTTCATTTAGCTCAGATTTCTGGTTTCTTGGTAACACAACAAACTGTAGTTTTTTGTTCCGAAGACACAACTGTGTATAGCTGTTATAACCGGAGTGAACGTGATTTACAGATGTTTCACAGCTGTATAGGGAACTATAGATAGATAAATGATATAAAATATGTTCTGTAATTCATTCAAAACACTTGCTCATATAGGAATATTATACATTTGGTGCTACATCATTAAACCTCATATATAAACCTTACAGCTTGAGTTTTTGTCTGGATTGTCTGAACGATCAATCAGATTGAAGCATTCGGCAGCACTGTGCTATAATCAGTGTTCATACATAACTTATTAGATTGGTGGAATGTTCAGTTACAGTCTTGGGAACTCCCTTTATTAAGCAGCAATACACACTGTATTCAGATTGCTCATGCCGTGCAACCAAATGTTCCTCCACCCAGAAGATAGCTACAGGGATAAATGCCACAATACACTGGACTTTGCTCCCAGTTATATAGGTTGCATTGGGTTTGTATTAGAGATTTATGTGACATTATGAAGCAGGTTTCTAGTGCACACACATACATTTGTTGCTCGTTTGTTCGGTTTGGAGAAAATGACCTCGTGTCAGAGGAGAGGAATGGAAGGTAAGACTTCACGCCCACGTTCACACAGGAAGGAGGACAATGTGTGCTTTCTTCTCACCGTTCGGATCTTCCTGCACTCGTCTTGTGCAGCCTGTGCTTTTCGACAATACCTCTAATTGTGTGAGGGGGGAAAAGCTGTAAAAAAGATGTTTTGAGCCTGTCAGCTTTTTAGGCATGTTGACGAGAGGAAAATTTTCTTCCCCACTGAATTGAGTGAAAGAAACAACCATAACATGTGACGTCCTTAGCTGAACTTTGTGTCACTTTGGCAAGAGGAGCGCAATCTTTTCGATAATTATGCATCATTATCAAAGCCCCAAAATTATTTCTATTATTTCTCTCACTCGTTCTGCCTTTCCAGATCTGTTAAAAAACATCAAAGATAAAATTCTTATTTTTGGCAGAACTTCAGTATGGTTCCTAATTTAGCCCACCACATGTACACCCTCTCCTGTGTGTGTGTGTGTGTGTGTGTGAGAAAGCTATTTCAGATTAATGGCCCCGCCCCCTTTTCTCTCTGAGCCTTCCTCTTTCCCTTTCCTCTCCTCCCTCTTCTCCCAGTGCCTGGAACATGCTGTCACTCTGAGAGGAGTAGACAGTGGAGACTCACACACTCACACACACATACGCACACTGACAGACAGACAGCCGGACAGGCAGCAAACATGGGGCAGTTAATCAGCTGGATTCGGGGAACACAGGATTCTTCAGCCCTGCAGGATGTCTCCGTGGAGCAACAGGTCACTGTTACTGGATACAATGTCTCTGAGGTCTGAGTAAGGAATGCAGCGCATGGTGTGTGTGTGTGTGTGTGTGAGTGTATGTGTACGTGATTGATCTCTAGGTCAGTACACAGTGCATGCCTTTGTGTGTGATGTGTATTTGGTTAGAGTGAACAGCAGAGATTTCTTATATCTGTCCATCTCGGTGTTACTAAATTTCTGTTACACATTTACACAATCACGAAAAAGGGCAGGGTGAAAGGGAGAAGGCTCTGGCTCGGAGCCAAGTCTTGAAGAGGAAGAGTAATGGAATGTGACGAGCATGCTGGGAAAACTTTCCAGATTTGTGCATACACTTGTGCAGAGTCATGTCTAAGAGCTAAGACTAAAATCTCTGTGCTTTAAACGCCTTGCTTGTTTACAGAAGTGTGGCCTGCTGCTGAGTGTGCAGATTTCATTTAAAGTATATAAAAGTGGTGAATGTATGAATGAGTGAATTGAGTGAATCAGTGAACCAATTAACGACAGATTCAGTCCGTGGCTCACGTCTTACATAAAAAAGTCAGATGTAATAACAAATCAGTTGACAGTTTTAGCATTGTTGCATACTGATTTTACATTCTATCTCAAGTCATGTCTATGTTGCGGAAATGAAAATGGAAATAAATGCGCATCTGCTTTTTATTTTAAGTCACTTGGCTTTCAGAAGCAATATCTTTAAGGCTTAGTGATAACGTTTGATCCGATTTTATCGTCTTACTTTATTCCAGGTTATGAAAATGTTCTGAGAATAGTTTTTTCAGCTGCACACACACACACACACACACACACACATGTTTATGTTGGGGTTCCATAATCATAAGGGGCTTCCTGTGGCTGGAACTGCTCAAGCACATCGTCTCAGACACACAGAATATGACTAATGTTGTTTCTATTGTTATTTTTTTCTATATTTGGATGTTATGTTGTGTTGTGTTCTTCTGTAATCATGAGCCTGAACATCTTCGTTACCCACAATGCACTCTGTTATCTGTTAAACATCAGGCATTGCTGTCAACACAATAACAGAGCAAGCAGAGCTAAATCAAAGAGGTTAATCTTTAAGCTTTAGTCTCCTGTATGAGATTTAATGTGATTTGCTCTCGGCTATTGTTCATCTAAAAAAAACCAGAGACAGTGACTGGCCCCACCTAGACATTAACATCGCTTGAGAGATTTTAAATAACACAACCAACAGCTCTACAATTTTTTTGATAATCGTTTAGGCATGAACATAAAAAGAGGTGACAGACCTTGAGATCATTCAGAATCAGAAAGAACTTTATTGCCAAGTGCGCATACAAGGAATTTGTTTTAGTGTCACAAGCTCCAGTGCACAGAGACAACAACAATAAAATAGAAAAAAATAAATAAATTGTGTGTACAGAATAGAATAGAATAAGTTGAGATGTAGGGATGTAGGGTGGTAACAAATAAATATGAGGTTATTGCACATATTTTTTATTGCACAATGTTGGGACCATTTACCTGTTCAAAAGGTAGATTGCTTGGGGGAAGAAACTGTTCTTGTGCCTGGCTGTCCTGTTCTAGTGCCGGCCAGATGGCGACAGTTCAAAAAGGAGATGGCCTGGATGTGAGGGGTCCAGAGTGATTTTCTGAGCCCTTTTCCTCACTCTGGATGTATACAGTTCTTGAAGAGTGGGCAGGAGAGCACCAATAATCCTTTCAGCAGTCCGAACCGTTCTGTGTAGTCTTCTGATTTTCTGATTTTGTAGCTGAGCCAAACCAAACAGTTATAGACGTGCACAGAACAGACTCGATGACGGCTGAGTAGAACTGTGCTAGCAGCTCCTGTGGCAGGTTGAACTTCCTCAGTCACTCGTTGTCGATGACCGATAATCGTCAAGAACAACATACTGAGTACGATCTGTTGTTTCAACTCACCTAGCATCACTATCCATAGACATCTTTCCACACATGGAATTGGAATGACTGCTTATTATATTATTGGTTTGCTGGAAGAATGGAAGCATTTCCAATTTATACAGATATTTCTAAGTCTTTCGGAGGACGGAAATACAAATCAATTTGTCAACATACAAATTTGCCACTGCTCTTATCTGGGGTCTGTGATTCGATCCTAAGCTCACTTTACTATCTGTATGGATTCTGGCACGTTCCTTTTTTCTTCTAGGTTTTCAGTTTCCATCCACAGTCATGTTTCAAAAAAAAAATGCTGGTAGGTGACTTGGTTACTTTAAAGTGCCCCCTAGGTGTTAAGGAGTGTGAATGTGTGTGTGATGGAGTAGTATTCCATTATGTGATTCTTTTATCTCACACCCAGTGCTCCAGCGTTAGTTTCCGGAAGACACCAATAAGATCTGCGTCAGTATAACATGTTGCGACATGAGTTGAACTCCGAACACTTCTAAACATCAACATATCTTTCATTGTAGTTTGATGTTATTGGTTTCTTGTCTGTATTTGTGTTCTCTAGCATCGGCTTCCGTCTGAACAAAACTGTCAGATTTCTCGGCTCGGTGTCTCTTAGCTCACTTCTAAATCTGGCACAAATACAAACACATTCCTTGGCTCTGCTCGAGCACAAACTGCTCGCACCCAGTGATTTAATTCCCTTGGGAACATGTCACAAACATTATGTTCGTGATCTCTTTAACACTATCACTCCAACAGTATTTCTTGATTTAAAATGATTGATTTAAATGATTAGGTCATTTGTTTTTAAGGCAGATAGAAATAGTGAAGCTGTATAACATGACCTTTTTTTTTTTTTGCTTGGAATAGATTCTAGACTTGACAGCGTAGGTTTTGAATTAATATTTGTTATGGGTCATATTTATTTACTTAGTATTTATACAGTCAAGTTATTCAGCTGGCAAATTCGTTTTTTCTGAAAATGCTGTTCAGCTTATTATTATTATAATTATTATTATTATTATTATTATTATTATTATTATTATTATGTGTGTGTATATAGGGTGTACAAGACCATCATTAACCCTACAAATGCCTATCTCCATTAAATAATCTAAAACATGAGATAGTCAAGACTTCAGGACAAGGATAAGATAACATAAGGCAATTTTCTGGCAACTAACCCTAACTTAACCCTTAACCCCATCCCATTTGTGTTATAGATTTGTTTTTTGTGAACAACAACAACAAAAAAAGATGTTGGTGTATCTGCTCCAGTCCGGTCACAGTGGATAGTTAAGGATTGAGTAACTGCAGATGCTATTCGTGATCGCTTACAGGGTCTGAAAATATCCGTATGCATTTACACACACAGCCATTTTATTGTACCTTAGATTAAAATATGATCTCCAGGTGGCATGGCGGCTGGAAATCTGGATTCACATTGCGTTACTGCTGGCTGCTAAACAGAGATGAGAATGCACAACAGGTCCCTAGTGCTAAATATAAGCAGGTGCTAAACAGATGTATTTTTAAATGCAAAATTTGAAAATCAGCACACACAGTTATCAAGCAAACCAAATCAGTGTATCACGTTTTTTCTACATAGTAAAGCACCATATTTTTTATTTTAATACTCTACTGGAAGTGAGTCTGCAAACAGTTATTTATTATGTATATTATATAGATTATACATGGAATATATTTGCATTGCTAATGTGTGTGTGTGTGTGTGTGTGTGTTTAATGAGAACGTCAGTGAAGTTTATATGAGCATCTATACTCACACTTGTGTTGAAAGGTTTAAGGCTTTTGTGTATTTTAGGGGTGGTGTCAACTTCCCAGTTCCCTCTGTGTCTGACAGTATCATAAAATGAGCTCATGATTACGTGCACAGAAAAGTCTTACAAACTTCGAGTCTGATAAAACAAAGAAATGTGTATATTGTTCCCTTTTTACTCTTTTTAATATTATGTAATCAATCAGAATTTGTTTGCACACCTGCACTGGGGCAACGGGGTAACCTTACTTAACAAGTAAGAAAGCTTATAGCCTCCAGTTTAGTATCACTGCACTCTAGCAAAAGGGCTGTTGTAGTTACACAGTGTACACACTCTTATCTGCAAACATTGATAATAGACGTAGTAATTTATGTCTCAGCTAATTTGATGAGAATTTCTAAGGCAACATTTTGAATTTTGGTATCTATTTGTCTGCCTATTTATTTATTTATTTATTTATTTATTTATTTATTTATTTATGGCCTTATTTGGTTATTTTTTCTATTTTATTTATTTATTTATTTATTTATTTATTTATTTATTAGATTTCTAGATATTTATGAATTCAGGATATAATTAAAAAAAAATTGATAAATATATCAATTAATCCCTAAACCCATCCAATTTTTTTAGGTGAATTTTTAGGTAGAAAAAAACACACAGACAATATGCCTTGCCAAAGCGTCTTTTTCATCCAAAGCATTTTCATCCAAACTCCAATCATACTTCCTTAAAACTGATATCTCATTTGTCAATGTCTCATTTGTTGAAATCTCCATCCCACTTCTGATTGGTTTAAACTATGTAAATAAGTGGAGGCTGTAAACCCGCATGTCAAATGATAAGGGTTGCCAAGGGTTGCAAAGTGACTGTTTTCCCCAGACTCGCTCCTGATATCTATCATTTCCGCCTTATCCTACGAACGTATAAGGACAGGGACAATAAATAGGTATAATTGGGCAATTAGTGCTATCTTTTATCTTATAAATCTTAATGGTGGTGTTGGGGTCTTCCATATTAGGTAAGTTTGGAAGGCTTTGATATGAGCCTGTGGCATTTGGATGCATTCCAGTTTGCTCACATATCCAGCTGAGGTATGCGGTTGTATAATGAAGCATATCCTGGTTAGGAAGAGTGTGTGTTTCTTTTGGGGATGTTGTCCACCATTATCTATGTATCTGTTTTAAACAAATGGGCAGTGGTGGCTCAAGTGGTTAAGGTTCTAGGTTGTTGATCGGAAGGTCAGGGTTCAAACCGCAGCACTGTTAAGCTGCCACAGTTGGGCAGTGGAGCAAGGCCCTTAACCCTCTCTGCTCCAGGTATCATAGCTGGATCTCCAGGTATCATAGCTGACCTGTGCTCTGACCCCAATCTCCTCAGATGGGATATGTGAAGAAAAGAATTCCATTGTGATGCAATGTATATGTGGTGACAATAAAGACGTCTTCAATGACTGAGGTAGAGCTGACCAACACACTCTGTTTTTAGCTTTCCCACTGATTCTTTTGTACTAGTTTGTATTTATACTGTTTTGTTCAGACATTAAAGTATGTATTAAAGTATTAAAGTACAGTAGAAAGTGGAATTTCACATTAACTATCTACCTAGAATAACTAGGGCAGATCTGCTGTGTTCTCAGCAAGTGAAAGAGTGTGAGAATTTGGGGGAGGCATTGGTGAAGAAGGGCATATGGATCATGTGACCCTATATGTCACTTCACTTTATCTACCTTACTATCTTTACTGGGGAGCAGCCTGGGTGTCAATCATTGCCCATAAATGTGCTGTATGGCCTGGTGCATATATCCTAGTAGCTTGTTAGGTGGAAGAAAGCATACCAGGTCTGCTACAGAATTTTTGAGGCATGGGCTTTATCTGACTCTCAACTTTCATTACAGATAAAGTACGTCAGGTAATTTGTACAAGTTGTATGTATATTGCGCGACCTGGATGTCCATTTATGATGTCATCAAAATCATGTAGCCCAGAGGTAAAGAAATAAGCTGTAAGAAGTGATTAAGTAGCATTTGACTGAAGCACGGTTCTTACAAAGAAGCAAGTGGATTTGGTGTAGGAGCTCTCCATGAGGAATAGATAGTTATATGAATAGTTGCAGGAATACATTTTAAATTAAATTTAGTTTATGTTTTCACATAATGCTGTTTCAGTAACTGCTTTATTCTGTTGTGGGGGACCTGGAGCCTGTGCCTATTAAAAAACAAAATAATAAAAATAAATAAATAAATTCTTTATATATATATATATATATATATATATATATATATATATATATATATATATCCTTTTATATGTTACAAAGCTACTTAAAGTGCTTTACAGAGCAAAAAATGCAAAAAGTAAATTAAATAAAACAAAATTAAATTAAAAACAACAGAAGGAAAGGGAAACAATTAAGTAAATTATTCAAAAATAATATATACAAAATGATATTAGAATAATATATGCAAAAATAAAAATATACAAGTTAAAAAAAAGTGAACAATAGAGACATATAAAAATGTACAGTATTAGAATACATACAGTGTTCGAGTAATGATGAAAAGTAAAAACACGTGATGTAATAAAGCAGGGTTTGGTAACGTTTCACTTTTCTGGCGTGTGATAAAACACATGCTTCTACATGTACGTGTATATTTAATAAGCAGCTTAGTATTGCTAGATTCACACTGTTGTTGACATACTGTATAGAAATGCTAATTAAGTGTGCGTGAAGCATCCTGGCACTCCTAGATTTCATCATGATTAATCAGCATGCTTTTATTATTCTTTGTTTTCATTTCATGCCAGAACAGGTTATATGTGTATGAATCGAATGAGTTATACGATTCCTTTTACCTCATCACTGAGTCAGTGTTGCATCATTCCACTTCTGTACAAACATGTTTAGTCTTTTTAAATGCTGGTGGAAGTGTGTTATACGAATACAGAATATGTGTGTGAATGTGGGAATGGAGCAGGGAGCAGGTTTGACATGCCTACATGTTCTCCCAGTGCTACAGAAGTTTCCTCTGGTTACTCCAGTTTCCTTCCCAAGTCCAAAGACATGCGTTGTAGGTTGATTGGCATCTCTAAATTCCATAGTGGGTGTGTATCCAGGGTGTCCTCTGCCTTGTACCCTGAGTTCCCTGGTATAGATTCCAGGCTCCCTGCACCCCTACATAGGATAAGTTGTTCAGAAAATGAATGGATGAATGGATTTGTGTCCCAATCAGGCACCTCAGTGGTGACTCAGCGTTCAGCTCAACCTTGACCACGAAGCTGAACATAATATCATTAAATCATTTTGATTGCAAAAGGAGCTCCTGCACATTTTCCAGTCACACACTAGGTGGCAGCATTGTCACAGGAAATGGCTTGTACAAACCAGGAAGTACTCGAGCTGTGAGTTAAATACTTCTTTAATGTTAATGACAGCTTTGAGTTTCCCATGGATTAATCCTGGCACACTTTCAGCAACACTGTTTGGGCTTGTTTTGAAAAATCCAAGTGCTTAAAGTTGTATTATTATCATCTCTGTGTGCTTCTCCAGTCTTAGTCCTTCTGTTCTGTCCTTATTAATGAGCTTCCTTTAAGGCTCTGGTGTATATTGTTTGTTTTCACTCTTTTCCTGTTTCTGGGTGGAGTTGTGAGGTTGTGAGGCTGGGCCTCTCTATGACTTTTGTGATGCTAGCTCAGATTCCAGAGCAGTGACTGTAGGAGTCACACCCAGCTGAGCAGAAGTCAGACAACCCCTGTAGTTTAGTCTAATCAAACTAATCTTCTACATACATAATCCCATATGTTCTTTCTTTAGTGCTTCTGCACCGATAAGCTTTTCGATCCTGTGCTCTTCATCCATTACTAGCATATTGAAATAATCTGCTTATTTTTCTTGGCTTGCTGACAGAGAGGGCCAACATGGCCACCGCTTAGCCAATGAGAGCTTTCAAGCTTTCAAGCTTTCAAGAAGGAGGGCTTTTATAGGAGGAGGACGAGACCTGATCTTTTTTTTTGGTGGGGCGTGTTTTTATGTGTGTTTGAGTGTCTGTGTGTGTGTGTATATCTATGTGTGAGGTTTATACTTCGAGCTGTCTCACTGTACAGGATTTTTTGATTCTTTGGAGTTTGTAAGGACACACAGAAAGGACGACTTTCTAAACACAGGAGCCAGATGGTATGTACTCGCAGCACCCTACATTGAGTGGTTTCCTGTATTTGAACCTGATCTCTCTGTGCCTGAATACATGCCAAAATGGGCTGTAGTCAGTTCATGGAAAATGTGATGGCAAAGTTTGCCAGTGTTTGTTGTTCAAGAATGATTTGAGCAGAGAAGAAAGAGACAGACAAAAAAACTGCTTTTCAGTCAATGATAAAATTGTATAACTCAAGCTGTTGAGTGATAGATTACAAATGTTGCTGGTTAAAATGACGTATCTGTTGCAGGGCGGTTTCCTGTGTTAACGTCTGCTGTGACTCTGGGTCTCCAAAAGCAGCCTTAAACATTACAGGATTTTCCATGGATTGTTGCTTGTTTTACTTATCAGCATAAATCCTTTGCTTTTGCTGTTCTGGATGTCAGTCAGATGTCATTTCTGAAACCGCTAACCTAACATCACATTATTAGAACATCTCATATCTAAAAACGACATGGAACTGGCATAAATCTGGTCAAACTGGTATTTTAGCTCCAGCACTAATGGCACACAGCTGGTCTGGCATGTTTACTGCATGTTTAATGCTTAAACCTACTGAGCGGTCTGCAATGTAAACAAGTAAACTCTCGACGAATTAATAGTCTTCGAGTCCCTATATTAGGTAGTAGGGGAATTGTGAGTTGACATAAGAGGTAGATGTTGGTGACGAGTCTCTATGTGCAAGCACACAGGTATGTCAGCGCATAAGCACGATTACATGCTTGCCCAATAGCTTCTGCAGGCATGCAGAGGTATGAGCTGCATGCGAGTAAGAACTTGTGCAACCCCCTGAAGGGCAGTAAAAATATCATTTAAGCTGAGGTGTGTTTATGATGATGGATATTGGGGTAGAACTAAAATGGAACAAAATTCGAACAAAAAAGGAGGTGTTATGAGGCTTTGACTATATATGTTTATTCGGTTAACTGGAAAATTCCACTCTGCTATCGACATATGTTCTGTATCATGTAGCTATCAATAAACTTGTGGGAGTAAATCACGTTTAACTAGCTAGGTTTTAGCCGCCTTTAAGCAGACATAATATCTGCACAGGCAGCGAGTAATAAAGGTTATATCAATGTATATTATGTGCAGAAAAGCTTTTCTGGCACAGGAAGTCATCCACACTGACGTGATGGGCTTTCCTGGTCCGTCCACTCATACAAACCACTTCAACCCACATCACCTGCTAATTTGTTGATCTATTGTGAAATATGAGGTTCACATGATGTTTTGAAAAATAATATTACTCAATAAGTTTATTATAAAGCTCTAACCCTACAAGTCTTAATGTGCTGCTCATTTCTTGCATTGTTTACTTTCCTTAGAGCATGTGTGTTTGGTTGCGTGGTGCTAGGGGCCATGCGTTAGTCATCACTTCCTTTAAGAGAGAAAAAAAACAAAACAGATCAAGCAAACATGTACTGTTGCTACCACTGACATTGCAGTACACGAAGAGTATTCTGTATAGCTTTCGGCTGCTCCCTGTTC
This sequence comes from Hemibagrus guttatus, assembly GCA_033459395.1. Lineage (NCBI taxonomy): Eukaryota > Metazoa > Chordata > Actinopteri > Siluriformes > Bagridae > Hemibagrus > Hemibagrus guttatus. The sequence continues at coordinate 4,141,761 of JAUCMX010000014.1, read as the reverse complement.
GGGGTCGTCACAGCGGACTAACTGGTCCGCACAACAATTTGGCACAGGTTTTTACCTCAGATGCCCTTCCTGACGCAACCCTCCCATTTCTCTGGGCTTGGGACTGGCACTGCATCCAGTGGCTGGGGTTTGGGCATTGGCTGGGAATTGAACCCAGGCCTTCCGCATGATAGGCGAGAAACCTATCACTGAGCCACCAATGCCCTAGACACGAAGAGTATCCTGTATAAATTCTGAAAAAGAAGGGGAAAAGAACGAACCTGTTAGTACATGTAATGGGGTGAGCACAAAGTTTCACATCTGTAATATTTGCATAGTGCATTCAGAAGTCAGTGTAAGCTGGGTGTGTCTATATCTCGCCTGTAAATCCTCTAAACATGCAAGCATCAGCTATGAGAACGAGTCGTTCTTTTTAGGCACACATTGTGTCACAAAGTTTGCTCCTGACCTTTCTTACATATTCATTGCACTTTATTTGGCCAGACAGTTTAATCATTAAGACATCAAGGCTAAAGAGGAGCTGCTTTTAACCGGCTTCTTCTTATCCGCTTCTATTTTCACCCGTCATGTTAAGGTTTCAGGGATGTGTGTGCAGGATTCAGTGAGCAGCTGTGCCTAGACAGACTGTTCTTGCTGACTGACATGTTACAACCATAACGAGAAAGCGAAGCTGGACTAAAGCTCTCTTTTCTCATACAAGTTTTTGTTTAGAGGATTGATCGGAGAGCGTGTTGTTTACAGTGTTACTCAGGCATTTGTGGCCAGTGTGTGAGAACAGATTTGGATATCTGAGTCATAAGACTGTGCTCAGAGGGATGTGGGTTGGGTTTAGTCTGCAGGACGGGCAGCAGAAAGACGTGCACACACAAATTCTTTGTCCTAGTTTTTTTTTCTTCCTCCGATTTATCACTCAGATTCTTCAAACGAACTGGTTCAATTATCTGACTCATTTGATTCCTTTTAATGTGCTGGTTAAACATTTCAGATTATTACTTTTCTTAAAGTGTGGCTTTGTTTTCTTTGTTTTTTTTAATCCTGTGATCACTTTTTCAGATGAATTTTTTTAGCGATTTATTTTTTGTGCACTTGTGTTTTTTTAAACTTGTGATTCATTTTGGAGGCACGGGGAATTAGGGGTTAGCAAGTTAGCCCCGCACCTCCGTGGTTGGGGTTTGATATTTTCCAGGCCTCCGCCCTGTGAGCACAGAGTATGTTCTTTTCTTGCTTCAGGGGTTTCCTCTGGGTTTCCTTCTCCAGTCCGAAGACATGCATTATACTCTGATTGGCCTGAATGGCTAGATGATTTGTTTTCTGATTCATTTTTATAAAAGATTTGTTCTGATTAATTTTTTCTATTGCTTTATGTTCATGGTTTAATCTCTGGATCTGAATTTAATCTAGTTTTACTCTCTTGGATTAATCTCTTTCAATGATTTCTATGTTTTATTGTTCTGAATAGTTTTGTTTTTTATTCTTTTAAGTCATATATTCAGATTAGCTTTAATGAGTCACTCATGTGATTTGATTCTTCTGAACAATTCTTCTGATCTCTTCTTCTAATTAAACTCCCTGGAAAATTAATTTCATTATTTTTCTGAATACCTTGCCTGCTGTATTCTTTCCTTCTCTTTCATACACTCTAGTTTCTGTACAAGTTTTGGAAAAAAACAACTTGTTTCTAATATTAGCATGACGTCAGCTCATACCTGCCCTGTATTAGCTACCCAGCAGACATTGTATATGAATGAATGAAGCGGTAATGCAGTTACTGTAATGTTTATCACCCTGTAATGGAGATATCTGGTTGGCTCTGTAATGTGCCCATACAAAACCTTTCTTTAGTTTGCCCTGACTATTCAAATGAAACACTCTGTATAGCTGTAACCACCTCGCATAGCTTTCCTCTGAGTGTATGCCTTTATTTTTATTGTCGTGTTGTTATGGTGCGGGTTTAGTGTTTGGTCCCAAACATTTGCGAGTCCACCCTGTAGAATGACATGATGCACACCAAAAATCTGTCCTTTTGTAATGAAAGATAGACCCTGGTCTTAAAGACCATTCCTGAGAGAATCCTTCTGGTCGACGAAAAGGGTCAACAGTCACCAAATATGTTAGTTCCTTAATTTTAGATACAAAAATCGTCCATGGGTGATTCCTCCCTACAACATCCAGTACTGTTTATGGAAGTAAAAAAAAAAAAGAAACCAATAGATTGAACAAAAGATTGCTGTATGTTTGTATTAGAAAAGAAAAATGGTCATGATTTAAGGAAGTCATTTGTATTAGCTTCCTCAAATATGGTAATGCTGTATATTCACTGACATTATATACAACACATTAGATAACACAAACAAACTATCAGTTTTGGAAATAATACACCATTCATTCATTGTCTACCGCTTATCCGATCTATTCTCGGGTCACGGGGAGCCTGTGCCTATCTCAGGCGTCATTGGGCATCAAGGCAGGATACACCCTGGACGGAGTGCCGTTCAAAACACATTTACGTCAGTGGAAAGCTAAGCGAAGCCAACCAAAGCGATTTTACGAATTTTTTTCGGTCAGTGAAAGCTGTTTCGAAAGAGTCAACCCACGATACCATTTTCTTCGGCATGTGTTCAATAGCTAGGTGATTTTGTGGCCGTTGACAGATTGGTGGCATGGGTGGTCTGTTATATTTTTAGCCCAAGCTTGGTGGCACGACTTCCTGTGAGGACCCTTGACATGGAATGCTTGGCTTGGGTCAGTTCTTTGTAAGCAGACATACAGTTTACACACGCTTCATATAGGTAATATTTTTGGGAGGCTGAAACGGATTATCTGCATCTACGTTATTTATTATGGGAAAATTTGTATCGCAATACAAAATTTCGCCTTAAGAACTCGCCTCCAGAACGCATTAAATTCGTATGCCGAGGTTCCACTGTATCTCAAAACGTTGACAGCACGTGTGGTTGAGGCATTAGGTATGTTTTGTGTGTCCTGGTCATGAGCGTCAGAGTATAGCATGACCATAATGAGAAATTAACGACTGTCAGAAATGATAAGAGGCAAATATTTTGTACATCCATAAAATTTAACATGATTTTTGTATGATGTTCAGTGCCAGTGCATCAACAAACTAGATCTGTGTCTCAAATCGGACACTTGTGTCCTTCATGCCATTCATAAAAATCTACTAACACAGCCAGACCTTTCAATGTAAGGTCATAGTTTTTGATTTTCTTACACAGTTCATGACAACAACTATGACAACAGCAGAAAGAGAAATTAACAGACTTTTTCATGTGTTTATCACCACAGACATTAATGTAGGTGTAAAAATGCTGAACCTTGTACTGGTCAATACAGAAATTTCATCTTTCATCTAGTGAATATTGACCAATGTAGTCTCTGGAAAATCCTCAAAAAACAGCTGTATATAAGGTATGCAGATGAGTATGTGAACACTGCTCACGCTGTGTGTACCGCTAGCATAGTTACAGCTACATGCTGTGTAAAATGAAATGAAACGAAATGCATGAACCAAGTGTTTGTTCATCTGCTTCCTTTCTCTGCAAGAACTCTCCAGCAAGAGTTTATTACTGATTCTTCATGAGCTTAGGTGAGCTCTATTTCCAGAGCTGTGGCATGAAGCAACCATACCTTTAAGACATAACCTGGATCAAGATTCAGATTTCTGATTCTGTACATGTTTAAAAAATAAGGATATAAATATATATTTTGCGTAAAAGCTGGATTCGGCCACTTCCACCTCTACCTCAATGACCTACATCCTACAAATACCAATTTTGGTAAAGAAACAATTTATATTTCAGTCTCTATATGATTATATCCCCTCTTCTTCCTCTGTGTGTGTGTGTGTGTGTGTGTGTGTGTGTGTGTGAGACTGTAGGTTCTATTTTAATACTTTACTTAAATTTACTTCCTCTCAGCACCATATTGCTATTTTGGCTGGGCGCAAGCAATATTATTTTGTAGTCATAAATTAACACGGTACAAAAAGGAGACGTGAAATCCATAATTTTCCTATGCAATTAAAAGTCATTGTGGGATATAAATTGCACTGTGTACTACAAACATCCAAAGACTGGTATTTTCCAGTCCGGAAGGTTGTGAGTACAAATCCCAAGAGTAAAAAGCTGTCACTGCCGGGCCTTTGAGCATGACCCTCAACTGCTCAGTTATATAAATGGTCACTAAATAATAAAGGTCACTAAATAATAATATAAATACATACATTAGATTATAAATGTAGAAATGAGCAGTGTGTTTTTCAACAGAATTGTGGATGTTCCCAATTCTATTTCCCAGCTTCAATATAAACAGCCTTCTGCACCTAAATACTGACTAAATGAAGCCTTTATTATCGCCACACATACATTACAGCACAGTGGAATTCTTTTCTTCGCATATCACAGCTGAGGAAGTTGGGGTCAGAGCGCAGGGGCAGCTATGATACAGCACTCCTGGAGCAGAGAGGGTTAAGGGCCTTGCTCAATTGCCCAACAGTGGAGCTTGGTGGTACTGGGGCTTGAACCCCGATCCTCCGATCAACAACCCAGAGCCTTAACCACTTGAGTCACCACTGCCCCCAAAATACAACAGACTTAATCTCGAATGTGGCTAATTAACCCCACAAGCTTTGTAGCTTTAAGCCACATAGAAGCTAATGTTTGAAATAGTGTTTGAATCTGTGAGGCACAGGGTAAAAAATGCACACGTTCCACAAAAATAACATTACTGCATTAACGTAGCAACTGTATTTATACCAGTTAGCATTTGAATACTAGTATCGTTATTGGTCAGTCTTGCTTAAACGTGAGGTCAGGTCAATTCTCTCTCTCTCTCTCTCTCTCTCTCTCTCTCTCTCTCTCTCTCTCTAATATGACCCTCTTAAAGGATGATCTCAAATATCTCAAACTCTAATAACTGTACCTGTGCCTACATACACACATACATACAAACTGTGATGGGTTTTTCCTTGTGTGAAGCAAATTATCTATATGAAGCTCCTACAAGTAAATCTTTCAGCGGTATGTCGCTTTTTATTATAAAACAGATTTCTTCCACAAATTTTCAAAGTATTATATGATCAGACCCTTGGTTCTGTTAATAAATAGGTGATCACTTGGTGTTTATTGTGTGTTAAAATCAGACTGTTACATATAGTTCCTATATGGTTGAGTAGAATCTTTTTGTAAGTCAAAAGTCTCACTCTGTGTGCGCTTGGAAATATGAGGAGGTGATGCACCGCTCTGTGACGCATGATCTAAGATCAGTAAATAAAGTCCTATTTTTAATCTAGGTTCTCAGCCATGCTTTACCATGTGGTTTTGCTTTACTAGTTCAATGACTTGAAGGATTCTAGTGTGATTAGTTATGACCCTGCAGGCTGATTAGCCCAAGTTTGTTGTTATGACATGCCACGTGTAAATGACATAAAACATTTACACATACACACACATTAGAAATTTGTCAGCAATTATGGCCCTACTGCATTTTAGTAAGTTTTGTTGTTCAATAGAACTTTATTGGTACTTGATTCTCTTTCAATGGCAAGTCACTGGACTATAATGGTAACTAATTTGATCCAAAAAAATATCTAAATATTTTTACAAACACTGTGAGTTACGAGGCACTGAGGTGACATGGTGATTTTTAAAATAAATTATTTTATTTTGCTTTTTTCCCCCAACATGAACTATATCTATTAACAGTGACGTTTTTACAACAAGTTTTAGTTTAACCCCTTCCTGCTGTGCGAAAAATAAAAATTGGTGGAATTGGTGAGAAATACTAAACCAACTAAAAAATATGACCATATAGGGAAATAAATAAAAAGTGTATAAATGAGTGCAAAAGTCAGAGAAGACTATTTAGACCTTAGACTCAGTAGCTAACAAATCTGAGAAGTTAATCAGATTTAACAATCAGATTAATAATCTGATTTTTTTCTGTTGTTTTTTTTTTAATAAATACTTCAATATTATTACTATCAGTCATAGTAAGAAAGGGACCCCATGTTCTCATATATTGATCATAACGTCCTGACGCTCTCTGATTATAACACGTTCATAGCTAGCAGTTCTCGGCATAAGTTCTATCCATTCATCATCGTAGGAAGGCGTGTCTGGTGATTGTTTTAATAAGGTGTGGCCTTGAATTAACATATTGAAGTCATAAGATAATGTTTCTGGCCCACAAGATAAGTTCTTTTGACTTGTGCACACATCATACATAAGACTTCCAGTGGTTTCCAGTTCCTTATATGACGGGATCAGATGAAGAAGTCTGTTAAGTAGCCCAATGGTATGTCCACGTCACAACAGCAGTGACTCTATACCGATAAATGCATTATTCCAAGCTAGTGTGAAGGAACCTTGAGGAACTGTAAAATAGTTGATGGTGCCAGACTGGCTGGTTTAAATGTATCTGAAAGAGTTTACACAAAATGGCATGAAGAACATAAAAGCAGCAGTGGAATTTCCTTGGTAGTGAGAGAGGTCAGAGGACAATAGTCAGACTCCTTAAAGCTAACAGGAACTCAAATAATCACTCTTTACAACCATGATAAGCAGAAAGGCATCTCAGAATGCACAGCATGTCAAACCGTCAGCAGAAGACCACGGCCAAGAACAGGAAATCTGTGAGATAAAGCAGAAAAACTGGGCCGGACCATGCTTTTCTAATATCAGCTGTACAGATTTAAGCACACAAAACCACAAAAAAACCAAGGTATAGACTAGCAGTTACTTAAGTTGTTACTTAATGCATGTTACTTAAGTTGTGGCAGAATTGTTGTGTAGTCTCAACAAATCTGTATTAAATGTCCATTTACTGTTAATGAGACATGAGAAGTGAAGGAAAAAAACATGTTTGAGAAAATCTTTCACTTGGTTATAGGAGTGTATTCAGTAATGGCCAAATGTACTCTAGATGAAGCATATAAATGCCCAGCCTGGCACTGATCTGGCATGTTTGCACTGTGTTACATGCCATTTGTTCTCTAAACCCTGCCAGACAAAGACATTTTGATATTTTCTCTGAGGAGTACAGATGTTTGGACGTGTTTATGGGTTTCACTGTTTAGTTGCTACGATACTCTGTGAAGGTTTGTTTCTGATGTATAAAGAGATGACGCAGCTTTGTATGGCAGGGTTATTACCTACAGTGTGTGTTTGTCATGTCACTATTTAATACTATTCAAATAAAACGCATATATTCAATATTTCTTATTTCTGTCTCCACAGTCTCAGCCTAAACAGTCCACTTCCACCCCGTCAGTGCCAGCCTCCACTGTGAGACCTGCACAACATGAGGTACAGTTTATCAGTCTATTTGCCTTCTCTCGTTTATACAATTTTTGTATGTTGCATGAGATGTGTATGAACCCACTTCCTGCTCTGTGTGGCAAACTCCAGCCCCCAGTCCCTGCAGCCTTCCTCCATGATCAGTATTGTTCTCTTTCCTGTTGCTGTGAATGTGTATTTGAGTCTTTTTACAGAACCATCAGCTTGAATAGTGAACACAGATCGCCTCCTGTAAAAAAACAAAACAATAATTTTGGATTATTAAATATTAGATTATAAATATAAATTAGATTATAAGCCAACTTGGAGCAGAAATAAGCACTTTGTAACCAGAGACTTGCTTGCCATTATGAAAGGATCGTGAGAGTAAGATGTTAAGTAAAAGATTTATGACTTATTATAGGAAAATAATCAATAGGGAGGTGTGTTGCATCTGGACATGAAGTGGACTTCCTGTTTCCACTGTTCCATCTCATTATACCACAGCAATTTGGCAATGATTATTGAATTTTGGAATTATTGATGAGCAACAGTCGAGAATTCAGATTCCATAGCATTGTTGTAAAATGCGAGATTTCTAACAACCCCTGTTAGAAAAGCTAATTCTTCCTTAAATTAATAGTCACAAATGCTTCATGTGATGGATCCCTTCTTGGAAAAGCCTTTCTAATCATTTCAGTTTAGTCATCCTTCTGTTTTTGGGTTGTTTGTTTTTTTTTTTAGCAAGAAATGTTCCATTGAGATGCAAGATCTTGTCTCCCAGAAAGTCCAGGACGTTTAAAGCCAAAGTTTATTTAGGTTGCTGTGGTGATCTACAACACTCCAGTGTCATTCTTGTTAATTGGGGTTTATAACGTTTGCTTTGTAGTAGTACGGCCAGGCAGCCGTATTTTTTGATGTGATGAAGCTCCTTAGATATGTCTACATGATTATATCCTGATCTCTTATGATGGATCCTGATCAGTCTGAGATGTCATGGAGTCAAACTAATTCCTTTTCTTGTATTTTTTGCATTAAAGGAATGGTCTGACAATAAAAAAAATACACCATGTCCTACTTTTTGCAAATCAGCCAAGACATGCTTTGGTGTTTAATGTTTGCTTTGGTTTGTTTTGCCCAGGAGCTATGAGGCTAATACAGCTTACAAGTAATGGAATTTCACCTAAAATATTTCCCAAAATATTAGTCTCAGGTATTACTGGTTCTTAATGACTCACCCTTAATGACTTCCTGATGGGGTTTACAGCACAATATGACATTCAGCAATCTACCATAGCTTTCTAAAGAGCTCTAGGAATTTCTTTTGGAGGGTTCTACAATCTTACAGGATTGTTCTTGATTTATCCAATGGAAACAAACCAGAAAATTCATTATGCTACTAGATGGAATCAATTTTTCTAATAGATATTAAACAGAAGGAATATCAAGTATAGCAGAATGCTGTAGCATTATATGGTCAGCCATCTTGATTATCCTAGGGCCTGCTTTCAAGGTCTGAAAGCAAAGCTGTTCTAGACATTGGAAAACTAGACATTATATGCATGAGAATTCAGTTCCTCTATGAAGTGCAAGCTGCTTATGCACAATAAGATTATATATGTATATCAGGATTTGAGTGTTTATCTGTTTAAAAGATTTTTGTTGGCAAATCTTTGCTAAGTTGTCCAGTGCAAAATTATAGAACCAATCACTGAAGACCAAACCTGTCTTGGTTTTTTAATTAGGAACGTATTTAATCTAATGCCTTTGGAACTGTGAGGATGCATTTCTGTTTACCTAGCTGCATTTTTTATTTTTATTTATTTATTTTTTTTAAAACAAATAATTTGCCATTTGCCACCATTAGCTAGTATCACCTGTGAGCAATGGTCACCTATGGTAGTTTGATATCTGCATTGCAGGAAGGGGCTGCATCAGCAGCATCATCATCAGCTGCAAGGGCGGCTGCACAGCCTGCAGCCTCTACCGCTTCCAATATCCGTTCTACATCTACTGCGTCTACTGCAGCTGCAAGCTCAGTGACCAATGTAGGGCCTTCAACAGGACCTAGAGTCAGTGGAGGAGTTACCACCACTCCCAGATCACAGCAGGTAGCCACCAGTCAGTGTCTTTGGGGCTTGGTCAATACTTCCTCCTGTGATTTCATCACAAACTGCTGTACATCTTTTCATCATTTCTTCCTAACCGCTTATTTGTCTCCGCGGGTCTTACTTTCCATGTTCTGAGGCATGACCTTAGGCTAACACTTACATAACACTCAAGCTGGATCTCTGTTGCCTGTGGGATTGTTTGATGTTCTTCACAGTAGGCATCAAGGAGGTATTTGGGTCCTGAGTTCAAATGGGATTTTTGTGGTTATTTTCTCGCACTTTCTCTTTCTACGTATGCCAGATGGGACGCACTTGAATTGAAATATCTTTGACACTCCCTGTTTTTTTTTTTTTTTTTTGACTGTTGCATATTTAGTACATGCATGTCGTGTCAGCAGAGCAAGTCCATGCATGGCAGTGTGGGGTTGGAAATCTTGACATGTCAGACTTCATGCCTGTATTTTTGATACAGGCCCCACCTGTGTCTCCTGCCAAAGCTCCACCTGTGAGCACTGGAACAACGGGTGCAGTAGGTGGAGCAGGAAAACCTTCTACAGAACTGGTTAAACCCACAGACACTTCTAAAGTCCAGGTATATAAAAGACAGACGTTGTGTTTTGGCATCTTCATTGCTTTGCCTGACACGCCTGAGATTCATCACCTCTTTCAGTTTTATCAGAACATTTTACTTCTTTCTGGAATGCCTTTGGAAAGCTTTCTGCTTATTGATATTGTCTTTCTCTCACCAGCTAGGCAATAAGCAGAGTTATGGGTTTTACAGGTTTTTGTCTTTTCTATCAACCTTCAATAACACCACTGCCATTTGCTTTGGCCATAAGACATTCTCATCTTGTATCATGCATTGTAAATTGCATGGCTTTTTGACCACTCATTAATAGTTACACGTATACTTTAAATAGAGCACCACAGTTTCATCGTCCAGACCAGAACCTTCTAAGGTGACCTCCACAGTAACAAAGCCCACTGCCACCAGTGTCGTTTCTGGAACCACTAGCGTAAAGGATGATGTTAAGTCAAAAGAAGCAAAGGTATTTATTTATGAAGCAGGGGTACACACAAACACACACACACACACATTTTCCACAGAAATGTTTTCCTTCAGCATCTCTGTTCTTCAGTAGTTTAGTTGAATAGGTCTAATAGTGAATTAGGCCTACATGGATGGTAAGCTGGACTTCTCAAACTTCACTCAGAAGGTTTCAAGGCTATATGTTTTGTATAAAGATTTCACAGTTTTGGCAAATCTCTATCTTCATGCAGCTCGCTTTGTGCACAGGAGCATTGTTATGCTGGATCTCATGGTCCCAGGAAGGGAAATTTTAATGCTCCAGCATACAAAGATATTCTGTACAATGGTATGTTTCTAACATGGGGAACATCCACATTCAGATGTGATGACCAGGTGTCCACAAACATAGTGTGTAACCTGCAGATGAAAATTTATGTACAAGTTGTTAGCTTAAGCAACTTGGTTGGGGTGTTTTTTTATATAATTAACATCGAGATGGCATCGCAAGTGTTTTTTTTTTTTTTTTTTGCTTATTGATATGATTAGTAATTTTTCCATTCAGTGGACTCAGAAATGAGCTCAGCTCCTAGCCCCCGGATATCCAGTCAGGTCCCTTTTGATTAAAAGGTGACCTATATGCATTTACAGAGGGTGGGGCCAACTGGAGGAAGCAAAACATCGTTCATGTTCTTATTACAAATGCAGTTTGCTTTGTACATAGCAGAGGTAGAGCAGAGAAATTGCAAACCGGTCTTTCCAAAACCTAATAATTTCTATGACTTATTTAAAGAAAAAATCTAATTCAGAGTGACTTGAAAATACTGTATGCTCTGCAAGACTCACACTCTCACGTTCCTCTGGTCTGCAGGTGAAGTCGGAGGTTTCTGCAAAGACCAGCACTCCGGTGAGTCAGCAGTCCTTTTAAATTCTGCAGTGCTGTTGCTGTGCATCATAGGCTGTAACAAGCATGCCAGTTTGCATGAGCATTGCTATATTACTCTATTGTATGCTGTAACACAGGCGCATGATGTAGATCCATTTGATGCCTTGTCTGGCACCTTGCCATCCGCAAAGCCTTCCACAAGCCCTCAGTTTACTGGTCCTGAAGTGAAAGAGGTATGAGTTTTACTCTGTGCATGTGCTTGTTTGTGTGTATTATTTCTAACAGCATGCATTTTGCCTTTGATTACTGAATGTGCGTTGTAATAGTGTGTTGCATGCCATAGCCTTTCCTAACCTCAGACATGGCTCAGCGTTGTGGAGAAAGAGATGACACCCTGCCTCCTGGATACAGACTGAAAGACATGGTCAGTCTGGCATGAGTAACTAAAAAAGTAGTTGTGATGCTACAGCTGATTGCGTTTGTGCTTTCTCTGTATTCCCACCATCTTTCCTCATTCTTCCATTGTCGCCTTGTTGTCTTTTGTCGGAATATCTTTCAAGGATTTTATTAACCGTAATGGCCTTAGAATAACTTTACTGCTTCCTCTAGGAAAAGAAGATGCCTGCTGGACAACCTGAGAAGCCCAAGGAAGTTTCCAAGGTAAGGATGTACTGTTAACAAGTCAGCCATGTTGCTCCATAGTCAGGTTAAAAAGTTAAGGGAAAGTGATGTTGTATCTTTTATAGCCATCAAACAAGTATAGTGTAGTTAACAGCACAGCATGATCTTAAAAATATGTTTTTATTGTTGTTTGTTCCTCAACTAAGGTGAAAATGTTATTTTTGCTACAGCCTCATCTGAGCCATTTGGCAGATTTTTGTTCACATTTACCATAATTCACTTTTTCTTACATTTTTTGTATGTATAAGAATTTATTACTGTGTACTGTATATTTTGAGCTACTACGTAACTATGAATGTTTATTTTATTTTGCCAGTAACGTCATCAAGGAAAATGCTAACTAACTAGCAGCTCAAAATGAGTTAGCCTGATGTTGCTTGTAAATTAAATTAAAAAGATTAACGTCAATTCTTACAGAATATATACGTTTAACATTAAGTCAACTAATTTTGGTCTGCTATATAACTATTAACATTACATTTACCTACTTAAAATGACCTAGATGAATTTGTGCTTGACATCAGTCTCAGTGGGTAAAAAAAAACCCCATAGCTAGCAACAGTTAACCCGCTCAAGAAGTGTACCGGCTATGTAACATTTTCTTTTAGGTTTTAGTCACAATGTTAGCCTGGCTAGCTAGTTAGATACTAGGTAATACATTAATATTTGGTTGTTATTTATTTCTATCTTTACATAATCAGGTTTTATGAAAATACGGGAACATGAACACAAGAAGTGCCAGTAATGCAGTGTTTACTTCTGACACCTGAATGAGTCTAGCTAGTCTAGCTAGCATAAATCTTTGATGTTACCATTGCAGAAGTTGTGTTAACTACATTTACTTTTAGTTTCATTCACTATATTAGCCTGTCTAGGTAGTTAAGCAAAATAAATTATAGTATTGTTTGATTTTATTATCTTAACTTATAATCCTTTGGATTTTTATATAATCAGTTATTTTTCAATAGGAATTCATGTAAAGACACTATTCAAGGCAAACACTCAATATCTTCGCCATTTATGTGTGCAAAGCCATTGAAACTGTAAAATATAAATGGCTAGACAAATGAAGCTAAATCGTCGGAGAGGCAGAAAGACACTGAAATCAATTTATATTTGTCATCAACATTTACCACAGAAGTTTTGGTAAATTTACTAAGAAAAATATCCTTATGAATAAATTTGTATTCAGTAATTGATAACTGGTGTTGCTGAGAAGCTAAGTAAAAAAAGCTAACAATTTAGCTAGTTAGCATGTCTTGTAGAGGCAGAAATACACTGAAATTAGCTCATATTTGCCCGTGGCATCAACGTTTACCTCAGAAGTTTTGGTAAACGTACTAAGAAAAATGTCTTTATGAATAAATTTGCTCTTAGTAATTGATAACAAAGTGAAACTCACCGTGTGCCACAATTTTGCGTCATTTTCAGTGATTCAGTAAATTACTCATACTCATGTAATTAAGTCTTATTAATTCCACCCTTACTTTGGACCTGCTGTCTGTCTGCAACACCTGGTTACAAACCTTTGTTTTACACACACACACACACACACACACACACACACACACACACACACACACACACACACAAACTATCCCATCTGCATTCACACTCATCACAGGCTGCTCCCCTTATTCACTATGACACTTACACCCATGTCAGAAAAGACCGTACCACTAACCTGCCGTCATTATTAGTAATTATCGCTCAGTTGTCCTGCCCAACCAAACCCCAATAAGAAAACACCCACACACACAACAGTATGTCACGTATGTCCACACCCTTTTTTTTTTTATTGTTGTTCTTGTTGTTCTGTTTGTGACGGAATAGGAGGTTAATGTTTTCCACGGTGTTTGTAGAACCTATATATTTTTCATGGTTTTACACAGTAATCAAGCAGGGCGTGTCTCTAGTTTTTTTGCCTTTCATCACCCTCTTGTGGTGGTATATTCTAATAAATAAAAAAACAGTTGCAAGTTAGCTTTCATTTTAAAATGATCATTCTTGTTGGTTATTTATTTATTTATTCATTTATTTATTTAACAAATGTAACATTTATTTAATAAAAACAAAAAATGTAATTTAGCTTTCATTTTAAAATAATCATTCTGTTGGGTTTATTTATTTATTTAACAAACAAATTTCAATTTATTTAATAAAAACAAAAAAGATGTAATTTAGCTTTCATTTTAAAACGGTCATTCTTGTGGGTTATTTATTTATTTTAAAAAATGTAACATTTATTAAATAAAAAATAAAACGTTAGCATTTAGCTTTCATTTTAAAAGCAAAACAAATTGATCATTCTTTTTCGGTTATTTATTTAACAAATTTAAGTGTGTTTAGTAAAAACAAAAAAAAGTTGGAATTTAGCTTTAATTTTAAAATCATCATTCTCGAGGGTTATTTATTTATTTGTTTGTTTGTTTCTTTGTTTGTTTGTTTATTTATTTATGAATAATTCTAGATTTTTAAGATAAGATGGTATGTATAAAAACCCACCACACATTTGTGTATTCTTTTTAGACTTAGCTAAATTCTCTCTATCTGTGTGTGTGTGTGTGTGTGTGTGTGTGTGTGTGTGTGTGTGTGTGTGTGTGTGTGTGTGTGTGTTTAATCTCTGAAAGCCTCTAACAGTGGATGAAGCTATGGACTCTCTCTCTGCTGGATTTGTATCATCTCCACCACCCGGAGCATCCAAACCACAAGTGGTAGGAACGCAGACACTAGCCTTGATTCATATCTAGAACTACTAACATCTGTTAAATCTAGCACCTTAAAAGGTTCTTCACCTCTGGGACCCTTTGAAGTTTTAAGAAAGGTTTTCACTTGCAGTTTCACAAGGGGGATAAAATAATCTCTCCCCTGTCATGCACAGCAGCTCTAGCCAATCACTGGAGTCTGTGAGCCCATGGATGTGGAAGAGGGCAAAAAGCGCTTTCCTCTGCAAAGTTTTTCATCCCTTTTTATGGACTCAAATAACCCTTAGACTATTTTTTCTAAGAGTGTTTGAACAGAGGAATTTTTTTTAATATAATACCAAGGGTTCTCCAATAGGCTCATGTAATCCTCAACACATGTAAGCATCTCATTAATATATGCTAATAAACCTTGGTTTCTGAATGCGAATGGATTTTTTCTTTCTTTTTGTTGCAGAAACATGAAACTGTGGCTGCTGCCGACACCCGTAAAAACTACGCCCCTCCACCAACTGCTCAAAAAGTAAGCATTTTTTTCTATTATATGTAAATATTTGGGAAAATTTTGTGCCGTACGAATTTATCCTGTTTTTGGCCTATTATAATGAAAGTTTTGTATGTTTCATCGCATTTAATTTTACCGAGTGCTTACAAAACAGTTTAATGTTAAAAACAGCCTCAAGTCAAATCACAGGTTTATATTAATCTGATGTATTACAGACTTTCTGTATAAGGAGATTTAATTTTAAACTTTGTTGATGTGTGCAAGAGGGGAGCACGGTGGCTTAGTGGTTAGCACGTTAGCCTCACACCTCCAGGGTCGATTCCCACCTCCACCATGTGTGTGTGGAGTTTGCATGTTCTCCCCATGCCTCGGGGGTTTCCTCCGGGTACTCCGGTTTCCTCCCCCGGTCCAAAGACATGCATGGTAGGTTGATTGGCATCTCTAAATTGTCCGTAGTGTGTGATTGCGTGAGTGAATGAGAGTGTGTGTGTGCCCTGTGATGGGTTGGCACTCCGTCCAGGGTGTATCTTGCCTTGATGCCCAATGACGCCTGAGATAGGCACAGGCTCCCCGTGACCCGAGAATAGATCGGATAAGCGGTAGACAATGAATGAATGAATGAATGAATGATGTGTGCAAGGTTTCTGTAAGGAGATTTCAGGAAGGAGTGTCAGTTCTTTGTGTCAGTAAGATAGCCAGTAAAAAGGGGGAATGTGGTAGCTTAGTGGTTATGGTGTTGGACCACTGATAGGAAGGCCCCTGACTTGCCCCAACTCTGGGCCCCTGAGCAAGGCCCTTAACTCTCAGTTAATTGATAAATTGTAAGTCGCTCTGCATAAGAGTGTATGCCAAATGCCAGAAATTTAATGTAAATGTAATAAAAAAAAAAATAAATTGTTTTAGAAACAAACAAAAAAAGTTTTATGACGCATTCCCTTTAGAACTGAGGATTTTGTGCTTTCCAGCTTCTCTTAACATGGAAAGAAATGTACAGTATATGAAATATAGTACAAGATATTACACAATCAATATCATATCATTATATCTCCCAGCCCTAATGTTGCATAGTTTGGAAAGCTGAGCTTGTAAATGAAAAATAGGGAATAGCAAAAGTTTCAGTTAGGTTGGTTTATCCATCTGACTTATTTTTTTAAACAGTTCATTCAGGATTGTCCTGTTTATGCTTTTCCGGAATGTTCTGAAGTCCAACCACTCGATAACAGACTTCAGTGCCTTTAAACAGGCTAATCAATGGGGGTTGAGGATCGGGATCCATGTTTGCTGTATGTATTCGTATAACCTCAACATTATCTAAGTCCGTATGATAAATTAATTTGCAGAAACAAGACGTTTCAGTGCCGTCAAGTCTGTCTCCTGCTCCTCCTGCTGACAAGAAACCAAAGATAGAGAAAGTGAGGATCAGGATATGTCGACATTTCACCATTACGTAGTAATGCTCTGCTAGTTCTGCTTATGGTGTATTGCATGTGCACCTTTTACGCCACATCACAGCATGCAGCTGAAGTGATTTTATATATATGTGTCTCCTATATATAAAAATGAGTATACATTTATATAACGTGAATTAATACGTTCTTTCATCAGCCTTCTAAAGACTCAGCGAGTGCAGCAGCTCAGGATGTCAAGCCAAAGACTGAGGTAGGAGACGATTACTGATGTGCTCAGGGTTAAATATATAAATGTAAAATAGGTTTGAGTTGCAAGGCTGAATTTAAAAAATGTTCATGTTTTTCCACAGGAAAAAAAGGCTTCTGTAGATAAGCTGAATCAAGGCCCTAAGGTAAATATTTTTCCAATTTCTTTCACCCCAGGTTTTTCTCCTGTGCTTTTGGAGTATGTCACCATTTTATTTATTTATTTTTCACAGTCACAGGTGCAAAAGCAGATGATAAAAACATGAGACATATAATACATTCTGAGACATAAAATGCCAAAAAATAAAATCCTAAAAAAAAAAAAAAGATTATTCTGATAATCTAAATCATTCAGCATTGAAACAATTAACTAATTACAAAATTAATAATATTCCATCACAGCAGAATGAACCAAAACATACATTTATGGTACATCACAATTTTAGCTATGTTGCTAGGCAACCAGGTATTCAAGTGTACCTCATTCTGCACTTCTTGATTTTTGCTAGTTGACGTTCACAGAAATTAGCCTGCTATGCTACATTAGCTTTGAACTACCTTTACATATCTGGCATTTGGCAGATGCCCTTATCCAGAGCGACTTACAAATTATCTCTCTTTTTTTTTTTTTTTTTTTTTTTTTTTTTTTTTTTTTTTTTTTTTTTTTTTTTTTTTGAGCAATTGAGGGTTAAGGGCCTTGCTGAGGGGCCTAGAAGTGGCAGCTTGGTGGACCTGGAATTTGAACTCACAACCTTCTGAGTCCAACACCTTACCCATTACGCTACCACATCCCTAAACTAACTAGACGTCTGAAGCTCCAGAGATCAAACCTTTCTGAATACACAACCCTCATCACAGGGGTTTAGTTATTTTTATTTAACACGCTGCTTTGTCTGGCTCCGCATGCACCACGCATAAGCCGGCTAGATCGCTACTGTTAGCTGCTTTGCGTCTCTTCATGCGTCCTTTTCGGCTCGATTTTCTAAAGTCGGCTGTTCAGAATTTCCAACAACAACAAAAAAAAAACGAGGGGTGTGAAGTTGAGATAATTAGCAGCACGTGTTGTTGATTATTATTTGGTTTCCTGGTGTGTCAGAGGTGTGGAGCTTCACAAGTCAAGATCAGAGCAGTGTTCAGAAATACACAGTACAGCACACATGTTTGTAAAATTAGTTTATTTTATATAATCTAGGTTACATGACGCATCCAGAATTCAAGTCCCTGTGAAATTAGCTGTTAAGTTAAAGAAATTCCAGACAGATTATAGCTAGTTATTGGAAGGAGGCGTGGTGATACGAGGTTATTCGCTGTACAGTGTACACTTGAGGAAGTATGGACACTTGAACATTTCAGGTGGAGATACACTGGTGTAATTCTCTCAGCTTGTTGTCCTTTGTGAGTTTTATATGAAGGAGTTAAAGCTTGAAGTAGGAGTGTTATTGTTTCTTGTTGTGTGGAATGTTGGGCGTAGTCAAAGTGCGCAAACACACCGCACCTGCTGAAAACCTGGAACAGCTGGTTTCTGATCACACATACACATACACACACACACACATACATATTCACATTCACACATACACAAACACATACATATTCACATTCACACACACACACACACACCAGTGATAGGTTGGTGGGGTGTGTTTTTATGATTCTGGCCCTTTATTTCTGAACCTGACTCTACAGCTCCTCCTTGTGGACGATTTCTATATTATAGAAGAATTTTCCACTGTTGCTGATAGTTTTAGCTGCAGGGTTTATATGAATGCCCTCATTCTGATATATTATTATTTCTATTATTAGATAGAGACTTGTTTGTTCGCTGCACACCACGAAACAATAAAAAAAAAAAAAAGTATCAATAACCGACACAGAAAAGTGTTCAGGACTTGCGCAGTTTGTGTTTTCTGGTTTCGTGATAACACGACAAGCTGCGTTTTAACTTCAAATTAACTTCAAAGATGGAAGAAAGAGGCAGTCGTGAGGTGATGACTAAGTTATAACATAGGTGATAACTTGTTTCATGGATGTCCAACAACAATAATGTACATTCATTCATTCATTCATTGTCTACCGCTTATCCGATCTATTCTCGGGTTACGGGGAGCCTGTGCCTATCTCAGGCGTCATTGGGCATCAAGGCAGGATACACCCTGGACGGAGTGCCAACCCATCGCAGGGCACACACACACTCTCATTCACTCACACAATCACACACTACGGACAATTTAGAGATGCCAATCAACCTACAATACATGTCTTTGGACCGGGGGAGGAAACCGGAGTACCCAGAGGAAACCCCCGAGGCACGGGGAGAACATGCAAACTCCACACACACATGGCGGAGGCGGGACAATAATGTACTTGTAGCTATAAATGGATAAAAAATTCAACTGGCTTTAGATTTGCTGTCTTGATAAGACGAATAAAATATCTTCAGACATATTTTTATAGGAAAAACAGTATAAATTGGGATGGTAAAACTGGGAGTAACTATTAAATTGACTTTGGTTTAGCTGAGCTGAACTGAATTACTCATTGTTGTTTATCCAATGTTTTTCCTCTTGTGTGTTTCCTCAGGCAGATACCACATCTCTGGACCCTTTCGATGCTCTAATCGGCACTTTACCTGAAGCAAAACCAGTTCCCAAGTCCCCAGAACTCAGACCTGAGGAAATTGTTGATGTAATGCCTCTTTATTACAGCTCTTTAATATGATTTCATTATATTTCACTGCTCTTAATTAAACGGACATGCTTTTAATGACCAGGAGTGACCGGATAATCATTTAATGCTGTGTGTATTGTGTGTATCCAGGAGAAGAAGGTGAAATCAGAGAAAGGTGTGCGTGTGGGTGAGAGAGAGGACACGCTGCCGCCCGAATACAGGCATATACTGGACAAAGGCAGCAAGCAGCCTCCTCCACCAAAAGAGGTGTCTGATTTAGTTTGTGTCTAATCAGGGTTTTATTCATTCAGGTAACTGGGAAAAGTTTAGTAGAAGAACAACCAAGGAATCTAGAATTAAAAAAAATATTGACAGTTATATATGAGGGGTTTCATCGGTAGGAATTAAGAACATGTGGAAATACAGTACGTGTTCAAGATTATGACAGAAGTCGAGTCATAATTTCATACACTGTATTAAATTGGTTATTTTTTAGTGAGGTCGTGGAAGTAGGGTAGTTCTGGACCAGTCCACTGAGGACATTTCAGAACATTTTCTCATTAGTTTCTTTTTGTATTTTGTGTCTTACATATACATACACCGATCAGGCACAGCATTATGACCACCTGCCTAATATTGTCTTGGTCCCCCTTTTGCTGCCAAAACAGCCCTGACCCGTCGAGGCATGGACTCCACTAGATCCCTGATGGTGTGCTGTGGTATCTGGCACCAAGATGTTAGCAGCAGATCCTTTAAGTCCTGTAAGTTGAGAGGTAGAGCCTCCATGGGCCCGTCTTGAAGGATACTTACTGGACTAAAAGGACATTTACATGACTTAAAGGATACTTTTGATAGATACTGACCACTGCAGACCGGGAACACCCCACAAGAGCTGCAGTTTTGTAGATGTTCTGATCCAGTGGTCTAGCCATCACAATTTGGCCCTTCAGCAAACTCGCTTACACTTGCCCATTTTTCCTGCTTCTAACACATCAACTTTGAGGACAAAATGTTCACTTGCTGCCTAATATATCCCACCCACTAACAGGTGCCATGATGAGGAGATCATCAGTTTTATTCACTTCACCTCTCACTGCTCATAATGTTATGCCTGATCGATGTATAACATGCAACACTACAACATGACAACCAGCTAAACTGATATATTGTAAAATCTCAAAGAAGACCTGGATTTGGATTTTTTTCTTCTTTTTAGGGTGCAAGAACACTCTCTGTATCTGTTCATAGTGCTCAAAATTTCTACTGATAGGAAGGCCCCTGACTTGCCCCACTTGAGTTACCCGAGGCCCCACCTGACTTGGGTTAAACCCACTGGCCTTTAAAAAAAAAAGTGTAATATAACTGATGGGAAATAATGTTTGTATATTATACATGAGGTCCTGGGCTTTGTTATAGCAATTAATGTATTATATTAAGTATTATAATACTCTGATCATCCTTATGAATCCATACTGAGGTACTTAGTGTATATATTGTTCTCTCCAGCCCTCCATGGGCACGACTGAGGCTCTGGATATCCTGTCTGGAGATTTCACTGATGCCAGTGTGGCGCCCTCTGTCTGCAGCCCTGTTCCTCCTAAAACCCAAGCCAAGCAGGTAAGAACATAAGAACAAAACTTAACCCAGCAAAGTGTTTCCTTCTAAGAAAACTAACTGAATAAATAAAGCAGTTGACCATGAAGTTCATTCTAGGAATCATTTAATATTCTACCAATAAAATACACTCTGTTTTTTGGTTCTTGTAGCCCAAAGTGGAGGATCTTTCAGCTTTAGAAGCCCTGTCAGGTGATTTTGTGGCTCCTACCAAAGGCAAACAGGTATTTCACACTGATATAAGTATACTGAAGTTTGAGTTAGTTCGTCATGACTAGTAGATGGCTGTAATGTTGCGTAGCTTGTAGTGATATGTGTCTTGTTCTTTCTGTAGGTCTGTTCTGGTGCACCTTCTGTCCCAACATCAGCTACTAAATGCACGCCATCCAAATCTGAACAGGTATTATGAATTATTATTAAGTCCTGAAACTACGCTTTGTTTAGTTACATCAGTGGTTAGACTGATTTCAATGGAAACAAAGGTTGCTGGAAAAGACAAAATGAAATTAATGAGGAAAAACCGGTTTCTTTCTGAGACACTGGTACTAATAAAAAGTCAAATAATCCCTGAATTATTTTAAAACTCTTGGTCCCTTCTGAGGTTAATGCTATCTGGCCCAAAATATAGTGTGATTATTACATGCGTCATATCTGTATGTTAAACATCGTTACACTGCCCTCTACTGGTAAAGCAAGGGCATTTCTCCACTCGATTTATTTTCTTAATTTATATCTTTCTTTCATTTTAATCAGAGACGGAATCTTTGTAATGATGTATAATATGTCTGCTATTCTAACTTGGATTTATTGAACCACAATTGTAAAATACCTCAATAAAACTAAATAAATCCTGGGACCATGTATCTGCTTGCTAACATGGCTGACTAGCTTAGCTAATGTTCATAATAAATTCCTTGGCTGGCTAAATTAGAGAATTTTACTTGTTATAGTATAGTTTGTAGTAAGTTTATTTTAATTTTTTTTTAATTGCTGATAAACTTCTACTTGTGTCTACTTGTGACCAATGAAAGCTTGTTTATTAGCATTTAGCTTGTCAGCTAGGTATAGCAGCAGTGTATGGTGTTTGCTAGGCTAGTATTTTGTTAGGTGTTAGAAGCAATTTATTTTGCTGTAAGAGTACATGGTTTGAGTACTTCAATTAATTAAAATTAGAATTGGTTTACTAGTAACTTCTCAGTGCCATTTTAGGTTGATCTACATTCTCATTTTCTTTTCTGTCCTCATATCCATTCACTTTCCATTAGCTCTTCACTAAAAGGTATATCTCTGATTTCCTCAGGTTGACCCCATGGCTCTGGATGCTCTTGACATATTGGGAGACACGTTACCTAAAGCAAAACCCGTTCCCGAGTCCCCGAAACTGCGACCTGAGGAAATAGTCGATGTATTTAACATCTCATTGTTCATATAAAAATGCATGGAACTTTATTTTCACCTGTATGTTCATGCAAAGAAGGATCCACTAACGTTTATGTTTGTGTTTGTTTAGGAGGCTAAGCTAAAAGAAGAGAAAGGTGTGCGTGTGGGTGAGAGAGACGACACACTCCCTCCAGAGTACAGATTCCCTAAGACAGACCCCAAAACACAGCCTCCACCACCAAAGAAAGAGGTAGCACATCATTCTAATCTGGAAAAACCTAAAATGTGGTGTGTTATTGGTGAGAAAAGCTGTTTAATTACACATTATTTTTCTAACAGCCATCCCTGGACCCTACTGAAGCTCTGGATCTCCTTTCTGGAGATTTCACCAGCTCAGCAGCGGCTCCTGTAGTCCAAGCCTGTCTATCTCCTTCGGCTCCACCAGTAAGTGTGAGTATCGTTATTACCTGTCTAAATCCACAGTCAGCCTGTGTGCTAGAGAAAGTTTATTAACACATTCTGACCGGAGATTTGGTCACCAATGTGGTATATTAAAAAAATGTGTATTAAGCATTAATGGAAGTGGAATCCAGTTTCTGAGTTTTTCCACAAAAGAAAACTGTTCAGGATAGAGGACTTTGTGCTTACTCATTTCTCAGTAGCTGATGTATCATTTCTTTGGTCATAATCAGAACTAGAGAGAGAGAGAGAGCTATTTCTCTCTAAGTAAGATGTTTCATGGCTTTCTTTCTACAGCTCTAAATGGATAAAAAGCATGAGGTGTCATTTAATAATTATTTATAATTGTTGGCAAATTGCTGATGTGAAATAGAGGAATAACACAATTTAGGACATGGTGTTATCAGATCGTATTTAACTTCAGAGTGGTACCAGTATCTCTGCTTCACATTTCACTGCATCACGACACCATAGTTGATTGTTTTCCTATAACAGCGTACCCTGTTACTGAACACCTTCTGACCAATCAGAGAGCAGGCAAACGTCATGGGTTTTGGACAGAAAATAAAAGACAAACAAGATTCTTTTGTCTTTCAGTGATCGATATTGATGACAGTCGTCAAACAGGGACATTTTGATACGAGGTTATCTAAAAGAAAACGAACTAAATGCTGAATTTGAGAAGAAATCCGACTAGTGATCATTTAGACTTTGTTATTATTGTTGTCAAGTTACTTATATTTCTGTAAATACCTTGGAATTTAAAGAAAATACTAATCCTTTACTACAGTTTCATTATGCTATCTGAACATAATATACAGATAGAAAATTCTCAAATAACAAACGAACCATTTCTCTTTCATTAGAGCTCAACAGACTTTGATCTTGAGGAACTTGCCAGTGATTTTGTGGCTCCCACAAGCGCATCTAAAGTCTGTTCTTCTGCTGCTGCCACTGGCACACAGGTAAATGTAGCTTCATCACCTTCTGTCTCACGATTTGCAGCACCTTCATGTTGTTGTAAGTTGTCTCAAGTACAGCGGTACCTCGTCAGACGTGGACACACTTTCAGACAAACTTTTGTCCTCTAGTGCTTGAGCCAATATGTGATGAAAATCATTATACTGTTTTATTATTTTCTTCTCTGCTCGTATAATCACTTCAGTTACATTTATCTCTACATAAAAAAATTGAATCTCTGTGAATTTCCAGGCAGACTCCATGTCTCTGGATGCTCTCGACGCTCTGGGAGGCACACTTCCTGAAGCAAAACCGGTTCCTATGTCCCCGATACTCAGACCTGAGGAAATTGTTAATGTACTGTATATCTCATTTCTATTTCTATTATTATATTTATATTATTTACATATACACAGATCAGGTATAACATTCTGAGCAGTGTCAGGTGAAGTGAATAAGACTGATGATCTCCTCATCATGGCACCTGTTAGTGGGTGGGATATATTAGGCAGCAAGTGAACATTTTGTCCTCAAAGTTGATGTGTTAGAAGCAGGAAAAATGGTTAAGTGTAAGGATTTGTGAGAGTTTGACGAAGGGCCAAATTGTGATGGCTAGACGCCTGGATCAGAACATCTCCAAAACTGCAGCTCTTGTGGGGTGTTCCCGGTCTGCAGTGGTCAGTATCTATCAAAAGTGGTCCAAGGAAGGAACAGTGATGAACTGATGACAGGGTCATGGGCGGCCAAGGCTCATTGAAGCATGTGGGGAGCGAAGACTGGCTCTGTTGCTCGAACTGTTGAAGAAGTTAATGCTGGTTCTGATAGAAAGGTGTCAGAATACTCAATTCATGACGGGTCAGGGCTGTTTTGGCAGCAAAAGAGGGACCAGCACAATATTAGGCAGGTGGTCATAATGCTATGCCTGATCAGTGTACTTATATTGAATGGACATTTATTCTAACCTATAAACCTTTGTGGAAAGAAGGATCCACTAACATTTATGTTTGTGTTTGTTTAGGAGGGTAAGCTAAAAGAAGAGAAAGGTGTGCGTGTGGGTGAGAGAGACGATGCACTCCCTCCAGAGTACAGATTCCCTAAGACAGACCCCAAAACACAGCCTCCACCACCAAAGAAAGAGGTAGCACATCATTCTAATCTGGAAAACCTAAAATGTGGTGTTTTATTGGTGAGAAAAGCTGTTTAATTACACATTATTTTTCTAACAGCCATCCCTGGACCCTACTGAAGCTCTGGATCTCCTTTCTGGAGATTTCACCAGCTCAGCAGCGGCTCCTGTAGTCCAAGCCTGTCTATCTCCTTCGGCTCCACCAGCAAGCGTGAGTCTTTAAAAGCGCTTTGGTCTGAGAGGAATAAAATATTGATGGACGTGATAATGTGATGTGGCCTGAAGTGAAGCAGCAATGTTGATGTTTTTATTTATTAAAGAACGATTTGGTCATTTTCATTTACTTTTAATGTTGTGGAACATCTGCAAAACAAGTTAGTTCCTGTTATCACAAATATTATTATTATTATTATTATTATTATTATTATTATTATTATTATTTTTCCATGAACATGTGTGCATGGTAAGATAATAAAAAAAATAACAGGAGATGTATAGATGTAGGCATGAAATCATGTAATAAGGACATGACATTTTGGTAGAAGATGAAAAATATTTTTTTTAATGTAAAATCAATTCAGCTTCAGTGGATTTATTTGCAGACGTCATGTGCTTAGAAAGGAATCTGTCTATTCATCTAAATACCTTAGATGATGTATCGATCAATATCTGTGTAATTGATGACATGCAGTTTATTCCGAAGCTAAAGATGCTGCGTTAAGATCTTTTGCTAATAAATCAACACTTTCTCTTTCATCAGAGCTCAGGAGACTTTGACCTTGAGGATCTTGCGGGTGATTTCGTGGCTCCCAAAAGTGCATCTAAAGTCTGTTCTGCTTCTTCAGCTCCCACTACTACAGACAGACAGGTACATTTTTCTCTTTCTCTTTCACTTACACACTTTCACACAGTGTTAGTGTAGATACAGCCACTTACTCTAGCACCGTTATGCTCCTTTAAGCTGTCAGAAGGTAGCTCATCAGCCATGGATGCTCTCTCAGACACTCTGAAGGACATTCGTCCAGCACCGGAGCCAGTGGCAGTGCCTCCTAAAGATCTCGTTAAGGTAAACGAACCAACAAAAAATAGGGATGTCAACATTGTAGATATTCTGAGTTATTCTGAGGTTGATCGGTTGCTTGTCGTCTCCCTGTGATGTGCTCAGGAGAAGGAGGTGGTGGAAGAGAGGGTGAGTAAACCTGGTGAGAGAGACGACTCCCTTCCTCTTGAGTATCGGCCCACAGAGGCAGATAAGAAGGTACTGACCCGTCCTGCACTCTTACTAATCACGCTATATCATCAAATTCTGTGTTATTACTACTCATTCATTCATTCTTTTTTTTATTTTTTTTTATTAAAGGCTGCAGCAGAAGCCAAAGCAAAAGCTAAGCAGGTAATTTATTAAATACATTTATATCCCATAAGTTTTATGAAGTTTTCACTTTGCTGCTCTCACTGAGAAAATTGGTTATGATTCCTGTTATTGTTTAAATTCCTGTTTAATCACTTTGCTTTTACAGTTTGTAAAAGACTTATGTCTGGCGTGTCTCATTTCTAGGTTCTTCAGCATTTATAGTTGAGAAAAAATTTTTGTGGTGAAGAAGATAAATGTACATTTATTTCAAAAAGCATCTCCAAAAAAAAAAAGCAAAAAACACCAAAGAACTGTCCTGTTTCCTTCAACAGTCATTCAGACCTGAGGAGAAATTACAAGAAAAATAATTTAGAAAAAAAAGGCTTGGGAAAGTAATGTTTATACTGTTCATTTGTACTCTAAACATTGCAGTCTGGTTCAGTTATTCGTTTACATGTGCACCACATATTTTCCGAACAAAACTGCACAAGTGCAGAACATCTCTCGTCACCTTCACGTCACGTCACTGCACCGTGCAAGTGCGCACAGAATTTTTTCATCTGATTAAGAAAATAGTCGGATCAAATGTTTACATGGCTAATTTTTGGGTTGATTTCTACACTGTAGCTTTTAATCCAATCAAAATATCATTCCGATTGAGCTCAGTCTGATCGATTGAGGTGAGGTCTTCTCAATTCAATCAAGCTATCAATCTGATTATTAACAGATTATTTGTTACCTTTTCTGGTTTGAAAAGAATATATAAATAAGTATTTGTAAACCACCTCTTCTGTATAAACGTAGAACAATATACAACAGCCTCTGTATAAATGTTAATGTGCTGAAATAGACCAGTTCATATCGGATCTCTTTTAACTTGTCTATCTCTGTAACATCTTCCTTTATTACTAACAGCCCCAAATCAGTGAAGACAAAGCCCTTGACTCTCTGTCCAGTGATCTAACTTTTCTATTTCTTTAACTTCTTCCTTTATTACTCACAGCCCTCAATCGATGAGGACAAAGCTCTTGATGCTCTGTCCAGTGACTTTGTTTCTGGTGTACCTGGGACTCCACCTGCATCTCAGTGTCAGGCTCCTTCTGTAAACACCTCCTCCAGCCAGACGGTACTCCACCTCAATATGAATCTGCATTTAATCAATTAACATTAAGAGAAAAAAAAAAATCAACCTAATGTCCATCCCATTTAATGTTTGACTACCAGGGATCAGGTCCAGTAATGGACCAACTGGCAGCTTCGCTGCTACCAGAAGGTTTCCCTTCCACGAAACAAAGCGACAGCAAACCGAAGGTGATTTTATGTTTGAGACTTTTTGCACCTATATGAATACACAGATGCGGCTTTATATCGTAAGTCATAAATAAGTCCTGGATCCATAGGACGGCGATAAATCTTTCGATAGTTTTTCTTAATGTTATAAGTTAACACACCCTCCTCTTCCACACAGATCCTTTTAGTTCATACTAGTTTATTTAGGCGACTCTGTCTGGTTTCAGGGTAAGGGTAGAAAGTCAAAATCTGCATCAAAGGTAGGTTATTGCACCTAAGCACTGTATTATATCAGCACCTAATATTATACGTGCACTGAAACTTTATTTTACGCTCATAAAAATAATAATTGCATGGAATATTATGCATGGACTTCACGCTTTGGCAGATCTTCACATCAGCTACACTCTTTTTTAATAGACAGTTTATTTTTCCTTTTTTTTTTTTTTTTCCTTAGAAATGAGTCACAGTGACTAGACTTAGGATGAAACAGCTTAACTATTACACAGTGTGTTGGACGCAGCTACTTAACGTAATTTAACTTACTACTGTATGATGCCTCTAGCCACATGAGCAGACCCAAGAGGTGAGCGCCTCATAGTAGAGTCTTTTCACTAATGCACTGAAAATGTGACAATGTGCTGTTACACACGTGGACAAAATTGTTGGTTCCCTTCCATTAAAGACAGAAATACCCACAATGGTCACTGAAATAACTTGAAACTGACAAAAGTAATAATAAATGAAAATGTACTGAAAATTGACTCATGAGATCAGACATCTCTTTTGAGTTGTGGTTCAACAGAAGCATTTAAAAAAAAAAAAAACTAATGAAACTAGCCTGGACAAAAAATGATGGTACCTCTAAAAAAAAAAAAAAAAAAAAAAAAGAAAAAAGCATCACATTAGCATGTAATTAGCATCACAGGAGAAAAGTAGTCACTGTGCTGTTTGGTATCACGGTGTGCACCACACTGAACATGGACCACAGAAAACTAAGGAGAGAGTTGTCTCAGGAGATCAGAAGGAAAATTACAAGCATGGGCAATTTTCAGTACATTTTTATTTATTACTTCTTTTGTTGGTTTCAAGTTATTTCAGTGACCATTGTGTGTTTTTTCTTTCTTTAATGGAAGGGTACCAACAATTTTGTCCACGTGTGTACATCCATGACACTTAAGAGCGCTTTAGTTAACGGGACCAGCCCCTGGACCTTCAGAAATTTTGAATTTGTTGTATTAATTTCTCTAAACTAGAAATTGCAGCATTTTCATCAAATCTTTGAATAAGATATAAATGTTTTAATGTGTAAGTAATCTGAATGATTTGATTTGCCCCAGCAATATGATCCTGCTAAGCATTCAGTTAAAGATTCAGTTTACTTTCATCAGTCGATTTAAAAGGCGGGATTTCTATGTGTAAAGGATGGGTTTATTTTGGGGACCTTTTTATTAAAATTCTTTTCCTTTA